>BLBF01000025.1:4364496-4448270 GCA_015471245.1 Laticauda colubrina | reverse complement strand
GTCGATGTGTCTGGAAGCAGGTCTTTCCTCTGAATGGTGACCTGCTTCCGAGCTGCTTCCGTTATATCCGCGGGGCTGACGCAATGCACCCTCCCATGCGCAATTAACGCTCGGCATCCGCTAGGCTTCCGCTGTGCATCCGCTCTGCATCCGCTTCATCTGCTGTGCATCCGCTCTGCATCCGCTGTATCTGTTCCGCATCTGCTTTGCTGCAGCCCCCCAGAAGCCTAGTGGATGTGCCATCTGCTTCCATCCGCTGGGCTTCCGTTCTGCATCCGCTTTCCATCCGCCCTGCATCCTCCCCACGTCCGTGTTATCCGCTCCGGTTATGCAAATTTTTGCCCCTTCTGAGAGCGGATAACAACGGATGGAACATTTTTCTCGTCCGTTGTGTCCGTTTTGCATCTATTGGGCAGTGTGACAGGGCCTTAAGGCTTATTTGCTCTACGGTATATCCAAAACAGGTATCTGAGAGAAATAAACTACTTGGTGGCAAATTCCATCCAGCTTGCTTTTTTGTTTCTCATGAAGCATTCCTCAGATTAGTACATATATTTATTTATATTATTGACACGTTCATTTCATAAGTTATCATCCAGTCAATACAACCAAAGTCAAGCAGACCCAAACCAACAATTATTTATTTATTTAATTTATATAGTAAAAGTGTGTTCAATTGTCAACATTGTCTTAAAACTATATCAAGCATTGTTCAAAGCAGACTTAGATTTGGAAATACTTACAAGGTGAGTTATTATTATTTTATTTGTCTGCTTAACAAATAAGACTTTCTGTGAATCAAGCATACACTCAAAAGGGCTTTTACCATAGATAACTCATGCATATTTGTAATGAAACAGATGCTTTATCAGATAACTGGCCTAAACTACTTTACTAAAGTATTTAACAGATTTAAAGGTAAATGCTTTGAATTTAAGCCTGCAAAACAGTTGACAACCAAATGATTATGGACAGTCATCCAGGTCATAGTTGTCCCAAAGTTGATGTTCAAAAGGCAAGTCGACTTTATTGGGGTTTTTTCCTTGAAAACATTTCGCTTCTCATCCAAGAAGCTTCCTCAGTTCATTTATTATTCTAATATGTTCTGCTTCTGATTTCCTAACCCTCTTAAAAATATGGTCTTTCTTGTAATTGTTGCTGCAATGGAAGAATCATTCTCTTGTATTGGCCAATTGAAAAGGTAGAGTGTTTTATTTGCTTTGTTCTTATTTCATTTTGTGGAGTCTTTGGTGCACTTTGAGTTTGTGTGATGACCCAGGGTGGGATACAAAATAAATACAGTCACAAAAAACAGGTGAAGCCCCTTTTATTTCTTCACTTTGCTTCCAAGCTCCAAATATCCTTGACTGGAGACAAAAAAAACTCCCACACAAGCAGTTACAAGAAGGAGGAAATGTCGTTTAAATTATAAAGAATAAAAAACAGCACACACCAGGCAAGAGAAGGGCTTAAAGATGTCCACAGATACCAGAGCACACACTGGGAAGGATGCCAAACTCAGAGAGGAACAATAAACTAGAGATATTTCCACACTTTGTTTCAGCACTCACCCGTACGCATGTCTGTCATCTTATTCAGTTGTCACAGCTGCAACCCATGAAAAGGATCAAGGACCTCTCCTCCCAAGTAGATCACATCTTTCCCTTATCCTCTCCTCCCTGTGTGCCCTAGGATGGAGAGGGGATGGGCCTGAGTCCTCCTCTGACTGCCCAGCTGGCCCCTGCCCTTCGCTAGCCTCCTCCACAACCTGGGGAGCCACACTTCCACTCCCTGTTGGCTGTTCCTCCTTTCCCTCAGAGTCAGTCTTCACCAGGACATGATAGTTTGGTTGTTTGCTTGCAGATATTTCGTTAGCCAACTAGGTAAATTAATTAGTGCAAGCGAATGCGAGGTTTGCTCCCTGCTTATTATAGGCATTGATGTAGAAATAATCATTGTTCCTTGGTGGAGATTTGCCTACATGTACATTTCTCCCATTGACATGCTCTCTGAAGCATCTGGCACTCATGTGTAATTCCAAAAGAAGAATGTCCACAGAGATTCTTAGTTATCCAAGTCATGGTTGCCCCAAAGATTGACTTTGCTTTCTCTTGAAGACATTTTACTTCCCATCCAAGAAGCTTCTTCAGTTCTGACTGAATGGTGGAAGATGGAAGGATTTATTTTTTATGAGGTGATCTGGTTGTTAGCAGAAAGAGCTATTGAGGCCACTTGGAGGTTTATCTGTGATCTCAGGGTCACTTAAATAGTGTAAATGGCTGTGGAACATTCTTGGAACTGCTGAAAGGACTGTGTTGTAAGGCATCAATGACTCTCAAAAAGAGTGCTAATGACCAGATGACCGCAAGGAATATAAACCCTTCCATCCTCCATTCAGTCAGAACTGAAAAAGCTTCTTGGATGAGAAGTGAAATGTTTTCAAGAAAAAACAAAGTCTAATTGCCTTTTGAAAATGCAGTTTTGGGATATACAAAAGAAGAGAACTTACATAGGGTTGAATCAAACTCACACTCACCAGCGCTTATGGAGTTACCTGGTTGAACAATGCTATGTATGTGTAAGTTTAATAAAGCTGAGATTAAAATGAATAATCAGAGAATTACTATCAGAGTATTTATTTAAGAGTATATATTTAAGAGTATTCATGGGAAGTTGGGCAAAATATTCTGGCACTCATCAAGTGGAATTGAAACCAGAACTTCATAGATGTAGATTTGGTTGAATTATGTATCTTTTGATGTTGGTGGTAAACAATCTTTTGGTGTTTTCATTTTCCTGTCATTGTTCTTCTCAGATGCCATGACTTCTTGGATTCTGATGGGCATCTTCCAGGAAGAGCAAGTGAGAGTTGCTGGTTGATTTAGCAGCATAAATCATATTAGACACAGCACCCTGGGGTCCTTTTATCACTCTTGCAGGCAGCAGGAGTCAAACAGAGAGGATTCAGCAGAATGTACCTGCCCACTGCTCTTTCTTGGACAAGCCAAATTCTTCGCTAATTTGGTTTCTCGCTGCCATTACCTTGGATCAGGTAAAAAAAGGTCAATTTCTCATAAACAGCATCTGTCTTCCTTGAACATAAAAAAGCACTCAATGACCTGTGTTTGTCCCTTTTCTTCCCATTTGGCAGATTGTTTTGGTTTCAAAACAACAAAGCTATTGATATAGCATATGCTGCTGCATTCTAAAAATCAACAGAAGCGTTAAAGCCTAATGCTGTTAGGCTCAATGGCTCCTCTTGTGAAATGAAATGGGGAACAAAAAACGAAAACAAAAAAGAAATCAGAGTGCATTTTGAATGACTTTTGGATGATAAACCAAATTCTGAGACACTTTAGTAAAAGTAACATCTACAAAATATTCTACACAGGCACGCACGCGCGCGCACACACACACACACACACACACACACAGAGTATCTATCTATCTATCTATCTATCTATCTATCTATCTATCTATCTATCTATCTATCTATCTATTTATCTAATTATTTATCATGGTAAATAATTACATTGTATTAAAATAAAATTAACCCCACAAGTCAGTGTTTCTAGATTGAAGGAACCTTAATTCAACAACAATTTGTTTTGATAATACTCTTCCTGGGAAATCCTACAGAAATGTTGGCAAATCTCTTCTAAGTATAATTATTTTTAGGAAATGGTTAAGCCACTGGAGGTTTGTAAAACATCAAGGAGATACAGAGCCTGGAGGGGTTAAGGAACTTTTTCTAAGAGCAAACTTGCTGCGCAACTGGTGTGTGATCTCAGCTGCTTGTCTCAAAACTCTTACAATTTTGTTGTGTTGCTGTCATTTTTCATTCATTCTGTTCTTGGCAGAAGCCAGAGGCTACTGATATCAAATGGAATGGTTTTCACTCTGTCAAGTTAGCTCAGACATATAAAAAAGAAAAGGGCCTTGCTGATTTTAGATGCAGCTCCCTCATGGCTGGTTTTAGGGTGGGAGGGATTAATTAACAGTGGGGGTTTAGACATAAGTCTAAGGGGAAGTGATCAGTCTATGGATAATGATACTTATCAGATCTATCTTTAAAAAAGGATGTGGTTCATAGATTATTCACAGGTGACAGAAATGACTGAAAACCATCACACCAATCTGATCGTTCAGAGGCAATGTAGACTCAAACAGTGCTTCCAAAACGAAATCAGCTTCTTCAGGGTAAAAAGTATCCCAGCTAAGAGGGAGGGTTATTAATGGTTCCTTCAGCTGGGTGAGATGCCCTCTGCCTTAAAGGAAGCAATAGTATGTTTCATGTCAACAATGTCATCCTTAGATCTCTTTCCGATCAACAACTTCAGGCTGGTATCAACCTACCTTGCCTTGCCAATAAAGTTGAGAAGGTTAGGTGGCTGCATTGATTGAGCTGCATTCAATTATTTCTAGAAACTGTTCCTCTTTCCCTCTAGGCCGTGCAACCGCTTTTAATAAAATGGATTTAACACAATACATATACTTTATGCCAAAGACAGAGCTTACTATTCCTACAATTTTTAGGAACAGTGAGAACAGCTTCCAAAAAAAGAACTACAGGAATCTTAAATTGCTCTGACACAGGCAGGCTGAGTCTTACATTAATATGCTAACATAAATATATTACCTCAATTTTTATTTATATTTTCTTTGTCTTTCTCCTCCACAAATATTTCTTTTGGTAGAAACCATTATTTCCTACTTTTGTCCTAAACTCTCTCCTTTCTTTTCATGCATCATAAGAATAAGGAGTATATTCCAAATAAGTTTTTTTTTTCATTTTTCTTATTATTTTAATATACATGGTATCTTAATTTCATTTGGCATACTTAGAGCTTCTTCTTCTCCTCTTTCTCCTCCTCCTTTCCTCCTCCTCCTCCTCCTCCTCATTTACCACTTTAGGTATTGAGGGAGATACAATGTTCTGTCTGTTATTCTTCTGGCAGCCTTAACCATTGTTCATTGATGTTGTTGGGGGTGTATCTTTGTTGGTTGTCTCTCTATCTTTTGGTAGAAACCATTATTTCTTACTTTTGTCCTAAATTAACTCCTTTCTTTTCATGCATCATAAGAATAAGGAGTATATTCCAGATAAGTTGTGTTTTTTCATGTTTTTCTTATTATTGCTTATTATTCTGGGTCTACCTCGTGTTCTTTGACCTTCACTTCTTTTTGAATATGCCTTGTACAGTATGGAATCCCAAGACATCCTCTCCAAATGAGCAAACTACTTTAATTGCTGTTTTTGTATGCAGTCTAGGATTGGTTCTATGCCAATTCTTTCTCTAATGGTCTCATTTCTGAATTTATTTCTTCTGGTCACTCCAGCAGCTTTTTTCAAACATCTCATTTCAGTGAGAACTAACTTTCATTTATGTTTTACTGTAGTGTTCATGTTTGGCACTGGTAAACATAGGGTAGGGATGAATGAGATGCTTCTTTGTGCTGATCAATACTGCCTTATCTTGTAGGAGTGGTACTGGCTGTCCCAATACTTGGTTTGTTTTATTGCATTATGTGTTTATCTCTTTGTCCATTTTACCATCTTCAGTGAATGTTGTTCCGAGATATTTGAAGTTTGATGATTGTTTTATGCTTGTTCCCCCTATTGCTATGTTTACTGTATGGTTTTGTCATAACTTCTGTTTTCTCTTTGCTGATTCTCATATTATTTGTCTTGTATTCTTGGTTCATGGCTATAAGATGTTGTTGCAGTTTCTTAGCTGCACTTGCTATCAATGCCTGTTCATCTGCAAAGAGTGATTCGTTGATATTATTTCCATTCTTGGCTTTGACTAAATTCAAAAAAATTAACTTAGTAAATTCAAGTAAAGGTCGTTTTAACTCCTATTTCTTTCCATTTCCAGTACTCCCTCGAAGTTTTACCTATTTTGGACTCTACTATACCATGTGCAATATTTTGCTCCTTGGCCGTAAGTAAATCTTAACTACTGTGATTTCAGAAACTGTGCTTTAGCTGAAGGCATATGCAGAGTGCTTTTACCTTCCGGTGGAGTAATCAAAACAGCAGCTACTCTTTGAGGGAGAAAATCCCAACTCAAATCATAATGCCCAGGAAGCTCAAACCACAACTCATTTGATTAGGTGCTGGGGAGAAAACATCCCGATTGAGGGGGAATATGACTTGAATACGGATCAGTAATTCTCTTGCTTCCTCTCATTGTTCCCAGCAAAGCAGATCTGAGAGGCTTTGGGAAGGATGGATCCTAAAGTTCATGAAATATGTACTGCTCTGCCAAATAGATTGCATAGATTCCTGTACACAAACCTTTTTAATCAAATGGCTATTTTCAGGAACCTTTCAGTAATAGATGATAGGAATTATTGAAGGAAATCCAAATGGGGGACATGTGCCTGAGAAATGAAGATTTATTCCGGATTCTGCATGCATTTTTGATTCAAAATACATGTGAATACTGCTTATTAAAAATTGCTGTGTTTCTGCAGAAATTATAATACCATTCACTCTGATCCGTGATCAAAATAGCACCTGAGAAATCAAGAAACAGTTGTGTTTTTAAAAGTAGGCATATGCTTCATGATCTCAGCAAAAGTAACAGATTTCTAAGTAAATATAAGCTGTTCTCATTATGATGGCAATTGGAACCAGAATTGTCATGGCTAAGCAGTGTGCTAACAAAGTGTCATGTCACATGACCACATTGTTGAGAGACGGCAATACGGGCACATCTGATTGCTGTTGTAACCCCAAGACATGGCAGAAGTGAAGTGAAAAGTGATAGGATTCCTAGGTAAGGAGTCTGGGTTTTTTTTGTGTGTGAGAACTTTAAGCACCACATAATGATAATAAAGAGGTGCTTCCTCAGAATGCTCAAACAAAAATAGGGTATCATTGAGCAATTATATCACTTACTTCTAAGTAACCTTTTTTTAATCTACTGCAACTCATTAACATAATATGAATCACATTTAGTTAAGTTGACTGTCAATTTCTGTTTTAAAAAATGAAGAACCTTGAAGGAAGTCCAAGGCCTCAATATAGTTTAGATGTTTCCACTGCAGGAAAATATGACTTTTAGGGCTGTTCTGTGCTTTGGGGTGTGTAAGTACTTCCTTTCACACAATCCTGGGAAAAGATATGCTTTCTTTAAAGTGTTGTAGACCAATGTTATGTTTGTGAATTCTGAAACACTGGCACATTTGTAGTGAGTTCCCTCTTTTAGAAGTGCGTCAGTATAAAACATCAAGTGCAATCTTGTTCTTCTACCATCTTAGAACTCAAGCTCCTTTAATTTGCCAGTGTTTTAAAGCTTATTTGCTGGACTGGCATTGGCCATGAAACAATTAAATCTATTGAGATAAATGTATTTTATACACCTACCTGAACAATCCTAAATACTTAGAGACTTAAGTACTTTGTCTTTCCACATTATGTCAAATAAAAAAGGTGGACAGATACATAACGAAGAATAAAAAAGCAATTCAGATTTTTTAAATACCAAATTATTAAACATAAGGTGGTGACCGCTATTAACAGCATTCATTCCATAAATGCCATATTTCAGATCTCAGCTTTTACTGCAGTTTTCCAAACTTCAGCCTACAGACATTTTTTAATTCCTATTTTTCATTCTATGTCTATTTAGCACTCCCTCCCACGCATGTAGCACAATGCTGCAAGTTGGCTGTTTATAGAGAATTATACTGTAAAAGTTAAAATTCCATTCTAAAAGGTGTCATTTAAAGGAACTTTAATCCAGAGCATAATAATACATACTTATAAATTATGAGCCAAGTTTTTAAAATTATCTGTTCAACCTCTTAATAGGGAAAGGTAATTTCTCATTCTTTACAAGTTTGTGTTTTTTAAGTTTCTCTTTCTTGAGCTCCCAAGGTCAAGATTGAACTTGATGAGATTGTGAGATTGTGTCATGTTACTTGAGAAAATGGCGTTTAGAGATGAAGATGATCATCCTGTGTCAGTATTAAGAAAGTGGAATTGCCTCAAAATGTTCCATACAGTCTCTACAATACATTTTTTATCACAGGGAATTTCTTCCCCAAACCCCCAAACTTTAACCTTAGATTGTCTACTATTGACCTCATCCCTTTCCTAAGAGGTCTGTAGGGGGCGTGCATAAGCGCACCAACGTGCCTACCGTCCCTGTCCTATTGTTTCTTTTATTTTTTCTTTTTCTTATATGTATCCATATATTCATAACTATGTTTTACTTATACCTATTTATCTTGTAAACAATTGACAAACATAAATAAATAAATAAAATAAAAATAAAATATCTCCTCAGTTAATAAACGTAATTGATTTTCTACATGTCTGTGTGGTACACAAGCTGTACAGTCAAGACCTGGCTCCTGGGCAAGCTAACATAAATGTAACATGCTCCAAAATGTTTTACTTCTAACTAAGCATGTTAATGAAGTTGAATGAATGCATTTTCTAACTGCTTTCTACTCAATAATTTTCTAGGCTCACCTTATTACTTGGGGAAATTAATAGAATATACTGCAAGAAAGTAAACATGTAATATTAATAAGGTTTAGGCACAAGTGTGCTAGAAATAACTATGCAGTCTCCGAGACAGTCTGTTTACACAGCACATTTTTAAACACATAATAGTGATAGAAAATAGGCTTGATTGGAATATCAGATAGTTCCTTCAATTTGACGAAATGTGAATCAAATTATTCCATTGAAGTAGATCCACAAAGCACCAAATCATAGCACTTTACAGATTTCATGACTTTGCTGATGTTTCTGGGATAATTACAAGTTCATCTCCAGGTAGGAGAAGTTGATGGCCCTTTGAGATAAGTAGATGGCCAATGAAAATCACCATCTCATTAAATTCTCAGTCTAACAAAGCTTTTTAGGAGTGGCAAGCCAAAGATTTTTTACTTCATTCATTTTTCCAGCTGTCAAAACATTTTAATTTGGTTAGCCATAAGCCTTAACTTTACTTTCTTGAGCTAACAGAATAATATCATTCTGTGCTTGTTCTGCTAACACAACCAGAAATTTGATTTGAGCCTTATGTGATCAATCTAGTAAGCACTCCTGAATCAAATCTTACACTTACATTCTACTGACATTTCGATCAAGGTTAAAAATCAATGAGCTTGTGGTAATAATTATAAAAGTTGCACCCTAAATGTTCAGTGTCTTTAATAATAAAACTGGCAAGGTGACTAATGTTATTTGCTTATCTTTCCCTATGTCCAACTTCTTTCACTGTTATTACTTCACACTGATAATGGCATCTAGTTTGACTTGAGACCATCTTGATTATATGATTGCATCACTGAACTCCGAATTAGAGTTATTTGTGTATCATAATCTTAAGTCAGAGGGCCACAAGCTGTCATTGGCTGTTAATTATGATGCCACCTAAGGCTAGAATATGTCATGCAGGTTTTTAAGATCTTTATACTCTTAGTTTATGTAACGAGCAAGGAGTGTTCGGTGATAATAGCTGAGTTGCTATTTAACCTCATTGGGATGTTGCAGAATTGTGCCATCTGATACATTCTAAAAGTGACACCTTCTAGACTTGTTATCCTATAAATATGCCAGAGTTTGTGGGTATACCTGACTCTTTTTTGCATAGGATGATACTAAGTCACTGATTTTAGAATATACTTCTTGGGAAGTAGTAAGCTGGGACTTGCACTTCTGAATAACATGCACAGTAGGTGTTTTTTACACTTCTGAACGAAGCTCTTTTACTGCATTTGATTTGTGTCCAGAAAAACTTTTCCTGCCAGAGGGTTGTTTTGTCTCAACTTAACAATGAGGAACTTCTCATTGTTTTTCTCAAAAGCATAAAATGTCTGCTTCAAAAGATCTGAGAAACTTATCGTAGCTAGACAGGAAATACTGTATACAGTGGAAACAGCTCTGCCAAGTACTGTTTAAGATTTCTTAGGAAATTCTGAACCTTGCTTTTATCTAATTCAGGTTTTTGTGCCTGTTGCTGCCCTCGCTTTATTATAAGCATGGCATCATTGCCAGACACTGCAGTACTTTCAAAACAAGTCCAATGTATTGACACCTCATCTCAAGAAAGAAAAATTGTTTTGGCAGTTCTACTTCCAGGAGGTAATTGCTAGGGGATAAAAGTGCTTCATTTTTAGCCAAATATGAGATGGAAATTTTCAAAAACAAATAATCAGACATTCATCTAGAAGCAGTTTCAGTCCCAAACCAGTTTTTAAAAGTCCTGGAAATGAAAGAGCGCTCGCGATGCAAATAAGATGATGGATGAACACCTAAAATGTTATACAATTCTCTGGCTCCAGGTGTAATTACATTGGACACTATGAAATAGGCAGGATGCTTTCAGCCAAAGCTCTGCATATGCCATCTATTTACAAGGAATGGTTATTTGATATACACCTTTGCTAAATAGGCATAGAATGAAAAATAGGAATTAAAAAATGTCTGTAGGCTGAAGTTTGGAAAGTTGCAGTAAAAGATGAGATCTGAAATATGGCATTTATAGAATGGTGAATACATCCCTACGAGACAGCTGGGAAATGGCTTAAAGCATTGCCATCTACTCCATCATAAGACCATTTCCCTTCTGATCATGTGATTCAGCCAAAATTTATGCAACCCACCCAGTACCTCCCAATGTGCGCATACACACAGTGTGGCCGGTACTGTCAAAGGTATTGGAAAGAATCCCAGATGCAATCCTTTTAATGATTCCTTATCCTGTTTCAATTAAAAATCAAAATGCCAGGAAGTAGCAGGTTATTACTTGTTGTTTGTGTTTTGAATAAAAGCCAAGTTTCAAATGGCTTTATTCTGAGTGGCAACCCTGAAGTTTTCAAAACAAATGCATAACATCAAGCAATATGATAAAAGCCAAAACTCAGAATCTTTTATTCAAGCAATTAATTATTTAGCAACAGAAACATTCTGATTATTGGAGCTATTAATAATTGTCAGGTAAGAAATGCAATAGGTACGTCTTATTTGTCCACTGTTTTTTAAGTAATGAAAATCCCTACTAAATAAATACTCATGCCAAGGAGCTGTGGTGGTGCAGTAATTAGAATGCAGAATTGCAGGCTAATTCTGCCAACTGCCAAGAATTCAATTCTCACCAGCTCAAGGTTGACTCAGCCTTCCATCTGTCTGGGCTCGGTAAAATGAGGACCCAGATTGTTGGGGGCAATATGCTGACTCTGTAAACTGCTTAGAGAGGGCTGTAAAGCACTGTGAAGCAGTATGTAAGTCTAAGTGTTACTGCTATTGCTATATTCTTTTCCTTTTTGAAGTTCCACCAATAAAGGAAAGCAATGTGCAGATTTTGGGGGTTGTGGAATGGCAAAAAATTGCTTGTTATTTAATTTAAGATAATGTTTCTTTGTTTTACTATGATACAATGCTGAAAAAGATTTAGCATCCCATCACTTAAAGCCCATGTCACGCTGCACCAACGGATCAAAGAGGATGTAAAACGTTAAAAAAAGCTTGCCATCCATTGGAAAACGCTATGCATCCGTTGTGTACTCACTGCATACGTGTTTCATACGCTCTATCCTTTGAGCATCCGTCCACTGAGATTTCATCCGCTCAAGAAGTTTTGAGCTGCACAAAACTTTGTGAACGGATGAACTTTCTGCTGTGTACGATGTAAATCCATGACAACCGAGCAACAAACGTTCTATGTCCGTTTATCATCCGTTAAATGTCCGCTGTATCCTCTCTGAATCCTCTGGGCATCCTCACAACTCACATCCGCTGCAGCTGAAAACGGAAAGAGGGAGGAAACAAAAGGTACACGGAACGTCTACACAGTGTTAGTAGCACGGAAATAGAAAGGATGCGCAGTGAATGGTTTGCATCCTATATACATCCTCTAGGCTTCCTATGAACAGCCCTTTAACATCCCTGCTACATACTACCCACGTCCGTTCTTTTCCTTTCTTTTCCGTTCTGTTTATGCAAATTTTTGCCACTTTTTGGAGAGGATGACAACGGATGGAGCCACCCCCAAAAAATTTGCTCATCCGCGGTGTCCTTTTTGCATACGTTTTGCATCCGTCGGCCAGTGTGACCTAGCCTTAAAGTGAATTGGCTGGGTGGGGTGGGGATATGCATACATTGAATGTGTATTCTATTTCATTGAGATATGTCTTGGAATGTAGAGTTCCCTGTGCAAAATGAAGAAAAAAGGCAGGATGCCCTTATGAACATTCAGATGAAAGTGTATCAGATGAAAAAGATCAGTTTTGATTTGAGATTTTTATGACAGTTTCTTCTAGCATAACCAATATGCATCAGTACCGGGATACTTCAAAAAATGCTATCATTTTAAGCACACAAGGACAGGACCCATATTCTTAAAGAACAGCAATATGTTTCCAATGGAAGAAAATATAACAGCAAAAATATTTGTAAGAACAGAATTGAAAATTTCATTAAAGTTATAATCTGGGAGAATAAAATGGCCTTTGTGGTAACAAGAAGTGTTCAAAATACTTTGATCAATTAGCATTATATATCGTTTATAAAATAAAACACATAGTGAAAAAACGCTGACAATATCAAATTGTCAGATCATAAAAGCTCCTTCTATCCTAAACATATTTGACATTAGTATAAAACTGTGTTAAAATATCAATGAGCCATTGCAGAAAACTACAAGACAGTTCACATTACAAGATTTCCAGTAACCTCAGGAATTCCTGTTAGCATAAATAGAACACCAGCTATGGGTAGTCAGGTAATTTCATAACTGCTGCTGAACTAACAAAGAGAAAAAAATTAACCAATATAATCGTTCAGGGAATGAGTGTACGGTGTTTACTGAGGATCAATGAAGGGAAACATTCCAACTTTTCCTAACATATACAGCAAAGAATTGTTCACAAATATATCATCCAAATTCATAAAGGCTTTGAACTGTGAAGAACTGGGAATAGGGGTGGGGTTAAAAATTTTTTGCAAAGGGTTTCCTGCCCCATTGCTGGGTGGGTGTGGCCATGATGGGTGTGGCCTAGATGGCCTCCTGCACCATGGCGGGGGGAGGCGTTTTTGCCCTCCCCAGGCTCTGGAGGCTTTCGTCAAGCCTCCAGGAGGGTGAAAATGGCCTCGCCAGGCTCCGGGGGATTTCTGGAAGCAGGAAACAGGTCCATTTCTGGTCTTCCCGAACTTCTGGGAGGTTCATTTTTTGCCTTCCCAGAGCCTCCGCACAGGCCCTGCATTTACCTCCATCCAAAACAGGCTGCATGGGGACTCCTGGGAGTGGAGAGGTGGGCAGGGCCAGCCAGGAGTGGGATTTGAAAGTTCTCTGAACTGCACAGAATCTTAGCTAGGGGCTCTCCCGAACCCCTGAGAATGCCCAGTAGCCTTCCCCCTGACTGGGAACTCTGAATGCTGTCCCCATTCCTATCCACAACTCTTTCTATCCTTCCCACCAGGACATCTGAGCTCGAAACAATGCTAAATCATCTCTCTGCTTTAGCACAAAAGTCAAAGTGATGAAGAGGTAGGGCAAAGTAGCTTGAGAGAAAGTGAAAAGTGTCTTGGTCTAGAAATTGAAAACAAAGTATAAACCATTTCAAATCTTACCTTCTGACACATCAGAGACAGTAAAGAGGACTTACTTCTCTCTTCCACTGAGATGAAATCAGAGAAGGAATGCAATTTAGGTGAAAAGAGGCAACGCAATCCAGATGTGACAGGCATGGGAAGGATATGTTTTGAAGAGATTCTGTCTTATTTAAGTTCAGTGTAAGATTGGCTAGGAATTTACTCTTGCGGTGTTCATTATTGTGTTTTTATACCAAATTAGCACACACAGAAAATGCCTTTCTGAAAAGCTGTTGCTTTCTTGTTTCTTTGGTTTGTCAACTATCTGGCGCTTGGTATCTACTGCCTCAAGCAAACTGGTGAAAAGAAGCCTCATTAGTCAGTGGCTTGCTGTGTATCAGGCCTTGCTTCCAGCTTTAGAAGAAGGGGAAAATATTCAGCTTTTAGAAATGGCCAAAATATCCTAGAGAAAATGTTGTGTATTAACTCTCCAGTGAACTGTATCTCAGAGGCATCATCTCTTGAGAGCCATCTATCTGGCACCTTCAAGCAGGACTAAACTACTTTCAAAAGAGCTGTAAACTCCATTTGTCACTTGTCAAGGTTAAAAGCTCAACATACACAGAGCACACTGAAATCCATTCCAGGGCTGCAGTTCCCATAGCAGCAGTTAAAAGTACTGGCAAGCGTTTATTATTTACAAGTAGGATTTACTAAGTTCAGATCAAAGGCAAGTCCATTTTTGGGTTTCCTTCCTGAAAGTAACTGAAAAGACCCCTTTTAAGATTCTGTATTCACGAAAACAGACTTCCTCCACATTAATTAGCATGATAACTAGTTCGTTCTGAGCTATGAAGAGTGTATCTACTGGGAAGGGTACCATTCCAAAAATGTGAATTTTTGAGAATTCTTGACAGTGGACAAGCTGGCTGGGGAATTCAAATCTACACCTGTGTAAAGTGACTAGCTTATGAAAGACTGGGCAATGACTTACAGTTCTATATCTTTATACAATTTGAGCAGTAAAAATTTTTTTTCCCTTTCAAAACTATAAAAAGTAGAAGATGAAGAGAAGCAGAATGATTCTCTTGTTTCTTGTAAAACAAAACACGAAGTAAAAGGGGTTAAGAAGTATCAGGTACTGTTAGTTTCTAATTATTCTCAGTAGTCTCTCTTCATATTCAACACTGGAAAGCTTTTTCAGAGACCCTGAAGAGGGAATAAACATAGCTGAAAACAGAGTTGTTCAAAATACTTTGATCTACTTTTATGCAAACTCAAGTTTTGTTGCCGCCCCATATTCTAATCTGCTGTCCTGTATCCCAGATATGCCACTAGACCAGAGGATGTGAAAGTGTGGTTGAGTCTGTGTTTGTTTTACCCCAGATCACATGTGTGCTGCTGTTTCTTTTTTAATATGCTGTTTTAATTGTTTGCCACACAGAGTAATGAATTTGAGTTGGACAGTCTGATAAATTGAAATATAAATTGAACAATATATCCAAGCAGCAGCATATTCTTTCATTTGAATTTGACATATCGCCTCCTTAAGATTCCTATTTATAAATGTGTCTACCTATGGAAATTTGAGAAAAATATTCTCTGGCATACTGGGTATGTTAATTCCACAGCCAAGTTTATCAAACTATTTCAGAACATCAGCTCCAAGATAGGACAAACTGAAACAAATGGGTCTAAAAATTTAGCATCTTTTTCAGCTTCTTTTCCCACTTCATGGTTAGGAATGGAATAAAGAATCCCATGTTTTCACTCTGCAAGTAAACTAAGTTCTTTAATTTCCTCCTTACCTCAGTATGACATCATATTAATGTATAATGAGACTTCCAGTCTATCTGCTCAAAGGATTGCATTCTACAAGTTCTCACTCAACTCATCTCATAGGGTACTGAAAAGTTACTGTGGGAACAGATTAGGGGAAGGCATGCAATATTAAATTAAATTATTAAATTAAACACATTAAATTCTTGAATGGAAGATAGAACATAAATTTAGAGAATATATACATTTTAATTAATCACATCTTTTTCTCACTCTTCCTTCCAACTTAGGGTTGCTTACAATGTCAAACCCAACCAATAACTGGATCTTTACAACATCCCAGTGAGGTTTATGGTTTCCCCAGTTAAAACTTAGCATTGATCTCTACATCAGTCTGGTGCTTTCATACTAGAAGACTGGAGAAACAAAGAAAAATCAGTAACACATCTTCCAGTCAGATATCATCTTATTATTTTTAAAGGAAAAGCAAAAACTTAAAACACTACAAAGGGGACTTCCAGTTTGCAAGGCTTCAGCGGCAGGCAGGAATCCGTGATTACGCGCGGTTTCTGCCTGGGCACGCCACCAGAGCGCCCCGAGCCAGCTGGCTTTGGGGCTGAGCCACCCCGTAGAGGTCGATGAAGACGGGGGAGATTCCAGCAGGGGCGAGGAAAGCCGCATCTTTCCTCCCCAGCTGGCTAAACTCCCTTTCCGAAAGGCGGTAGAGCGGCGGTCAGAAATGGCCACCTCAAAGAAGCCCTCATCCGGAAAAGAATGTGCAGGAGGAAGAAAGTGCTGAAGTGAAAGTTTTGGCTGACCGGGATAAGAAACAACAATTAAGGCATCCTGGAACTCAAATTTTAAAAAAGGATACATCGCTCCCAAAGAAGATTCGGAAGCAGCGAATGAAAGTGAAAAGGGGAAAAAAATTTTCACTCTCCTTCCTTACATTGACAGCAAACAGAGATGAATGAGAAATCGGAAAAAACTGCTTTGGCATCAACAGGTATTTAAGCTGGAAAATTTAATGCCAAGGGGATAATAAAGATTTCTGAATATAAAAGGAAAGAATTTTTTTTTTTTTTGCTGTAAGTGGGAAGGGAGAGGAAGAGAATAAGAACAGAATTTGGAAGGAGTGGATAGCCTCAAATTTAAAGAATCTAAAGTTAAATTTTAACAGGACTTCTAAAAGATAAATTTTAACTGGAACTTTGTAACTAAATACTAACCCCAGGAAGAGAAAGTCAAAAAAGGAAGAAGGTGTCAAAAGAAACAGCTTGTGTGCATTTGGAATGCTTGCTGACTTTGGGATTTTTGGAACTATATTTGAAGGATTAAAAACACTTTGGTGGTTGTTTTAAAAGAAAACAAAAACTCTACAATGGCATCACTTGTGGATGAACTGAAAATAGAATTTAAAAAACTTAAAGAAGAGGAACAAGAAGGGAAGGGCTCTCTTGGTTCCGTTTTTCAATTCTTAGAAATGGCGATCTCTACCTATGAGAAATTACAAGAAAAGACTATGCAACAAGAAGATTGGGACAAAGAAGAAGCCATTTTAAATGAACAAGTAACTACTTGGGGAAGAAAGGGGAAGGAGGGGAAAGAGAATGGAGAATTTGAGACCTAAAAAAACAACCAAAAAAGGGAAAAATAAGGTGAAAAGTGGATATAATGTGAGAAAGCAACAGAAAAAAGGAATACAGAAAAGGGAAATCGAGGTGGAGAGACAAGGGGGTAAAAAGGGCAGAGAGAAGAAGCAAAGGAGGAGGGAAGGGAAGAGAAGCTACAAGGGTGTGAAGCCAGATGTAAAGAAACAGGACTTATTTAGAGATAATGGGTAAAAATTTAATTTTTAAAAAAATTTTAAAAAGGGATTCTGCAAAGGTACATATGATTGTATTGTTATATTTGTATTTAGAAATAATGTTAAGAAAATTGGAAACAATGTATGATTTAGTGAAACATTTATGAATAAAATAAATGGAATGAATTAAATGAGAGAATTAATTTAGAAAGGAATGGGAACATTTCAATGACATAATGTTTTAAAATGCAAGTGAAGTGGGGGGGAAGTATTTTTGGAAAGTTTATAAGCGTCCCCATAGAAGCATGATACCTACTTGGAAAGTAATGTGTTAAATGTTTAAAATTTAAATGAATATTAACATTAATGATAGAATTGAATTGGTATAGATCGTTGTTTTAATTATATTATATATTTATATTTTTCTTTTCTTTTTCTTTTTAAAATGTAACGTGTAGCTTTAATGTACTACGCAGAATCTGAATGGAAGTTATGTTCTATATTAAGTGTTATAATTTGAGGGGAAAGATATAAAGGCGTCATACTCCAATCAGTAACCACAGGAGGAATTTTGTTTAATGAGAAAAGATAATAGACAGCTGAAATAGGACAGACAAAGAATATAAATATAATGATCTGATTTGAGATGAAACAAATAAAAATAAAATTAAGAAAGTTAAAAGAGGGGAGAAGCTATGTAGAAAATGTAGAATGGTGATAAGATATGGAATGGTATATAAAAATGAGCATGAATTTGAATTGGTGTCTGTACAAAGAGATGTAACCCAGGATCAGGCTGCTTTCAGAAAAGTTTTCATGTTTGTGTTGTATTTGTTTATGTTTTTTTCTAAAAATCAATAAAATTTTCTTTAAAAAAAAAAACACTGCAAAGGGGAAAAAATAGATGCCTCCCAACTGATAGTTTCAATATTAAATGACTAACATGACTGACAAAGAGAAATGAGATTTATTTGTTTATTAAGCTCTGATTCAATTTCAAATATTATCCTAACATGGCTGAGATATTACATCTTTGGACTTTGCCCATAAATTATTTACCTCCGTCAGAACACTTAAAATGCAAAACTGAACAAATTTCCTTTTTCTACTTTCGCTATCGAAGTTTGCATACCAGCCATAAGATAAACAGAAAAGCATTAAGTGTTTTACACAGGATTGTATGCTTTCAATTGTCAAACAAATATTTCTGAGGTCAACATTTGACATAATTTTGCATTTAAGAACTAGAGACTGAGAAAGCCAGGTTATGGCCCTGAAAGACAGAATCCTGCAAATTACATTGGAGTACAATACCTAATTCTCCATAGTAAATAGGTGGGTTTACTTGGATACAGTTCTTAAAGCTCAGTACTTTGATGAGGGGACACAACGTAGAGGATCTCACTGCAATTTCAATTCTAAAATCTCAAGGGTTCTATCAATAAGGATATTTTCAATATCTTCTTCTTTCTATTATGTTTTTGCAGCCCACATCTTAACCCAGTATTCCAGTGTCAATGGACAATTCTACCCTGTTGATTGTTAAGAGGAAGAAAAATAATTCTTTCAGAGTTTCATCAAGCATTAATTAGCAACTGTGCTAATTAATCTACTTCTTTTGGAAGAGTATTAGAAGCTATGTTGCAAAAAAGAGAACGACATATGCTTTTCTTACTATTATTCTAGAGGGGACACACCAACATTTCATGAACTAGGTGGAGACCCCACACCAAATCTTCAAATGCTTCCTGGTCCTCAATCAACATCAAAGGAGACTGCACAGCTGTGTGGTCCCTCTTGTATACCATAAATATATAGTACATTCAATATATTGACTTATTCAGTATTTCAAGTACACATAGCATTCCACAAGGGTCAATAAATTTTAGAGACTACTCTGTAAAAGCAAACATTAGCCCTGGAAATAGATTAAATCATTTGAGATTGGACATGCACAAAGCTATATGATTGTCTGGACTTGAAAGGGGAAGAATACCTTTGCTCTGTAACTTTTATTTGGGTATCAACTAATTTGTAAGTGCCAAGCAAACTGCAATTTGACTATCCAACAATTCACATCCAAAATGCAGTCACTAACACCAAAAGTAATTTTATTATGCTGATCAAGAGCCATCCAGACAAAATTAAAAATGCTATCTCTTCAGCATGGAACCTTTTTCAAAGAGTAAACTGAATGTTCCTAATTTTTGCTTCTGTAAGAAACAAGACCTGAATATTCTTCATTTAATGTCCTAATATCTTTTTCAAGATAGTTTTAGCAGTTTTTATGTAACTACATAATGTTGTTTTATTTTCAATGCACTCAAGTGCCCAGCATTATATGCATTAAAAATCAAACAAGCCAAGTATGTTATCTCTGTAAACTAGCAGAAGCACCTCAATTCTTTGTCTACATATCTGGCTCCTAACAATTAGGTTCTGGCAGCCATTGTGCATCCATCTGAGTTTTTTCTATTTTCTGTTTCTAGCAGAGTAATTCTTCCAATACAATTACTTTTCCTCAATTAACTGAATTCCAAAGCTAGACTGCAACAACTTCAATGCTTAATTCTTTACCTAACACAAATATTGAAGTCTTTCTCTGTGAAACTGTTACATTTAAGAGTGAACAAATTCTGCTAACACTATAAAAATATTTTGCTCTAGACTCCAAACAGCTTGCCCAATCCATGAACATCAACTATCAACACGTCAACTATTAATGCCACAATGTGGAGACTTACAAAAGCTTTCTAGAATTAAATTGCACACAAGTTTCAAATGCAAGACTACTTGGCGAACGGTATCACTAAGATCAAAAGAAACTATTTGCAACTGCTAATTGTGATGGGAACTGTCAAAACTTGAGAAGAGTTTCTTTCAAGAAGTGAATTACATAATCAAAGTGTTATAGAAAAAGCAGATCTACTACAAGTACCTCGGCTAATAAATCTATGATCAAGATATTTGCCTTTTGGATACCATAGTTATACTGATGTGATGAATATTGCAATTGATTTTCTTTCAAATATAAGAAAATTTATTTATTTGTTTGTTTATTTATTTGATTTGTCAACTGCTTACAAGATAATAGGTATAAGTATAAATATGAATAAGTATACAGGAAATAGGTACGAATAAATGGGGACAACAGGATAAGGACGGTATCACGATTGTGCACTTATGACACCCCTTACAGACCTCTTAAGAATGGGGTGAGGTCAATAATGGATAGTTTGAGGTTAAAGAAGTGGGGGTTAGAGGATGTAACAACAGAGTCAGGTAGTGCATTACAGGCATTGACCACTCTGTTGCTGAAGTCATAGGTGGCATAGTTCAAGGTTGTCCAAGCCCAAAATTTCAAGCCTGGTGACATAGGGTACTCTGTTGCGAGCAGAGGAATGTAGTACTTACTCTTCTTGTGAAATACTTCTGGACTTGCTCAATTGTATTAATGTCATATTAATGTAAAATTGGCACATTTCAACCTGCATCAAGCACACTCACAGCTATATTAAAAATTCTTTACGTGGTAAGTCAGTTGAGTATACAATTCTAAATGTTATAAATTTCAAATATACTGACAACCAAATTTTGCTGACAACCAAGGTCCACATTTGTTCAACTTTCTTCTAAGCCTTACAGAACTAGTTATTCTCAGTGTTATGGTGTAGATAATTCATTACCCTTGTGTTGTGTGACACAGAAGAACTCGGGAGCATCTTCCCAAACAATAAAATAAAGGTCAGTGAAACAAAGTATTGTCACATTATGTTTAATTAAAGAATCTAAAATATATAAAACACTGCTGACTGAAATGGTTTTTAAAGGTGATCGGGTGCACAGACGGACAATTGAGGTATAAGAATGGTTCAATACTCTCTATTGTATATTCACTTGTCTCAGGGGATATTGTCTGACATATACAGTACATGGGAGACATTAAACACCAAGTAGATTGATGCTGCTAATACTGCATTAATTTTTGTTAAAATGTTTTTATTAAAAGGATTACTTTTATGGGTAACAGTATTGTAGGATAATTTTTCAAGTCTAAATATGCTTCCCTTTTTTTCCCTTTATCTTATATACACTTATGACTATATGACTGTAACTTTATTGCTTGTATTCTTACGATTTTATTGACTTGTTTCCTGGTATGATTTGATTGCTTATTGTACCCAATGACTATTATTAACTGTTATACCTTATGATTCTTGATGAATGTATCTTTTCTTTTATGTACACTGAGAGCATATGCACAAAGACAAATTCCTTATATGTCCAATCACACTTGGCCAATAAAGAATTATATTCTGTTCTGTTCCATTCCGTTCCATTCCATTCTATCTTTGTGTGAACCAGCAAGCAGTTTATCTGAGATCTTTTTTCAACTTATTTTCTTGGCCTGAGCTCAAGCTTCTCTTATCTGACCACTGCCTTGTAGCAACTCTTCCTCCTGTCATTCAAGGCCATTTCTTATGTCCTTCAAAGCAACCCCATATTAGTGCTTAGGTAAAACTGATTTAAAAGAAGACTTTTTACTTTCTGCCTACTGGAAATAGTGATTCTGCCTCTTCTTCTTTTCTAAATCAAAAAGAAACATTAGAGATTTGTTAAGAAAATAATATGATGATGACTTTAAGGGGTTGTAAACCATGTGAAAAACAGGGTGAAGTATTGGAATAAATAGAATTGCAATATCTATCTACAATGTATGTATTGTGCAACCTCAGGAGATAACTAATATGTGATCGTGGGCATGCACCATAATTTTGAACAGGATTCTTCTAATTGTTAAATTGTGATGTGGCAAGATTGAGCTTGTGAATGCCAATCTATTTTCTCTGTTGAACTAACAAATATTGATTCAGGCTGATTGTTTTCCTGATGTGTCAGGTTTACTTAAATGATCAATCATGTTCAAGAATGGATATTTTAGACAAATGCTGCTGAGCAGGGAAGGGGGGAAATGATCTTACTCCTTCTAAAGATTTGGGTTTTCCAAATCAAATTTGTTCTCCAACAAATGAATTTTTTATTTTTTAAAAGATGTGCGCTACTTCATGGTATATTCTTGGTACCATCTGTGGTACCTTAGCTCTGAACAATAGAGGCCACAGCATGAACCCTGTCGCCAACAATTTGATTCATGAGGCAGTGTGATCAGGATTACAGTCAACTCTTTGACCTTCTTCCTACAATATATTTAGTGCAGTCAACCATTTCCAGGTTCATCTCCTTATCAGGAGTACCAGAAAGACAAACATAGCAACTGAGCCAAAACCCATTATTTGTGGAATACAAAGTTTCAAACTACTTTGCCAAATACCAAATCTTTAAACCTAATTCCTTTCCCTTGATCAGTCAAATTTTGTGGTACCTGTGACCAGAACAGTGATATCTCTGTAATGGAGGGGCCTTTGGTTTCAGCATTCTGAGTTTTAGGAGATGGGGGTGGGGACCAGGTAAAGATGTTTCCATAACATGACTATCTGGATGCAGTTAAAGCTCCAGGTGACTGAAGCTGCTGTAAGCTGAACAACATTTCCCAGGCTTTAGTTGACAGATCAATTAACTTTTTGAGTATTCCTACAAAATATAACCTTCCTTTTCATTGTTGCACTTAATCTTCTTGTAGGTCTATGAGTCATATAAGCATACATATGTCCATATGTGTGCCATGCCATTTTTTTCATACAAAAAAATATTGTAGACAAAGTATTGTATACAAAAGACTGCTGTAATAAACCCAATGATAATTTATGTTATCATATGAGAGTTCATATATTTATGTGGCCACAAAGAGAAATAAATATATGTTGGCCATGACACTGGACAGACTTATTAGAACATTTTAAAATGATCACCATAAGGAAGAAAGTCTAAAGGGCAATCTATTATGTTAGACTAGATCCTACTTTTTTCAGAGAATAGAGATATGAGATGCAGGGAAAGGAAAGTTATCCTCATTCTCTTTAAAATGGAGATATTCAAGAAAACAGCTTTTAATATAAGTTTATTCTTCTATTTTCAAACATAGAAAATCTTTTTATTTAAGCATAGAAAAATTGGCATTGCAGCAGGGGGCCTAAACTCTTTGAGTGACATGTCAACAACGTTCATTTTTAAAAACAAAGTTTTTTCAAACTAGCAATGAAGCCACATGCATTTTTATGGCCTCAAGGCTTTCCTAAGATCAGTGGGAAGATGGCATTGCTCTTAACCTTTGAGAGGGTTTTTTTTCCTTGCCATAAAAGGGAAGGAGAAGATGGCATCTGAATTTAGTACAATTTACACAATAGCAATACGCCAAGCCTGAGGTAATTCATCGAATTCTCAAGTTGGATCCAGAGCTGCCATGAGCAGCATGCCATTAATGAGCTTTGTCTGAATGAAAGAGCCACCTCTAAAGATGAATGCAACATGCTCACAGATGGGGGGTGGGAGAAAATCAGAAATATAACTTCTCAGTTCTCATCCAAACTTTGAATAAGAATTTCATCTGGCTACCAGCTCACTCCAGAAAAGAATGGGCACTCTGGGTTAAACTCATGATGATCTATGAATGCAAAAATAAAAATAATAATGAAATGCAAGACTATCTTAATGCAATACAGGTAGTCCTTGACCAATGACTTCAACTCAGCCCAAAATTTCTGCTGCTAATCGAGACATTTGTTAAGTGAATTTTGGCCCCTTTAATGATCTTTCTTGACACATTTGTTAAGTGAATGACTGCAGATGTTAAGTTAGGAACACGGTTGTTCAGTGAATCTGGCTTTCCCATTTGACTTAGCTTGCCAGAAGTTTATAAAAGGTGATCTCCGGAACACTACAACCGTCATAAATATGAACCAGTTGCTAAGGGTCCAAATTTTGTTCACATGACCTGCAGTGGTCTTAAGTGTGAAAAACAGTCTTAAGTCTTTTTTTTTTTCTTCAGTGCCGATATAACTTTGAACACTCACTAAACGGATTGTTGTGAATCGACAGTTATAATGTTTCCTTGCTACCAGAAAGAAAACTCCTACTAAAGCCCATGTCACACTGCACCAACGGATGCAAAGAGGATGTAAAACGTTAAAAAAAGCTTGCCATCCATTGGAAAACGCTATGCATCCGTTGTGCACTCACTGCATACGTGTTTCATACGCTCTATCCCTCGAGCATCCGTCCACTGAGATTTCATCCGCTCAAGAAGTTTTGAACTGCACAAAACTTGTGAACGGATGAACTTTCCGCTGTGTACGATGTAAATCCGTGACATCCGAGCAACAAACGTTCTATGTCCGTTTATCATCCGTTAAACGTTCGCTGTATCCTCTCTGCATCCTCTAGGCATCCCCTCAACTCACATCCGCTGCAGCTGAAAACGGAAAGAGGGAGGAAACAAAAGGTACATGGAACGTCTACACAGCGTTAGTAGCACGGAAATAGAAAGGATGCACAGTGAACGGTTTGCATCCTATATACATCCTCTAGGCTTCCTATGAACATCCCTTTAACATCCCTGCTACATACTACCCACGTCCGTTCTTTTCCTTTCTTTTCCGTTCTGTTTATGCAAATTTTGCCACTTTTTCGAGCGGATGACAATGGATGGAGCCATCCCTGAAAATTTGCTCATCCGCGGTGTCCTTTTTGCATACGTTTTGCATCCATCGGCCAGTGTGACCTAGCCTTAAGCTTATATAGGTAATCCACGTTTCATGATCCAAGTTGGGACTGGAACTTTTATTGCTAAGCAATGGAGCTTTTAAATGATCCGCACCTGATTTTATATTATTTTGTGCTGCAGTAGTTCACGGAATCACCATGGATGTGAAGCAGTGGTGGGATTCAAAAAAATTTATTACCAGCTCTGTGGGTGTGGTTTGGTAGGCATGGCTTGGCTTGGCAGGCATGGCTTGGTGGGCGGTACAATAGAAGCTTACTGTAAAATCTCCATTCCCTCCCCATCCCACTAACCTGCTTCCCAGCTCCGTTCTCTCTCCTGTGCAGGGCAACAAAACAAGACCCAGCCAATCAGCTGGGACTCAGGAGGCAGAGAATAGATGGGGGTGGGGCCAGTCAGAGGTGATGTTTGCTGGTTCTCTGAACTACTCAAAATTTCCGCTACTGGTTCTCCAGAACTGGTCAGAATCTGCTGAATATACCTCTGATGTGATGCTAATCTGGCTTCTCCCACTGACTTTGCTTCTTTGAAGCACCCCAAAAAGGTCACAAACAGAGATTATGTGATTATGAATTGTTACAACTGTCATAAATACATACCGGTCACCAAGTACCCGAACTCTGATCAAGTGACTGATGCAATAGTTATAAATGACCTTTTTCCAGCCCTGTTGTAACTTTGAATAGTCGATAAACAAATTATCTTAATTTGAGGACTACTTGTAATTTGATATTCATTACTGCCCAGGTACTGCAAGGGAGAGAAATTTATCTTTTTTGCAGAAGCTGAATTCAGGTTGCAATTTAGTATGGTAAAGCCTTTTTTTTTTTTTTTAAATTCAGACAAACCTGCTTAAAAAGTTACATGCAGAACTGTCATGGAATATCAGTTTTTAAAATAAATTCCTAGGTGATTCCCAAAAAAGAAGAGGATGTGGGTTTATTGAGCCATAACCAAAACTGTTGCTAAGAATGATTTCAGGAATTTAAGATTTTAAGTAAAAACATTTGGATTTTCAAAATGACCCTCGGGGGGTACTGCATCATTTGAAAGGAAGTCTAGCTGCTCTACAGTAAAAATAAACTCTCTTTTGTAAAATCCCCTTCCTGAGCAGCAGAAACAAGCAAGCAAGGAAACCGAAAAGCATGTCTAAGACAGCCAAACAAAATTCATCAATATTCAGAAAATAACAGTACACGGCCCCCCAAGATGCCGAAGGTAGAAATCCCCCATGATAGGGAGGTTACTTTTAAAGTTACTATTAAAGACATTTGTTCCCATTTGCCCCCTCAGATACCTGGCTCACAGATAGGCAAGCAAGTATTAATTTAGCAACAAAAGTAATAATTGACTTCCTTGAAATGGAGTTTATTCAAGTGCCCTCTTTGGAAATTCATCCCTTTGACCTCCCACCATATCCATCAAGCTAAGCTCTCCCTGCCCTAGTCAAACGGTGTTCAGAGCAGCCACCACTAATGTATAAAGTAACCAACGGTGTAAAATAAACATTAATGAAATAGAGATCATTTTATTACTTTCTTATGCCTAATTTGCTCTAGAACAGGGCTGTCAAACTCATGGCCTCTGGGCCGGATGTGTCCTGTGCTGGCCACGCCCAGTTTAGCAAAAGAGGAAAAAGTCACGATACATCACATGATGACATTGTGACAATGCAAGTTTGACACCCCCGCTCTAGAGTGCCAGAGGGGTAAAAACACAAGTACAGTTAAATCGGCAGTGAAGAAATAAAGTTAGCAGAGTTTGTTACTTTGGTAACTACAATCCTGCTCTTCCATCTCCTACAGGACAAGACTCCATCATAGCACAATTTCTATCAGCCGTGTTCCAAAAAGCAATGTTATGTCACTTTAACAGACAGAAATTGGTCTGTCTGTTACATCTGCACTGATGACTAATTCTTTACAAAGCAGCTGAGATGTTGTCTTTAGAGGATTTCTGCTGCTCCTATCTGAGTTTGTGGTGGCCATTTCTATGAAATAATACATTTTGGAGCACAAACCCATGCAGAAATTATATGTCAGTTGGCAAGTAACAAGGACTCTTTACACAGCAGAGTTGCCCTGCACTGACCTACTTCAAGTTGCGTCTTGCAATATTTAAATAACATCTTTAAATATTAATCACAATCTGTCCCCTTGAAAATGCCAGCTGTATTTTAAACAATTACCCTCGCCACAAAAAACAGGGGAAACGCATGCATGGATGCCCTGCCAGCATTACTGAACTGCAAAGTATCTTCCAACCCTGTAATTGTCCCATAACAGTATAGAGGACTGTTTCTATTTTAAACATGTAATGATGTGTACGTTGGGAAAGGGCAAAGTAACTGATGTATTCATAAATTTAAGCGGAAACTAGTAGAGCAGGAAGGAAAAGTTTTTAAACAGTTAAATTCAGTAATTTTGTAGATTGGTGGGGAAGAGAGATCCTGTCCTAATGCATGTATGGAAACCCAAAACAGGTGTCTTCTTAATATTCAGGCTAGCAACTACACTGCTGAGGCCCAAGACATACATAAGAACCAACATATGCCTAGATATCAAGGATATGATGCAAAGATAGTACAATGCCATTCACTATATAGATTCAAAGCCATATAGAGATTTCTCCCCAACCTGGTAAAAACCAGGAAGCTGATGAATAGAACTGATGAATAAAACAGGTTTTCAGCTTAAGAAGGGAAAATATTTGGTATAACTATGACAAATATGAACTGTATGTTATTTTACAGTAACTTGTATTAAGATGTGGAATGAAGATTGGACAAATCACAATTATCATTGTTAGATAGAATTTCTGTGATTAAAATGAATGTTTTACCTAGAAATGTTATTTTCATTTCAGATAATACCCTGTTTTGACAACTGAAGTGCTCATTAAACAAGGCAAAAGGATATATCTCAATTTGTATGGCAGGGGGAAGAACATCTCCATGAGTTAATTATAAGGTAGTGTAAGATGTGAAAGAAAATGGAGGTTCTACATTCAGAAACTGATTCTGGATTTTTTGCTTGAAATGTAAAAAAAAATTAAACTTTGACTTTGGGTTTTGCTGATTTGATAAGTTTGTTGTTCTAGAAATTGCTAGCACATGTCAAATATGTAAAAATAAAAACGAAGAATGTAATGTTACTATCTTATTCTACTGCATTAAAATTAATGAGATATTGAGAACACATCAATAAAATAAGGAAAAACAATGAATTCATCTGGAGCTACATAATAACACATAAAAATACTTAGAAATATTTTGTGAAAAGACACTTTCTTTCAACTGTGGATTTTTTATCTGCTTCTAAAGCCCCTGTCACACTGCAGCAACGGATGGAAAGAGGATGTAAAACGGAGAAAAACACTTACCATCCGTTGGTTAACGCGATGCTTCCGTTCTGTACTCACTGCCTCCGTTTTGCTTCCTCTCTATCCATCCAGCATCCGTCTATTGACATTTCATCCGCTCAAAAGGTTTTGAGTTGCTCAAAACTTTTGAGCGGAAAATGTATCAAACGCGTCCGTTCTGCATCCGCTAGGCATACGGGGGACATCCGTTCTGCATCCGTTGTCATCCATTACGCATCCGCTATATCCACTAGGCATCCGCTGTGCATCCGCGCAACTCGAATCCGCTCCAGCGGTAAACGGATGCAGGGAGGAAGCGGAATGGACGCGGAACGGACACACAGCGTTAGTAGCACGGACAGAGAAAGGATGAAAGCAGATGTAGCATGCAAAGAAAGCATTTAAAACGGAAAAAATGTTCGCAGAGGGGACCTATCTCGGATATTAAGGATGCCTAGAGGATGCAAAAGGATGTTTCCGTTCCACATCCGCTTTCCATCCGCTCTGCGTCCTCCCCCCGTCCGTTCCTTTCCGTGTTATCCGCTCTGTTTATGCAAATTTTTGTCCCTTTTGAGAGCGGATAACAACGGATGGAACATTTTTCTCATCCGTTGTGTCCTTTTTACAAACGTTTTGCATCCGTTGGGCAGTGTGACAGGGCCTTAAGATAAGATTTGGTATTTTAACCCTTCTTCAATTACAAAGATTTAAAATAGTTTCAAATGTATTAAAATTAATTACATATTCAGTTGTAAAATGCTAGGAGTCAATATCAATTCCATGGTATATATGGCTAATAATTAAGCAACCATCATGTATTTAATCATACCTACCAGTTTTATATACCAAGAACGTGGCTAAAATATGGGCTCTTCATTATTGGAATCAATTTATCAGACAATGCTATTTCACTAGATTTTATTCTCCAAAAGGTCAGCCTGCATAATATTAATCAATTAATGATCCATCTGTTATTTGTGTATTGAAATATGTTGCAACTGCTTTCCTCTGCTATGTCTGGATCAGTGGTGGAATTCAAAATTTTTTACTACCGGTTCTGCTTATTTGGTGGCCGTGGTTTATGGTCATGTGACTGGGTAGGTGTGGCTTAGTGGTCATGTGACTGGGTGGGCATGCTTGGTGGTCATGTGACTGGGTAGGCGTGAGCAACTCGATGTCACTCACATCAAGAGGTGCCTCACCTGGCCTCTCCCCTCCCAGCCATTCCTTGTCACCCAGCCTCAATTTATCTATAGTTCTAATGTTGTTTACCTTTTTTGACTTTACTATCTGCATACTATGGATGTGCTTTCATGGACCACTGAAAGGAGGAAATGGCTCACATGCTTTTACTCAAGAGTGTGATAGGCAACAGGCTTTTAAGGGGCTGCCAGAAAGAAAGGGGGGGGAATGTATTTTCCAAAGCACCAGGAGGCAAACAAGAAGCAATGGATGGAAACTGAACAAAGAGAGAAGCAACCTAAAACTAAGGAGAAACTTTCTGACAGTGAGAACAATTAACCAGTGAACCTGCTTTGTCCCCTGAGGTTCTGGGTGATCAATCACTGGAAATTTTTAAAAGACTGGACAGCCATTTCTCTGAAATGGTATAGGGTTCCCCCAAAAGTCCCTTCTAAGTATTATTCTGACACCTTTCTCAGGATTTTTACTCAGAGTTTGGCATCCTCGGTTTTCTTGCCTGAGCTAGGGGTTGGACTAGAAGACCTCCAAGGTCCCTTTCAACTCTTGTTAAACACATGTGTATTTTATGCTCTGGACTATTGACACTGAATGCATGTAAACCCTGAAAAATATGTGGTAGCCCTGTGCAAAAGAAAGGCAGCAGAATCACTCTAGTTGTAGGGACAGTGTAAAATATTAACACATGATAAATAATGGAACAATTAAAAATAATAGCACAGAATTTTATCTCTCTCTCTCTCCCTATTTTTTTTCTTTCTTTCTCTACCTTCCCCCCCCTTCTCTCTCTGTCTCTCTCTCTGTCTCTCTCTCATACACACACACACACACACACACACACACAAAACACTTAACAGACAAGCATTTTGGAAGCAGCTCCTTTAAATTTCTCCAAGGCTTGAATGGATTCCCCCACTGCCTCTGTCAGACTGCACTCCTTCTCACTCCAGTACTTTAACTCACAAGGGGAAAGCGAGACTTGCAGCGTCCATGGGGAATCCTTGGAGAAGTTTTTAAAGGACCTGCTTCCAAAATGCATTTCTTTTACACTGCAAAAGTGCCCCAAAGCTCAATTCACCTCCACCCCCTCTGTCAGACTGCACTCTCTCTCACTCCCGACACTTTAACTCACACGGGAAAGCGATACTTGCAGCATCCGTGCCTTTCTTCCTTTTCCCTGGGAAGAAAGAGGACGTGGGGAACGGAAAGCTAGGAGAGCGATTGCAAGTGAGCGACCAGGCGACTGGGTTGAGGGTGTGGCCAGCCAGGGATTGCCACCGGTTCGGCAACTCATGCCAAATAACCACTACCGGTTCACCCGAATAGGTGCGAACTGGTTGAATACCACCTCTGGTTTGGATGGCTATGAGTTCCCCATTCCTGTTTAATATATAAGAATTTTTATCTATCATTCATCCCCTAGACCAGCGTTTTGACTTTTTCAGTGGGGTCTCTGAAATCAAAGTTGTGTCAGATATTGAAGAAAATTGCAATGTCACCCCTTTGCATTATTTCTTATTTATTAAAAATATGGATTTTCCATAAAATATTTTATTTATGTTAATATCAAATTTTTTAAAAATATTAATATTGTTATTTTTATTTTCAATAAATGTTCTACAAATGTGTCAATTTTAGTTTTTTAAAATGGCAAATTTGCATAAATATAAGGAATCCCAAGAGTAGAAATTTTGAAACACACCCCTTGACATTATACTAAAATTAATAATATTTTTTTAAAAACTGAGATATTTACCCAGCATTTGAAGCAAATTAGTAAATCTTGCAAAAGTAACACTTAAAGTAAGCAGTTAATCTGCCTCTCTGAAATTAGTGTAGCCAAATTCAGCAGGGATTTCATCTTGAGAAAAATCTATCCTCAGCTGATAGAGTTTAATTTCCAAAGCAAAGTTCAGAAAAGCACATGGAATTATAGAAAATAAAGATACTTAAAATTACATCCATTTCTGTACCATTAGTGGAAACCTCCACTGAATCCAAAAGCCATCAAGAAAGAGCCATCACCTTCAAAACAATTCCTAATCCATTTTGTTTCCAATTCCTTGTTAGTTTTGCTTTCATTGAAAGATGACAGATTATAAATCCAAAATTGCTACTTCAGTTTTCCATCAAGAATTTGGCTTATATGTAAACCACAGGTGATTTGGCACAGCAGTTAATTTTTCAGGAATGCTTTAACATACATACTCTCTCTTTCAACCAGGGATGCAATTATTATAATAAATATTTGACATAGTTTGACACAATACTCAAATTTAATATGCCTTCCCTGTAACATATTCACTTACTGCTGGCCCACAGAAGTGTTAGGTAATGTGTCTCAATGGGGCTACATTTTAATAGGTCTATGATGTTTTATTTACTATGTTCATATACTACACTGCTATCCCAAGTAAGGCCCATCATGTGCTGCTGCTTATAGAACACAACTCCCTTTTCCATAACTGTAGTACTTACTGCATGACTTCAATAAAGAAAGAGCATTTGCACTTACAGCTGTAAGTGTAGAGACTCCGACAGAAATACTTAAGATTAACCTCAAATGAAATAATCACAAAATAATATGAATCATTTTCTGAATCTGGAGGATCCTATGACTACATTTTGCAACTTGTTCTGTTCTGGCAGAGAACTGTTCAGATGAACGAAAATGCAAATAGCATTCTTCAGTTGTAGCTGGAACACTGGCTAAAAGAGGAATGATCAGTTTCAAACAGGAAACCTGTAATAATAAAAATATACCAGTCACCATCTTTACCTTCTCAGAGCCATAAGGAAATCCACTTCAAAAGTTAAGATTTGTCAAAATCTACCATTCCCCATCCCTCAGCCAACCAACTGATTCTTGATGCATTTGCTAGTCACTGCCTCAGTATCTAGACCCGTGATGGAGAACCTATGGCATGTGTGCCACAAGTGGCATGCAGAGCCATGTCTGTCGGCACATGAGCCATCACCACTGCCCCAGATCAGCCTCCCGCCAGCCGATTGTTAGGTATCTGCCACACACACACAGAGACACAGCACGCGCAAGGGGAGGTCACTCGCACATGCACAGAGGGAGCGAGAGGGGATTGCGCACACATTGTATTACGTGTGCAGGCACGCATTCACACGCACGCATGAGCACACCTTTGGCACACGACGACGAAAAAGTTAGCCATCACTGATCTAGACCATTTGAAGATGAAGAACAATGAAGATGATCTAGACCATTTGAAGATGAAGAACAAGACCATTTGAAGATGAAGAACATTTTCTAAGAGAAAATGATATATACAGGACTTCATAGTGTGTTAGAAAAATTCCTTTCTCAGAATATATCATGAACTGAACTGAATAGTGAACCCACTAGAAAGGATCGTCTTATTAAAATTCTCAAGAATTCAACAAATGGCTTCCAGACTATCCCACTCTATTCCAGCCTATCGGTAAAAAGTGTGATCAAAACCAACAACATCGACCGCTCTTATGAGGTTCGATGAATCCTCTCTTGCTTCTGATCAGATAGCAATCTTAACTCAGCCATTTATTTCTTACATTTGTCCACTTCCAGTGAAGGCAAACATATGTCCTTTGTTTCCAAGACAACAGGGAAGGATTACAATTTGCCTAAACAAAGGCTTTGAAGGGAAAACCGGTTGAGTTGTAGTTTAGCCTTAATATATTGCTTGTATTTTACAAATGCTGGGAAAGGGAAAACCTGGTTATGTATTTCACCAGAATAGCCAAAAGTATGCCAAGTGGTTTTGTTGGCAAAAAATAGAGCCTGAAGGAACTGTACACATTTCATCTTCCCCTGTTGACATATTTCTCTTTAAGAATAGAATAGAATAGAATAGAATAGAATAGAATAGAATAGAATAGAATAGAATAGAATAGAATAGAATAGGAGTTCTTTATTGGCCAAATGTGATTGGACACACAAGGAATTTATCTTTTTTATATACTCTCAGTGTACATAAAGAAAAAAAATACATTCCTCAAGAATCATAAGTAAAACATTGAGTGATGGTCATAGGTTACTAATAAGCAGTCAAATCATACTAGGAAACAAATAAAACAATATAAATTGTAAAGATACAAGCAACATGGTTCTAGTCATAAGTGGGAAGAGATAGATACTTGGAAGGATGAAAGAAATGATAGTAATACAGTCTAGTAAATAAGTTGACAGTGTTGTGGGAATTAGTTGTTTCGCAGAGTGATGGCATTCAGGGAAAAACTGTCCTTGTGTCTAGTTGTTCTAGTGTGCATTAATTGGTTAATGCTTCCTTCTTCACAGCTTCTGCCACCACCACTGCACCACAAATGAGAAGATATATGGAGATAATAAAAGGGAAACTAAGCTAGCAAATGAAGTGACAAGGGGTTTTGTTTTGTTTGTCTTTAATTCCCTTTTTTAATTTACAGAAAATTCCACATTCTTGGCTGTCAAAGTCAGACTTACATACATGGCTGTTTTTAATGATATGGGCAATGTAAACCATGATGGTCAGATGGGATGGTTCCCATTACTGGTAACAACACAATAAAAACAGGCTTAATTTGAAACATTATACTGGTACGTACAATGGAGGAAATATATGAAATTTTAAACAAACATCTTAAATCAACTAAGCTATCAAAATCAATAAAGTTTCTCTTACACAGTGTAACAATTTTAATTGGAATTAGTGGTATTGCAGCCCAAAATGTTTCTCTTTCTGATAAGGCATGTATACCAGGTAATGATATTATTTTCCAAAAATCAAATACTTTTATTTCAATTTTTTTTCAGACAATCAGTCATTTTCCTCCAAGGATATCATCTACTACAGTACAGCCTGTAGAGAAGATAATGACTTTGAATGAAACAAACAAAATGTTGAAAAGTTATGATATTTATGCACTTACCAAGCACATCTAAACTATATTAAAGTAACCAAAATATTTTTACAGTCCCCAAGGCATGTCACAACTTTTCAGCACCCCTAATGTTTGGAAATTGAAAGCTGAAATTTTGACATGCTCTAAGTCAGGGGTCACCAACCTTTTGGACCTCAGGAACCACCAAACCCATGATTTTAAATCCCGCGGAGCACTAATATGAATTTTGATTGACAGTGGCTTGTTGACGGTGAGAAAGTCAGTCTCATATTCCAGAGCTGCAGTAGTCACAGGACTGGCCCTTTGGTCATCCCGGAGCAGCTGCTCCTCCACCCGGGTGCACCAGTCTGCCAGGGACTGAAGGAGCCGCTCCAGGATGACTATTGCAGCTCTGGAATATGGGACCGACTTTCCCACCGTCAGCAAGCCACTCCGGGAGGGATTTCCCTCCCCCACTGTTGATCTTACCTTCCACTTCCAGCTTGCGTGGCTCTACTCAAGGTAAGGTTTGTGCTCGGCCGAAGGGTAGGGGCCAGTGGATTGGCGGGCTTTGTGGGCGGCACAACCTTGTGTTCCCATGCAGCCTGGATAAATTGCTTTGCAGGGGACATTTCTCTGAGAACCACCAAAATTTTCTCCCGGACCACCAGTGGTCCCTGGCCCACCAATTGGCGACCACTGCTCTAAGTCAGTATAATGTATTACAGCTTAAAAACATGCTATGCTGTTCATTCATATTCCTGCACTATGAATATGACTGAAATCCCATAGATGTACCTCCCATACAGGTAGTCCTTGGCTTATAACAGTTTGTTTAATGACTGTTCAAAGTTACAATGGCATTGAAAAAAAGTGACTAATGACCATGTTTCATAGTTATGACCTTTGCAGCATCTCCATGATCATGGGATCAACATTCAGATGCTTGGCAAATGGTTCACATTTATGATCGTTGATGTGTTCCCAGGTCATGTGATTCCCTTTTGCGACCTTCTCATGAGCAAAGTCAGTGCGGAAGCCTGGTTCATTTAACAACCAGGTTACTAACTTATCAACTGCAGTGATTCACTTAACAACTGACGCAAGCAAGGTTGTAAATCAGCAAAATTCAAAAGTCTCACTTAACATAAATTTTGGGCTCATTTGTGGTTGTAAGTGGAGGACTGCCTGTATCCCTGAGGCTTCTTTGCATTCTGTACCTTCCCAAGGACCTACCAACTCAAGTCTTTCATATCTGGTAAAGATGTAACATTCAGACCAGTGTGTGGCTAAAAGGAGAGATCTTCATCAAACATTGTTCATTATTTTTCTTTCAAAGTTTCCACAAAAAGAACAAAGCCCATTTCAGCTATCTTCCTGAAAAGAATGCAAGGACTGAAGATAGCTTCCTCCTTAAAATGTTAAGGAGGATGATCCATTGACAAGATTTCCCTCTCTGCCTTTTGTCAGGAGGGAACATTATACATGCTTCTCTGAGCTTCTAGAGAAAAATCAGGAGTTAGGTGAAATTTTATATGGATAAAAGGGAATGATCATTTCCTATGATATAAGTACCACACTTGAAGTAAGTCAAAAGATGAAAAGAAACTATACTCTCCCCTTAATATAGCTGAAGACTGAATTTGTTCTACTTTGTGGCCACATTATACCAATGAGTCACATTCAATCTGAAAGCAATCACCATTCCAATCCTTTTCACAAGCCCTATTATTAAGCTAGATACCTTCCCATCCCATTCCTGTTTGATTTTTGTTTTCCAGATTATGTTCATTTTATTCTGTTATTAACGATTGGGAAACTTCTGAAATTTACTTCCATCTTCTAGAGTAATAACTATTCAACATCTTCTTGGCTGGGTAGAAATAATATATACCAAATGTTATACTTTTATTTTGTCCAGGTATAGGATAGAATGCATTACTACTGTAGCTATAAATTCCTTTGAGAGAGAAATAGCAACCTGAAAAGAGCAAAATCAAATATGCCCCAATAGAAAATTTATGAAAGGTGCCTTAGAAGTGGAATGATTGGTATCCATAGCTGGATCACATCGAAATGCTTCAGTGAATGGTAAGATGCAAGGACCAAGCCAGTACAGGAACTTGCAGACAGTTGAAGGTTCAGGTACACCATTTATTTATTTGATGTATTACTTTGTATGCTATCTAACTCTCAAGGGCTTGGTGAAGAGCCAGGTCTTCAAGGCCCTTGGACATACCAATAGGATGGAGGCTGTTTGGATCTCAGTGGAAACCATATTCTAGAGGTCAAATGCTTCTATAGAGAAGGTATGCTTCTGCAATCCAGAAAGATAGCAATAACAATAAGCTCTTAGATTTATATACCGCTTCACAGTGCTTTTACTTTTAAGCACTTAGACTTATATACTGTTTCACAGTGCTTTCCAGCCTTCTCTAAGCAGTTTACAGAGTCAGCATATCGCCCCCAATAATCTGGGTCCTCATTTTACTCACCTCAGAAGGATGGAAGGCTGAGTCAACCTTCAGCCTGGTGAGATTCAATCTGCCAAATTTAGGCAGCCAGCAGGCAGCAGAAGTCGCCTGCAGTACTGCATTCTAACTACTGTGCCACTGCGGCTCATGTGGTGTTTAGCATTGTTTAATGGAAGAAACCCAGAGCATTTGACCCCCGCAAGACTGATTCAGCCAGATAGATACTATGAAACAGACCATACCTCAAGTAACCAGGCCCTATGTCATGCAAGACTTAAAAGACGACAACCAGCACCTTGAACTGCACCTGGAGGCAAACTGGCAAGCAGTGCCACTTACCAAACAAGAGGTGTTACATTGTCAGCACTTTCAGTTAAACCTAACAGATGGGAAACTCAAGATAAACTAATTCTACTTCATTGAAAGCACAAACTTGAAAGTACAAACTTCCCACTACCACTTTTAACTGGCTGACCCAGTAGGGTGGGTCCTTCCTAAGGTATTTCTCTGACCATTAAGAATAACCATGGTGGCACAGTGGTTAGAATGTAGTACTGCACGCTACTTCTGCCTGTTGCCTACAATTTGGCAGTTCGAATCTCACCAGGCTCAAGGTTGACTCAGCCTTCCATCCTTACGAGGTGGGTAAAATGAGGACCCAGATTGTTGTGGCAATAGGCTGACTCTGTAAAACGCTTAGAGAGGTCTGTGAAGCACTGTAAAGTGGTATATAAGTCTAAGTGCTATTGCTATTAAGGCACCGGAGGTTCCTGTCTTTCATCTGAATGTTTCATGGGCAGCATTTCTTCCACTTGTTCCCCAAGGTCATCCACACATTCTATTATACCCATGGACTTTCTTAGGCATGCCCATAAGTGTTCATACCACTATACTATGGACCTTTTGAAGCTACTAGGTGGTAGCCTCATGTACCTTAGAGCCTCACTTTGTATTTTGGCTGCCCACAACCTGCATGTAAAAGTATGCCTCTCAATTCAGTCTTGGGATAGAGCTTTCCATTGAATGTCTGCATACTGATATTGGAAATAAAACAACAACATAAAGAATAAAACAATCAACACTTTGCCCAAAATGCAGTACAAAGGAGCATATAATTAAAAAAAAATTCTACAACATGATCTGGGATAATACATGTAGTTATTATATAGTTTTAGCTCGACTAGATGTTTTCCATTTGCACAAGCTTTCACCAACTTGGACCTCAATTGTCATAATCCCTGAAGTGTCATGTACTACAGGTACACAACATGTGGCCCACTGGATATTGCTGAACCTATGCTTTCCACATCCTTCTCTATTGGTACTGGTGCTTGGACTTACTTTACAATTTGCAGACTATCAGCAATGTTTGGAGGACTGCATATTGGCATGCATATGAGGTGTTAGTTAATTAATAAATATAGTCACCCATCTCTAACCAATCAATGTGGGCAACAAACAATCATAAATACAATTAAAACATGACATAAAAAGAAATTAAATACACATAGCACCTATGAGGAATTATAATTCATTGGGATCAGCATCACCAAGAAACGGGATCCTCCATACCCTTGGAACTCCAGGCACAGGCCAAGTTTCCAAGGCCTTCCAAAAGGCCAGTAGGATCAGGGCCACCTTAAGCTCTCAGGAGGGTGATCAGAAGGCAGAACCGTGGCAGAAAAGGCACACCTTCTTGCCCTCACCAGTTGGCAGACAGGACTCAGAGTGAGCAGATTCTTATTAGAATTAGATTTAATTGTAAAGTTTCATCAATTGGACACAACTTTATTTAGTTACTCCCTTGCTTTCTCTTCAGCTAGTTTCAGACATTTGCAATGAGTTACTTAGGTGAGAGTGTGAAGGTATTTGCATTCCCTGTGTTATGACTTCCAAATAAATTATTAAACACTTTCAGTCTCCTGGAATTTACGATTCTGGATTCCTCCCTAACTTAGCCAAAACAGATGAAAAAAAATCAAAGATGTATAGTATGAACTTTGTTTTTCAAATTGTTAGGTCTACTAACCCTACATTAATAACAACTTCCCTTGAAAGCCTATGGCATGTAAGGGGTAATACATCATTCCTTGTTAATCCATGAAATCTAGAGATGTTTCAGAGCAGAAACTGTTGCCCCAGCAGGCATCTCTTAATACAAATGAAAAACACCTGTCACCAGGAACAGATATTCAATTGGTTTTTGAAGTGGTTAATTCTTTATTTCAAGTCAGAAAATATTATTTGTATACTAATATGGAGGGGGGTATGGATCACATCATGCAGTTATGAAAGTTTGATAACTGTAAGACATTATAATAAAATCCATTGCAGCAGATATCTTAAATATAACTATTAATTTCCAGAAGATTTACTATAGAATTTAAAGTTTTTTTTGCTGATAAGGACAGATCCAAACAATCCAGTGATGATTGATGATTATTTTATCTTGTCTTTTTATATGAAATTCAAAATGGTGAACATATCTAATGCTGCCATTCTATTAAAAAGAAATATGTTTTTATTCTCCACAGCAACACTTGGATTGAGCTGAAAATAAGTGACTGTTCCAAATTATAACTTAAGAAATCTTGTTTTACGTGATCATTTAAGTTATTCTGATATACAGTATTATCTACATGATGAATGGGGCCACATTCCCTATCAATGTTAAAGAGTTTTTCGGTTTCCGGTTTGACCCTCTTCGGTGACTAACCGAAATCCACAATCATGCATGGTTTCGGTCTGGGCTCGCTGCTGGAGCGCCCCAAGCCAGCTGGTTTTGGGGCTAAGCCACCCTGTAGAGGTGGTGAAGAGGGGGGAGACTGCCAGCGGGGTTGAGGAGAGCCACATCTCTCCTCCTCAGCTGGCCATTACTCCCTTTCCCGAAGGCGGTTGCAAAACGGTGGTCAGAAATGGCCACCTCAAATAAGAACTCGACCGGAAAAGAATGTGCAGGAGGAAGATAAGAAGTGAAAGTTTTGGCTGACCGGGTTAAACTGCAAAAGCAACAGTTAAGGTACCCTGGAATTTAAACTAAAAAAAAAGTAACATTGTTCCCAAAGAAGATTCTGAAACAGCGAAAGAAAGTGAAAAGGGAAAGGTCTGGGTTTTTTTCCTTCTCTCCCTTTCCCTATACTGACAGCTAAGAGACTTAAATAAGAAATTGGAAAAAAAAAACCGCTTTGACATCAACAGGCAATTAAGCTGAAAATAAAATAAAATGTCAAAGGAATAATAAAGATTTGTGGACACTTAAAAGTTTTTATAAGCAGGTAAGGAGAGAAAAAGAATAAAAGGGCAGGATCTGGAAAAAAGAGAGGAGACTGCCTGGAATTAAAAGGAATTTACAGTAAAATTTCAACAAGACTTCAAAAAGATACATTTTAACTGAAACTTGGTAACTAAATAGTAAAACCCCAGGAAGAGAAAGTGAAAAAAAAAAGCAAAAGCAAAAAGAAACAGTTTGCCTGTGTTTGGATTACTTGGTGATCTTTGGATTCTTGGTTATTGCATTTGAATGACTAAAATCAACCAGATGGTTGTTTAAAATTTTTTAAAATGGCATCACTTTTGGATGAATTGAAAAAGGAACTTAAAAAGTACAAAGATGATGCACAAGAAGGGAGAGGTTCTTTTGTCTTTGTATTTCAATTCTTAGAAATGGAGATTTGGAACTATGAGAAAAAACAAGAAACGCCTGCAAAACAAGAAGACTGGGACAAAGAAGAAGCCATCTTTAATGAACAAGTAATTCCATGTGGGGAAGGAAGAAAAAGGAAAAGGGGAAAGAGAATGAAAAATTTAAGACTTAAAAAAACAACCAAAGAAAAGAAAAATAGCTTGAAAAATAAGTATAATATTAGAAAGTAACAGAAAAGGGGAATACAGAAGAGAGAAATGGAGGTAGAGAGACAAGGGGGTAAAAAGGGGAGGGAGAAAAAGAGAGGGAAGAAGGTAAGGAAAAGAAGTTATAAAGGACAGAAACAAGAGATAGAGAAACAGGATTTATTTAGAGATAATGGGTGAAAATTTAATTGAAAAAGGGATTCTGTAAAGGTACATAAGATTGTATTGTGATATTAGTAATAGAAATAATTTTAGAAAATTTGAAACAATGTAGATTAAAATGAGGGATAAAATAGTTACTGTAATCTAGTGAAATGTTTGTTAATAAATAAATGAAATAAAATGAATGAGAGAATTGAATTAGGAAAGAATGGGAACATTTTAATTATTTAATGTTTTATAAAATATAAGTGAAGGGGGGGAATTAATTATAGAAAGCTTGTAACTGTTCCCATAGAAGTATGATAATTAATTGAAAAGTAATGTTAAAGAAGTTAAGATTTTAATGAATATTAAAATTAATGATAGAACCGAATTGGAATGGAATGAGTTGTTTTAACTGCATATATTTATAATTTTTTTTAAGAATATAGTGTGTATTTTAAGAATGTACCAAGCACAATTCAAATGGAAGTTATGTATTATATTGAATGTTATAATTTTTAAGGTATACAATGAAGCTTAAATAAGAGTTAAATGGATAAAATTAAAAGTTATAAAGGTGTCATACTCCAATCAGCAGCTACAGGAGAAACTTTGTTTAATGAGAAAAAATAATATGAAATCGAAACAGGACAGACAAAAAGTATAAATGTAATGATTTGAATTGAGATGAGATAATTAAAACAATGTAGAAAATGTAAAACAGTAATAAGATATGGAACAGAACATAAAAATGAGCATGAAATTGAATTTGTGTTTGTACGAAGAAGTGTAACCCGGGACCATGCTACTTTCAAAAAAGATGTTTTATTTATATTTCTTTGTGAAAACTCAAATAAAATTTACAAAAAAAAATGTTAAAGAGCTTTTAAAGATTTTAAAGAGCTTGTTAAAGATCAGGGGTGTCAAACTGGTGGGCTGTAGGCCGGATGCGTCATGTGTAGGCCACGTCCACCCTAGCTCCATGAAGGGAAAAAAACACTACGATGTATCATGTGATGGCAAGTGACACCACAAGTTTGACACCCGTGTGTTAGACATTGATTTAACTAGTAGAAAAGCAGAGATACATTACTTCTCCTTCTAAACATTGACCTTCCTTTGGACTGATAATCATTTAAGGAAACCAACTTTAAGCATATTTCAACTCTTCCCAAAAACAAATTGATGACAAATTTTGTAACAAAATCATAACCAATACTCTCTCTGTGGTGTAAGAGCTAAGGATCCTGTATCAAACCTTTAAAAAGGCATAGCTTCACAAATAATTAAGCATTATTTGGGGACATATATGCTCAATTTTAATTTTGCAAAGGTGCCAAAGATATTGTACAACACAAGTCAAAATTAACCCTACACTGATTTCAGCTATTCTTGTGAAACTATTGCATCTAGAAGATAACATAGGCATTCCTTATTAATCTTCATCTTTTGGATACTTCTGGAGTCATCCCAGACATTAATTATTTGCATGATCATAAATTAAAAGCACATGATCAATGCAAAAATCTAATCTTAACATTTAATCCCTGCCTTAATTGCCTGAATTAACACCCGTCTTAGTTCAGAATAGGATACTAAGCATAGTCCATCAAAGCTGGCAACAAACTATTCATATCAATTTCAACACATTAAATTTCATGTTTTCAGTAAAAAGGAGAAATTAAACCATGAATGCTTCAAGTAATAAATGACAACTGACTCCAGTGTAAAATGTGTGGGCTGATAGCTTAAAATATGAATGCCTAGCATGACTTATTGGAGTCATTAAATGTGTAACATACATTAATTACAAAAGGCCTGAAGTGAAAATGTTGTTTGTTTGTTTTTAAGACAAAAACTTAGTTTATAAAAATTCCCAAATAAAACAATAATGTCATGATTTTAACTAACACAGAATCATCTGAAACAATTTCTGAAAAGTGATCCTAAGAATCCCGTCATAGAATTAAAGACTAAGATGCAAATATAACACCTGATAGCAGAGGTCTCCAACCTTGGCAACTTTAAGACTTGTGGACTTCAACTCCTAGAATTCCTCAACCAGCTTTGGCTGAGGAACTCTGGGAGTTGATGTCCACAAGTCTTAAAGTTGCCAAGGTTGGAGATCCAGCAAACAGATGTAGTAGCATAATAACATGGCACAAGAAGAAGCGCATTTGAGAACGAAAGGTTAGAATCAGAAAGTACAGAAGAATAAAACTGGTTTTCTCACACCACAGAGAGTTGACTGAGGAAAGTTCCTTATCCTTTAAGATTGCAACAATAAAACACAAATTTTTGAGAACATTCCCTGTGTTAAAAATAAGCCAAACCTAGAAAAGTAACAAGATGGGTTACAACTTCTTTCCTTGATGTAGTAAATTAATTTGTAGGAGATTTTTTTTAAATCCCTGGGAGACATTACCCAGGTATGGCATAAACATTGCTGTCCCATCAAATGATCCTACTTGAACTCTGAGTGTTTAGGTAGACTAGACCTCAAGGATTTGATACAGAAGAAGGAATCTAGCGTTGACATTACCAGAATCAATTTGTCTCCCACAGGAAGAAATCACTGAACAGCTGATGCAAGTTGCTGAAGGGTAACTACATGATACAAAGTCTTAAAGCCTGAGGTAACTGGCTTGTTTTGTGCTTGAATAGCTATTATGGAACATCTCTGCCAGCATTAGGCTGCTCCCTTATATAACTATAAAACATTGTTTACTACTCCAAGTATAAAATCCTTCTGGCACTTCTCCACAAAGTAACTAATTTTAGCTTATTGTTTCCCTCTGGCGGAAGGTTAATGACCATATGAATAGAATTGGAGAAGAGCTCCCTGAAGGAAAGGATCACTATCATAGATCTTAGATATATAGATCATCACCCAGGACTGATGGCCGCTTCTTCATTTTTAATGAATATAAAAATTGAGAGCCTTTTTCCTGCAAAATCAACTTCCACCAAAATTATACATGGAACCTGGTTTATTAAAAATACTTCTCCTTTAAGTTAAAAACACTTCTCCTTTAAGCGCCTTGGCAAAATTGGTTAAATATAAATTATTTAGGTAGAATTGTTATCATTCAGCCACAGATGCCAATGACTTTTAAATTCACAACACTGAAGGCTAACACTTACAGTGTGATTTCAAAATCAAAATAATGTTATGCACCAAATAACGTTGCATTCTATACTTTTGTCCTAAGTTATATGCATATGAAAAATAGCATTATTATTTACCTACCTGCAAGCTTTCTCTGAAATAAACTGTCAAGTCAAATTAAGAAGCCAATACTGAAAATTAAAGTCTGTTCAATTAGGATACTGCAGCAACCATTTTCTATTGGCTGACCTACAATCAATCTGAATGGTAATCAGAGGTTTTGCCAAATTTCATAGTTCTTTCCAATATGAATCTAGCATAAAAAGCTTGGCACTACAACCTCCTGAATTATTTCTTGCTTCTAACAGTATGGATTGGATTGGCCCTTGAAGGCAATTTAAAATGTGGGGTGTTGGGGAAGAGAAGAGAAACCGTCTTTTTTTTTTTTTTTTAGCATTTGCCATATGAGAAGCAGAGGTTCAGGAGTACTCTATTATCTATTCCACTGTATGACTGGTCTATCTAGTCCATGCCTACTTTTCATATATTCCTATATTAAAATACATAATAAATTAAGGCCATCAATAGCAATCATTTGGTAGAACCAACATAACTTAGTCTGCATTAAATTAAATACATTCTAGCTATCTCTTGGCCTTTATACCAGGACTTGCTGTGAAATTGATGTGCCATCTGACAATCACAAATCATTCATCACGCTCATCTATTTGAGTTCATCATATATTTTATTGAGTGTGTGAAATGCCAACAATGGGCAGGAAACCTTTGTAAAAATAAGCTGGTATTTGAATACAACAATCAAGGAGAGAATTTTCTGAAGGTCACCTCATTTTAATTTGGAATTTTCTTTCATTCCTTTGAAGACAATTAAATTATAATTACTTGCCTTCATGAACTATTTTTGATTATATAATAGCCTTATAAACTAGATGACATTCGGATTCAATTTATTTTAAATACGTGGATTTTCTCCTTCTATACTAGCTAATACAGTGTGACATGCAATAGTAAAAACTTAGTTAATCCTGCTGAAAATGAAACACTTTCAGAAATACCTTTCTAAATTTCCACCCCTTTGGCCACAGTGATAGCTTTAATTCCAGTCTCCCCTGCCCTTTGTTCTCATTTTTATTCTTCCCCTGGAGATTTGAGAATAAGATTAATCAGAAAATTCAGTCCAGACAATTCTGACAACTAGAACCAGCCTACAGTATCTGCATACAGAATTTAAATGCCAAAAAAATATTTCAATGCTGTTTTCTTCCTTATTCAGTATTATCTGCTTGATTGCCTTCACTGATCATCAAAAATTTGGTAAACACACTGATTCCCAATCAAACCAATTCTTTCTAAAAGTGCATTTCAACATTAATTTTCCTAATCAAATCAAGCAAATAAATATTTTGCTTCTCATTTCATACATACATACATACATACCTATGTATTTGTTTTCTTAAGTTTTCACGGGTATTTATATGTATGGTATTCAGCTTTATTCGGGTATTTTCCCACGTCATTGTAGTTGTGCTTTTAAAGTTGTTGCAATATTTCGGCAGAATCTCATCTGCCATCATCAGGCTTCTGTATTGAGTTCATCTGTGAGTCTCTGTGGACTCTGTGAGCTCACAGACAAACTCAATACAGAAGCCTGATGATGGCAGATGAGATTTTGCAGAAATGTTGCTACAACTTTAAAAGCACAACTACAATGACGTGGGAAAATACCCGAATAAAGCTGAATACCATACCTATGTATATATCTATCAATTCAATCATTCCCTAGCTCAGACAATATGTTTGTATTTATTTCTTATCAGACAATCCCAAAATGAATACACTAAATCAAATCAAATACAGTTAGGTCCAAACTCCATGCAGATCACTGCAAAAGCTTTTGAACCTTGTTATTCACAACAGCATAAGCCTCATTTTGCAAGAATCCTTTTCATCCATAATGGATCTCTAAAGTTATGCTACTGTTGACATATTCCTTTATTATGCAAATCGGGTTGTGCGATGTGCATAACAAGAATGCCTACTTAAATATAAATTGGAATCATAAATTTGCTTCTTTTACGGTGCATTTCTGAAGCTACATTATAAGGCTCTGTGCCTTAAAGCTAAAATTTCATTTTTATTCCAAAACATGGCATTCCCCCCTTACACAGCTAAGAAAGTTTAGGACAGCCAATCAAAAAAAGAGAATTTCGGCTAAGTATTCTGCTTGTGTATCTTGCGGCATTTTAGAAACCATATTAGGCTCCTAGACCTCATCTCAGGGTTGGTATTGCATTCTTCCCAGTTTATATTACTGATGCACTTCAATATCTGTGCTCCGTGGTGGAGTCTAAACAGAGCTCATGGCCACCATAATAACCATGAGTATGTCCCAAGTAATCTTTTATTTAACACACGGGTGGTATGGTACTCTCTTGAAGTTTTGTTTTGTTTTATAGGATGAGATGGGATGGGATGGGATGGAATAGAATATAGAATTCTGAAAAGAGTGTGTGATTGTCAGTCCTTTGCTATTGTTAGACTGTTCCCTCACTTACCTGAAGTTTGTTGGAACCTCAAATCCCATAGCTAAGCAGAGTACTAGAAGAGATTGTTCCTAAGCTATCATCCTTATGAGGTTATCCAGTTCAGAAAACAATAAGAAAACTTTTCAATAAGAAAACTAGAACTACATGTAATTGAAAAGGGCATTTGTAACTTTATCTTGCAAGTCTGACTGTGTTTCCCCTTCCTGCTTTCTCTCTTACATCAAGAGATGTGGGAAGCCCACTGAATCTCTTTCTCACCCAGGCTCAAAACATGCTTATGCACCTATTATTGTCTTAAGGCTTCTGGATAGTTCCTCCAAGGTCTTCTCCAATAAATAGTCACTGTCTGTTGATCAATTCACCTCTTAACTTACCAAACAGCAGGGGTGGGATTCAAATTTTTTAACAGTTCTGTGGGCGTGGCTTAGGTGGTAGGCATGGTTTGGTGGCCATGGCTTGGTGGTCATGTTATTGGCTGAGTGTGACTAACTCAGAATCACTCATATCGAGGCACCCATCTCCTTGCCTGGCCTCTCATGACTGTGAGGATGCTGCAACAGTCGTAAGTGTGAAAAATGGTCATAAGTCACTTTTTTCAGTGCCATTGTAACTTTGAATGGTCACTCCACACAAGCAAAGTACCAGCAAAGGAGGGGGAATAAACTCCAGAGAAGTTCCTGAGACAGGAAGTCTAGTCCTGCCAAGAATGTAATCAAGGTTAACAGAGAGGCAGTTTCTACAAGCAACACCAGAATGTTTTCTTCCTGCCTTCCTGACAGGATTAGGCCAGTAATTTCTTCTAACAAACGATTCTCCAAACTGCTTAGAATTTTAACAACCGGTTCTAGGGAATAGGTGTGAACTGGTAGAATCCCACCCCTGCCAAGCAGGTCTGCAAACTAAGGCATCAGAAGAAGCACTTAAAAACATTGGTGAAGAAAAAACTAGAAGTGAACTGATTGAACTAGGATAGGAGCTCATAGTCATACTATGGCAATAGGTAGTAACAACTGACAAAATCTGCCTACAAGCCACTGTTTTATTCTTTCCTCAATAAACATTCCTCAAACTTGTTCAAATCTTGACTCCACCTGGGCAGAATATTTAGAGATATAAAAGCTAGATATTTGCAATGTTATTTGGGATTAATTTCATCCTGTAGGTTCCAGAACATAAGAGTGCCTTTATTTATGGGCTGCAATCAATAAGATTTCTATATTTTGTCATTGATTATGGTAACATTTGATTGTTTTTAAAGATTATTTTTGAACCATTTACCATATACCACAGGTCAAGCTGACAGTGTATAAAAAATCTTAGCCAAATAAAATAAAATATTACAACTCATATTATTTCAAGGAGGGTTACTGAATTAATATCTCCTTCCTTCTATAATGCAGTCAATTCAACCTGCTGTGTTGTTTCTATCTCAATACTCTCCAACCTAATATTTAGGGTAGGAAAAGCTTCTATAGTGGCAGTCAAATATAGGGAATCAATCAGGGTGATAACTAGAAACTGGTCCATCTAATTGCCAAATTGCTACTATGCTCAATTAGAAATCAGCTATTTGGTTACTATGAGCTGCCAAACCCTAAAGTCTATTCCTTGTTATTTGAAGCCACATAAAAACCAGAGGTATTGTTCAAACTGGATTATGTAATTTCTCCCAGTCATAAGACACGTTCTTCACTTAGATTTTTTTTTTAAATCTAAAGCAACCAAATGTTCTGCATTAGAGCTTTGAGTACTGATCATACCGACATAAATGCCAACTTTTAACTGAAAATCCTTGATTTCCCCTGTACTAAACTCACAGCCATAGCTATTTTCTATAGAGCTCGTGGAACCCAACCCATTTTAGCTTACTATTAGTAGTAGCCAATTACTAGTTTTGAGTAGATTCATTGAGGGTATTGTCTGGATCATATATATTACCTGCCCACCAAAACTGGGCTCTCTACCAGCTCTATCAATCATGACAGCATCAAAAGAAGCCACCAAAAACACACACACACACACACACACACACCAACCTGTTCTGTTCTAGTTCAATCTCCCCAAAACACAGCTCACAAGCAACTCTGTGCATTAAACATTCATTATGCCCTTTAAAAAGTGAATGATGAGATTTCTAGGATATTTTGGTATCTTTATGTATTTGATTATCTTGATTCATTTGATCCCTCTGAGTTTCCATAAATACACTGAACACATTCAGTCAAATAAAACTAAGTAGATGCTCTATTTTACTTTTTTTTAAAATCTTGCCTTTATTATTTTTATAACAGATAACAGATAATCAGAGTTGGAAGGGACCTTATAAGTTATGTAGTCCAACCCTACACCCATGCGGAAGACCTACACCATTTCTGACAGATGGTAGTCCAATCTCTTCTTGAAAGTCTCAAGTGGTGAAGCTTCCACAACTTCCGAGGGCAACTTCTGTTCCATGGGTTGATTGTTCTCACTGTCAGAAAGTTGCTCCTTATTTCCAAGTTAAATCCCTCCTTGTTCAGTTTCCATCCATTATTCCTTGTCTGGCCTACAGGCGCTTTAGAAAATAGCTTGACCCCCTCCTCCCTGTGGCAGCCCCTCAAATATTGGAAGACCGCTATCATGTCTCCCCTGGTCCTTCTCTTCACTAGACAAGCCAAGCCCAGTTCCTGCAACTGTTCTTCGTATGTTTTAGCCTCCAGTCCCCTAATCATCCTGGTTGCTCTTCTCTGCACTTTTTCTAGAGTCTCAACATCTTTTTTATAATGTGGTGAACAAAACTGGATGCAGTACTCTCTGTGCGGTCTTACTAAGAAAAACTGGAAAAAAGAAACTTTATCTGTGTTATTATCCTATGACTGGCACACAAGATTGATATTTGATGGGTGCTATCACTTCTCTTTCACTAACCTTTTATCAGAGCTTTTAATAATGTAAAAATAATGTATAATATAAATGTATAAAAATATAGCTTCTTATGCTTATTGTTTTTATTGTCGTCTTGCTTATTTGAATAAAAAAAATGAGGACAACTCTTTCATAAGCAAATAAAAAAAAGATGTTGTGGGAAAAATCATAGTACAATTGGCTTGTAGGAGAAAAACAGAACATGAGTAAAAGTTGAAAAAAAATAGAAATAGATTTAAAACTTCAGTGAAATATGTTATGTATACAATAAGACAACGTTCATTATATAGCTCTTTATTATTCCCAACTATCATTCAATAACCTGTAATAAGTTTTTTTCTAGTGAGGGGTGTCAAACTTGTATGGTCATGGTGGCATCATGTGATATATTGGGACTTTTTTCCCCTTTGCTAAACAGGTGTGGGTGTGGCCAGTGCGTGATGTATCCGGCCCATGGGCCGGGAGTTTGACAGCCCTGGTCTAGTGCATAAGGCACTAGCCTAGAAACCAGAAGACTGTGAGTTCTAGCCCTGTCCTAGGCAGGAAAAGCCAGCTGTGCAACTTTGGGCCAGGCACTTTCTTTCATTCCAACCCACCTCAAGCAGTTGTTGTGGAGAAAATAGGAGGAGGAAGGAATTATAAAGTAGTAAAGGTGCAATAATATACCTTTAAAAAATATAAAATACCTGCCTACTTACCTACCATGTCAGAGACTAATTCTTGAACACAGAATAATAATTTTATTTCATTCAGAAATACACACCAGCAAATACCACACACAAAATATATTCAATAAAGTATCTTACTTATGGACAATTGAGATGGAAAAAGTCAACTGAAACATGAAAACATAGACTTGGAATTTTACTACTGTGTTATAAATCTTGATACATTGTAGTATTTCAATGCAGATTTCGGTGCAGTAATATTTGTGCAATATGGGTACAAAGTGTAAACATTCTATTGTTCAGAGCAGGGGTCTCCAACCACCGGGCCCCGGACCGGTACTGGTCCGTGGATCATTTTGTACCGGGCCACAAAGAATGAATAATTGTGATTAAAATATATATAAAAATATGTTTTTGCTTCTGGGTGTCTTATTTTGAAAGACAACCACTTCCGCCCTCACCTAACTTCCACGCCTAACTTCGCGGACCGCATTGCTAAAGCTAAGAAGCCCTTAACTATTGGGGAAGAATTAATTTTGCTAGTCCTTAAAAAAGTGTTTCTGCGTGAAACTGGTCCCTGGTACAAAAAAGGCTGGGGACCACTGGTTTAGAGAGCTTGAAGTGTTGAAGATAAAAAGAGAAAAGTAAAAATGTTATAAATTTTAACTGCAGTTTAAAGTATCAATATTACAGTCTGTTTGATTCTTCATCTAAAATATCACATAAAAGAAAACCCCCTGCAATTTACATCAAAGTATTAGTTACAGTAATAGTTTCAGTCTTGAACTAATTGCTTAATATTAAGATCTCCAGTGTATTGTTCTTAGTGTGTGTTTACACAGATAAAAATAATGAGATAAAGCGAATATAACAAAAATTAAAACATCTAAAAAGTAGAAAAGTAATAATAATAAAAAAGAACAATTACTGTATTAATTTCTGACTCCCCCTTTTTATACATTTGCTGATTTGAGGTATTTGTAAGCAGTCATAGCCCTTTAAAAATTTACCATGCTGCATAATTTGTTGTATCTATGGGAACCACTCTTGCTTAAATTTAGTTACATTTGTATTGCATAAGTATTCATAAACTGTTAGTTTTGCCACTGCTGCATATTCCCCAAGTTTTTCTCAAACAGACATTGTTGGATTGCATTTGTCTTCCAGCGTTGAACAAAGTTTATTTTTGCTGCTGTAAACATATATTTCATTAAATTATGTTTCCGGATAATTTTTGAGACAATATACCTAATAAGAATAGCTGTAGTTTTGTTTCAAATCTAAATTTCAAAATTTTCTGCATTATGTGCCAATACTTCCTTATTAAAATAAAATCTGTGGTTTCGCTTTCTTCTGTTTAGTGATCCACAGTTTTGCCGATTGCCAATCCTTTCTGATAATAGAAACTTCAGCACTGCTGAAGCAATATTTATCTATTTTATTTCATTTGTCAATCGCTTACAAGGTGATAGGTATAAGAATAAACATGAGTATGAATACAGAAAATAGGTATGGATAATGTAAATTGTGTCTAATGCTTTACCCTGGTCAAGTAGAGTAGTCCATATGTTTTTACAGTGTAGGAGTTGCAGATTGCAGGATAATTTTTTTCTAAAACCATTTTCTTTTTTTTGAGAGTAGGTTGTTTGACTCTAAGTGGAGGATAATGAATTGGTGAATAATTGATTCCATGAACTTTACAGGTGACGCAGCATAAAGAGATTGCTCTGTAATTTTCAACTAGGCTGGGGACTCCCTTTTTGAAGATGGGGATGACTGTGGCCAATGACCCTAGGTTTGGCAAGGAGCTGGTTTTGAATGATATCTCATATATTATGCTTAGAAGATCTCTGGTGTCAGAATCTCTCTCTCTCTCTCTCTCTCTCTCTCTCTCTCTCTCTCTCTCTCTCTCTCTCTCTCTCTCTCTCTCTCTCTCTGAAACTTCTTAATAATAAAAGTCATCTTCCATTATGAAAGATATATTAATAGATATCTTAATATCATACTTCAATGCATCCCAAGTCATCATTAAGCCATAGGAAATCAAATGGTAATGTGAAAATATATAATGAGGTAACCTGAAGCTCAGGTATATAAGATGTAATGCATACCAATACATTCTTTATAAGACATTTCACACTCTTCGTGTTTTTGCAGCTAAATACATTTCTGTACTTCACCATATTTCTTAAATTAGTTCCCTGACAATAGACTTTTTGCAAACACGTTATAGCATTCCTTTGAAAAACTGCTACTTTGTTCTGAGAGGAATAAGCTTCAGACTAGAGTCTCAGTCAGGAAACAGTGCTGTTCCTTTTGAATGCCAAAGGACATCAGTTGGACAGGTTTCAAAAAAGGAAAAAAATCTTTTCACTGTCCACCTTTTGTCCATCTGAATAACCCAAGTAGCAACACACACACACACACACACACATGCACACTCTCTCACACACACATGTGTGACAAATCACCTTTTGAATCTCAACATGCTCACCACAAAAATAGTCAGGTATCCTCATCCTCCTAATGCCTTCTTGTGGACTTTGTGTGCAAGAATCTTCTTTACTCTGTTAAGAATCTTCTTTCCTCCATAGAAATGGGTTCATCAATATTCTTTATGCCAAGTAAACATCCCTCAGAATACACCAAATTGTACTTAAGAATTAAATTTGACAATAGGTTCATTATGTTCATTATGAAAGAATTACTCCATTCAGAGCAGGCTGCTAAAATCATTCCAAGATGTGGAGAACTAGGTTTTTTTGGACCATGAAGAACAGAATACAAATCAAGAAATAAGCTGTTTGGTATACTGTGTTCGCACTCCAGCATGTGGACTATTTTAACTATCTTGACAATCCTTTCATTCTCCCCGAATCTGGCAGTTTGGCTGGTTCACCCTATCTTTCTTGATAGCTCAAAAAATAGAGGGCTGTTTCTTATAAGAATCAGCAGTCACACCAAAGGTTTGCAATAGGAAATAATAAGCCAATTCGTTGGTTTCATGTTGTGGGAAAAACACGTGTATAAGTGTGCCAGATATATACAAACATCATCAGTTCATGTGTCAAATAACGCCAATTGAGGAAACTACAACTTCAAATCTTGTCATCTTAGGCAAACAGCCACAGTCTGAGCAGATTGATCAATATGCATCAAGTCATTATCATAAATCACATCAATTCCCTGTACAGTTCAATGTTGAAGATATTTTGTTCAAAGCAACTTGCTCATAAGAATGTGTGGTCTGTTATGACAACTGAAAAGTCAATCCTTTTCAATGCTGTACTCTTTAAATATAAAATCTGCCATAATTAGAGTGAAGTAAGATAAAGCTCTTATTCAAATGTCTTATTTTTTTCAAAGCATGATTAACTCAACCTTCTAGATAGGAAATTCAACTCATCAAAAGTATCCACAGGGTTCCAATGAATAAATCATTTCAGAATTTTAATCACCAAGTAACATAATTTCAGCTATTAAAACCCTGATCTGTGAAATAGCCACTGAAATTGTACTGAAGTCATTAAAAATAATTCATTTAATCAAAGCAGCTTTTTATCAAATAAGACCACCATAAAAATTCTGAAAGTTTAAAATGAACTTTATAGAAGATATTATCCATATATCCATTAGATTAATTTTTTATCCTATGCCTTAATTATTAGACTAAACTATCTACACTTTTAACTGTGTTTCCCCTTACTTATTTTCCCTCTAATTTAAAATCTAATAAACTGCAGGTTTCTTCCCTTACTGGGAAGCTGTTGTAATCCATCAGATAGATATCTGATGTTTTTCTGCATCTTTTCCAGCTTTACAATGTCCTTTTGAGGTGTGCTGATCAGAGCCGTTCACAATACTCCAAAGTTTCAGCACAGACTTTTAGAAGCATATTGCTATTTTTGTTTTATTTTTAATTACTTTCCTCTTGATTGCAATCATGGAATTTGCCATTTTTACACGAGCCATGGACTGTGTTGGCAAGTTCATTAAATTTGCTACTATGACCCAGATACCTTTCTTGACCCAATGGTGTTTTTTCAAAAGGCAACTGGACTTTGTGGTTTTTCTTTGAAGAGATTTCACTTTTCATCCAAGAAGCTTCTTCAGATCTGACTGAATGGTCATTTGCATTCTTTTAGAGAGTCACTGAGGCCACTTGTGTCATCAGGGTAGAGCTGAGTGGTGAAAATGTGTCTGGAGCCTTCCTGGAACTATTGAAAAGACTGTGTTGTAAACTGGAGATATATGATGTTGTATCCCTCCCCCTCGGTTGAGATAGGGCTTTTAATTTTGGCATAGATGCACCCTCTTTGACCCTCTTTCAAAGCAAAAGAAGTTTGAATGTTGTGCAGATCCTGGCACCTTTTTAACATAGTCAGAATGAGAATTATATGGATCTATAGAGTGATACTACTCCAGGCGGCAAGTAGCATGCAAGAGAAGGTCTGCTTCCGGGACCATGTGAGATGACATTGTTTGATTGACATGACCTGGAATATGTTCTCTGTGATGGATTGTACAGGCTAGGAGGAAACTATTAAAGGCAAGATGATGATCTCATCAGACCCTATGCCATAAAGGATATAGTGTGGTAATCACTACTTTGGATTACACCTTGTATTATATTAGCAACCAGCACAGTTTGCAAAGCCGCAGTATTACCTTGCCATAGTGTGGAATGCCCATCACTACTTATTGTCAAACATTATAGACCTAGTGCAATTTATTATTGATCTTCAAGGACAGCCCTATGAAGAATGCATTGCAGTAGTCTATACACAAAGTGAATAAGCCAAATTTACATTAGTAATACAGAAAATGTATTGACTGATTTAATAAAATACGACAAATTCTTGCAACTGTAACTTGTTTCCCACTGAGAACATTTAACAAATTGACAGTCATTTAAATTATATCTTATAAAGTTCAACTTCTACAACATAAGTTTTAAGCAATAAAACATATTCAATATACTAGATATTTTAGAATGGTGTGCATACATGCACTCTCCTTTGTTACCATATTACTGAATGCAGTCCATTTTACAGGCTAGCCTTTTTCAAGTTGTCAGCCTTTATATAAATCAGAACTCTATGAATGTTCAGTGGACCTTCCTGGAAATAGAGAAGGTTGCCATAGATTTTATCCTAGGAATCCTGGGAGTAACACTGCAGCCATCACATTTATGATGACTTGTATTTTTTGGGGTAGATGTGGATCATAATCAAAACTATCAGATTGCTTTGTAGGAAGGAAAACTTTAAGGCATTTTTATATTAACAAGATAATCAACCAGCTAGAGAACCAATTTGGTGTAGTTCAGGCACAGGACTAGAAACCAGGAGACTGAATTATATTTCTCCCTGAGGCACAAAGCCGGCTAAGTGACCTTCATTCTCCCTCAGCTCTTGGAAAAAGGAGGCAGGGCCAAATCACTACCAAAATGTTGTCAAGAAAGCTACACAAACTTCTCCAGCAAGTTACTAAGAATCAGTGCTAACTGAAAGGTATAAAACAAAAACATCTTCACTCACACACACATAACTCCGTGTGTGTGTGTGTGTGTGTGTGTGTGTGTGTGTGTGTGTGTGTGTGTGAGAGAGAGAGAGAGAGAGAGAGAGAGAGAGAGAGAGAGAGAGAGAGAGAGAGAGAGAATGAGAATGAATGAATTCCTTAGTCTTTGGATGGGTTATGACAATTTGAGCTTACTTATTCCTAAATAGTGTATTGGCGGCATTGTTAGAGGCAGCCATTTTACACTGTTGGTCAGTGACTTGGAACAACTTTCAAGCTATCATTTCTTTTCTAAAGAAATAAAATAATTCTTTACCAGAAGGTGCAATCTTGTATCGTGGGAAGCTAAGTTTCATATAATTATTGCCAATTTCATTTACCTATGGCTCTCTAGAGAAAAACCCTCCATAGTTTCATTCTGAAAGACACATAAGACATTATTCTGTCTATTAACTAAAACTTCAATTTACATGTTTAAATCATCAGAAGTGATGCAAAACAGCATATCTTGTGTGATTCAGCAGGGCACTGGATGCCTGAAGAACGCAGACAGAGAACGATGTGTTTTCTACTACTTAGAGGAACCTAGCAGTTGACTTTTGATTAAATAAATATTCCACCTTTCTCCATAACAACAAAGTCTATGAATCAGGCCCAAGAGATTGACCTTCAAAATGGTGATCACATGAATTCAGGACATTTTAACCATTGTAAATAGATTCCAGTTCCCAAGCACCCAAATTTTGATTTGATTGTATGACTATGGGGACTGTCATAAGTGCAAAGTCATATATCACTTTTTTTTCCAGCACTGCTATAGTCACTAAATAAATGGTTGTAAGATTTCTTCTTTCCAGGAACAATGATTCAGTATGATGACTCTGCATAACCACAAATGACCTTCAAAGGATATGACATTTAATAGCTATTACAAACCCTTCACATACCAAATGGTGCACATACATTTATCTCTCTTGTGCAAACCGTGCATTTTCAATCTACAGATCTACAGATAATCTACAGATTAAGCACTGACAAGATCTTTTCTCCATCATGAATGGAAACCAGATAATTTGTTCAGACATTAATTTATCTTGTCTCCCAGGTGGGAGATGGGTGTACTAACCAATGATCTGTCTTCCTCCAGACAGCAAAATTATGAAATTAACTTGACATATGTTTTTTACACAGCATACACAAGGTCTCTTAGTAATCAGTGAGTAAGATCTCTAAATAATCACTAAGTAAGCATGGAATCTTAATCCTCATGAGCTACGCTGAGCTACTTAATATTAACATTTAATATTAATATTAAATAGCTCAATGTAGCTCATGAGGATTAATATTTTATTTTTAATTTAATAATAATTTGGTTCAATCGTAATAAATAATATAAATTAATTTTAATTAATATTAAAAACTGAGAAGGCAGTTGTGGAAGCTGCTATTTGGTTTGAACTTCTACATGCTCCTCAGATCAGAGTTCTTTGGCCAGACCATTTAGAAGAGATTAGGGCCAGGAAAGAGTGTTTATATTTCTTTTCTTATTTTTCCACTAGCAGTGTCAGCTGTAGTGAAATTACTCGTGGGTGGAAAGTCTACCAGGCATGTATATATACTCTTACGCACAGAACAACGGACTGAGCAGATAAAGCTAGGATAAAGTAAATATTAGGATAACATTAAAGTTCCATTTCTAGTGAAAATTTAGCTAGGGTTAAGATATATAGGATATATGTTATAGGATATTGTATAGGGTCTCCTGCTTAAGCAGGGGGTTGGGCTAGAAGACCTCCAAGATCCCTTCAAGCTCTATTCTGATTGATTGATCGATTGACTGACTGAATGAGAGTTAGGCTTCCTGCAAATCAGGGCCAAAAACCAGTTGGTGGGCAAGATTCAGAGACGCTCTCAAAGGAAAGCGAGACAAACTGGAAATAAAATAGAAATATATATTTCACCAAATACATAAACTGCATCTGCTCAGTGCTTTCCTAAGAAGAGCCACACAGCATACTTGTGAGTTTTGTTGCATACTTACGTTTCAAGGAACGCACGAGGCTAAAAAAACAAATGAATGATGGTCTTTTGAGTTGAAATGATTTTGACTTTAGATCAGATTCATATGAAGAAAACAAAAAAAAATGTGTTCTATTTTCTCAGAAAGAAATTTTCTAACAAATATTTGGCTCCGTTATTATTTGGCTTATTTCCAGTATCAAATGCCTAGGGAGGATCAGTGAGGGTGCACGGTTGTGCCCATGTGCCGATGGCCATCTGTTTGGCCACTCTGGGAAAAGAATGCTGGATTTGATCAGTATTTGGCCTGATCCAGCACAGCTGTTCCATTCTGAATGTAAATACAGAGCTATGTGAGCATGTTCAGTATGAGCAGTCCACCATTTTAAGGCACAGGTGACTTATGGTTAAACACCTTAGGTGAAAAATCAGGTTAAGTCTCAATGGTACTGATGTCTGCTCCCTGCTGTTCAGGAGAAAAATTAAGAGTGGTGCCAGTAAAAAAATGGAGACAAGGAAGGAAGTTGTGTCAGAAAGAAGGCTGAAAAAACAGGAGTGGAGAAAAAACAGACACTCCCATCATCTGCTTTGTGCTCTTGCCCTAGGCATTGGTTCCTTCAGATCTATATATTATTTAATTGCCAACAAATTACTCCCAAGGGAGTAGGATTATGAAAAGAAAAGAAGAAAAAATTGTTCAGTTCACCTGGTTAATTAACAAAAAGCGAAATATAGTACCATTCAAAACCTTGCCGCTCATTGCAATGACATAACCACATTTGCTGGATTATAGATTTTACTGAGAAGAATAGGCACCTGTCACTTTATTTGAACAGACAAGAAAGTGGGTGTGAGTTAGGGATTCCACTCCCAATGTCTGACCAAGTGTATTCAAGAGCAGCCAGTGCCCACAGATCAAAGGACAGGCCATGTGGGGAGAAGCTGTTACTGAATTAACAAGATGTTACGAAAGCCTTTCAAGACTGGCTTAAATCTCGGGATTGTTCAGAGGCTATGTTGTCTGGGATTCTGAAGTTTCATAGGAGGATTATTTGTTTAGCTGATCTAAGAATCTGGGAACAAGAGCTAAGGATCCATCAATATGCAGATGGCACACAGCTCTACCTTTTCCATTTTAATCTAATATTGGCAAGGCAGCTGGCATTCTGAACTCAAGCTTGGGCAAATAATGACCTGGATGAAGACCAATAAACAAAGTCTCAGTCTAGACAAGATGGAAATATGGCTTGTGCGTGAGGCATTGCTCAGCTGAGGAGTCCTCTACCTGTCCTAATGTCAGGGTTCCATAGCAAACAGAATTCTGAGGCAGGATGATTCCTCAAAGAACAGTTTTATTTAGATATATCGTATTGGCACAGGCTGGAGAAAACCGACTCTGAATGTTTCCCACGGTTTTCACCAAATTTAAAGTAAAAGTAAAATCAAGGTACCGTCTGTTGCCTGGTAATTTCACTCCTCTTCTCTCCGACCACCTGTGGAAATTTCCTTGGTTCCCAGGAGAAAGTATTTTTTGGGGGGGCTACAAAACCCTAGCTATCTCTATTCCCTCCCCTCTTTTCCCTCAGCTCCAATGTGGCAATGCTAAAGCCTCAAAATGGCCTTGGTCAGGTCAGCTTCAGGGTTGACACCTGAAGGGATCTGTACTTGCCCTAAAGGCAGGTGCCCAGTGTGGGAAATGCTCCAAGATTTATCACTGTAACTAGAGGCCCAGGTGTTTTCTATAAGCTTTGATTTATTTCCTAACTGCAACCTTAACCAGTTAGGGGCAGCCTTGCAATATTTAGTCAAGCTCTGGTGACTTCCCAGTTGGATTACTGCAATGTGCTGCACCTAGGCCTGCCTTTCAAAATGTTTCAGAAACTTCAGTTACTTCAGAATAAAGTAGCTACATTACTCATTGAGGTTGGCCAATATGAACGTACAATGCCAGTTCTTTGCCGTCAACATTGGTTGCTGCTCCATTTCTGGACCTGATTCAAAGTACTTTTTTTTTTTTTTTTACCCTTACAGACTTAAACATCTTAAGCTATAGTTCCCTTCACCAAAATTGATGAGGTGGTTTTCTACCCAGGATAGAGCTTTTCTTTTCCTGGTGGAACCTAATTTATAGAACGCCCTCTCCAGAGAAGCTTGACTGGAGCCCATTACATCATTTCAGTGCCCTGTTTCTCTGGCTTTTTAACCGGCATTTGACTGTATTTTAATTGCTCTTTAATTCATATTATTTTCATTTTTGAATGACCCACCTTGTATCTCGCTGAGTTTAAGCAGTGCTTTTAATAATTTTTTAGTATGCATTGCATTATAGCTTCTATCATTGGATAGTTTATCTATTTTAATAAATAAATAAGTTCTGCCATGGAATGCCAAATTATTTTTGGCATGTATGGGAATCCTAGACTTGACTGCCAGAGCCCATAATTCTCTCACAGAACTCTCCATTATCACTTCATACAAAATATCTCAGTTTGGTTTTGTGTCCAACCAACTCCTAAAACCACTATCAGTCAGTGCAAACTAAATGTACAAACCTTTTGACCAAACTCATGAGCTTTCAAAAAGATACTAGTTATATTACGATATGTAATTGAAATCTTTCTGAAAGTTCATGACATTACCATATGTCCACAGGACTCAGAAAACATCTTACATGAAATGCATTTTATTATCATTTTATTACCATTTAGAAATCACAGACTTAGCTTTTACCTAAGAATGATACTGGAATTATGTTGGAAGTCACATTGACCAACAGTATTAAGCTTCTTGTTATGCCCTTAGCAGATTGATAATAAATTTAAATTTTATGGTACCAATGACTTTATTTGTGCTTTGTCAACATTGCAGACCATTTTATATATATATCTTGGAAGCACCTGAAGCTGTTTTTCTATTTTCATATAGGGTACAAATTTAATGTAACGGACAAACTACAGAAATTCATGAATAGAGAGAGATGGTTCAAAAGCTATAACATATAACAAGGCAGTAAATTGAGTAAGGCTATATTAGGAATTTTACCCTTACTTATAAACTAGAAGGATGTTGCTGTAATTAATGAAATAAATACATTTATATCCCACATTTTCCTGTATCTATCTTTCCAAGAACCTAACTTAAATAGTAGATAAAGGACCGATTTAATGATGTGCTTTCTGAGCCTTCAGACATTTCAGTATACAGTGCGCATCTTCTCAAAATGTTCTTCAATGCAATATAAGGGAACAGAAGTTCAAGTCAGAAGCCAAATGGCATGGGCTACAAGTTATCTACTCTCAAATTGATTTTAATGGACTAGTGATCCCAGAAATAACTGCAGATCACTTTCTTTTGTTGTCAATTTAAAGTGACCAGGATTGTGTTGGCGAAGAGAGAATGCTTTCAAAACTCGTAAGTTTTGAGACATGGTTAAACCAGTGGTGGGATTCAAATTTTTTTACTACCAGTTCTATGGGTGTGGCTTGGTGGGTGTGGTGGGCAGGGGAAGGATCCTGTGAAATCTCCAGTCAGAGCTGATGTTTGCTGGTTCTCCGAACTACTCAAAATTTCTGCTACTGGTTTTCTAGAAGGGGCATTGGTACTTATCTGACACGCCCTTTCTCTGTGAGCTGGGAAGAGCATCCATAGATTGGGATGATGCTTCTGTCACTCATCTGATAGGCTGTGCTTTAATTGAGAGGACTGTCCTCCTCTTCCATGGGACTCCTCCCTAGCGTCCCCAGTTTTGGCTAAGTTGAAGTAATGAAATATTTCTTCTCCTTCATCCTTTGTATTACTTGGCTGGAATAGCATCCCACCAGACAAATAAGGGTGGGGATGGATGCTCTTCACAGCTCACAGAGAAAGGGCGTGTCAGGTAAGTACCAATGCCCCTTTTCCAGATGAGCTGTTCAGAGCATCCATAGATTGGAATATACCAAAGCTTGGTGTGTCCTACAGGAGGGCTTTTGTCTGGTTCAGTTCCCCTTTTTCTTGGTCCCTATGTAATACTCTCCTGTCAAAGGCAGCCTCCGTAGAGGTGAAGACATCATTCTAATAGTTTCTAAATAAAAGGCGATGGTGAGGCCCATGTTGTTGCCTTGTAAATTTCCTCTGTTGGCACTTGTGGCCCATGTTGTCAATATCACAGCGCTCCAGGTCGAATGAGCAGTGATGCCTCTGGATACAGGAAGAGTCTGTGTCTCACAGAACTTGGGAATTGTGCTCTCAGCTACTTACTGGTCATTGAAGAAGAGGTCTTGCATCCAATGGTGGGTGGTTGAAAAGAAACGAAGAGAGCCTTTGTTTCCTAGCACACAATGTGCGGTTGAAAAAGATGCAGAAAGCTCATCTTACATCTAGATTGTGGCATTGTCGTGCCAGATTTTATGTTGGTTTCAGACAAACGTATGGGAGTATCAGTTCCTATGGTCTGCGAAAATCCAAATTGATCTATGGGTGAAAGATGGATCTGGACTAAGGACTACTCTGTCTGTGTGAAAAATACCGAGCTCCTGTCTAACTGACAAGGCTACTAGATCCAAGATGTAACTGGCCGATGTAATGGCAACCAAGAGAACTACCTTGTATGTTAGGAATGGAAACTCGTGGTCTACATGGTCTCAAAAGGAGTTTTCTTGAGTGCGGTAAAGACCTTGTTTAGGTCCCACATGTGATATCAATGCACTACAGGAGGCTGTAAGATTGTAGCCCCATGCAAGAAACTTCCATATGTGTGGGTGATGAGAAATCGACTGCAAGTCTCTCCTAGTGATGACCGATGCTAAGGCCTCCCCTTTGCCTGTTTATATGAACGAGATAATAATGAAATGTCATTTAAATAACACTGTCGTCTAACAGGTGTTCCCCTGAGATGGACAGCCAGAACCATCAGACCTTCGTAAGAACCTTGGGCAGATGACAACCCAAAGGACAGTGCAACATATTCAAAATGTTGAGTATTATAACAAAAACTAAGAGGTTTGCTATGTGAGGATCTAATTGGAATGTGGGGATAGGCCTCCATTGAGTCAATGGAGGATAGAAAGTTGCCCCTTCTGAAGATCAGAAGTATGGAGTTCAGTATACTCATCTTAAGTATCCTATAAACCAGGGCCTGATTAAGTTATTTTAAAACTAAAATTGCCCCTGCTGATCCGGTGCCACAGGTCAGTTGCCTGGATCTCCAATAAATGAACAATAGCTGTCTCCATCATGCTCCCTTTAACAGGATCCCCAGAGAAAGGACAAGTAATGCAAAGGTTCCAGGGAGAGGATAGAAATTCTATAGCCAGGCCTAATCTTCTGATATCTCTAACCCAGGAAACAGAGGTAGAGGCATCCCATCTGTCCATGAAAGGCTTGAGCCTTCCACCAATAGAGGCATAGTCATGAGGCCTATGTTGTGCCTCGGAGACCTCTATATTTCATGTTCCTCAAGAGATTCTTTTGGTCTGCCCTCCCCTTCAGTATCTATCTCCAGATCGGAAACTATCTGACTGTTGGTGATTCATGCGTCCAGACGGTCCCCAGAGTCTGGAGAGAAAAGTCCCTGGTAGAGGGAACAAAGGAACCCTCCAAAAAGCTGGGAAGGACTATTTTGGGGTCTATGAAAAGAGAGGAACTTATTTTCTGCTTCTAGTCTCTATAAGAGATAGGTCGGGGCACCACCAACCAAATTATCTCCCTATATTGGGGAGGAAGCAAACTTCCATTTGTTGTGTGATATCTGCTTGCTAATGTCTGAGCCATAGCAGTAGGCGCGCAGTAACCTGAGATGCCCTGGCTTGAGCAGATAATTTAATAGAGTTTTGCAGTGTCCTTGTGCACCCTGATATTGGAATTTGAGATAATCTCCCTCAGATGGCATAGCCACCCGAGAGACGATCTAGTAAAACAAAAAAAAAGAAATTAAGCTGCCTATATCCACAAAGGCTGAGCAAAAACTGGGGACGCTAGGGAGGAGTCCTGTGGAGAAGGAGGAGCATCCCCTCAATTAAAGCCCAGCTTATCAGACGAGCAACAGAAGCATCATCCCCATTTATGGATGCTCTGAACAGCTCATCTGGAGAATTGGTCGGAACCTGCTGAATACTGCCTCTGGGTTCAACCCATGCCTCTAATATCCTTTCAAAATCACATGTCAATTACAGCAGTGCAATGATCTTTAGATGGTTTTCTGTTCTTGATAATTACCAGCTATCGGCTGTCAAGCAGCCAAGCAGATAGAGGCATAACTCTAGGTACTTTTACAGATTGCCTATGGCTTAGATAGTGAAGCTAGGTCAACTATATCAGATCTAAATGGCCTAGGAGATATTGTCTTCTGCAGTCATCTTATAATACTAAAGTTTTGAAGCTGCCACTTTCAAACATGGTCCCTTACTGGAAGAGAAATCAAGATATACTTTTTTTCTCTTGATGGTATAGGGAGTAAGGCAACAGGACTTTTTTGTCAACAATCTCAATTGGGACCACTATTGCCTTGCAGACAACTTATAGCAATTTTTAATCCGATATCCATTCTAATCAGCAGAATCCTACAGAATTTAATGTTGATCCTGATTTTGTACCAATTGCTTGGTCCTAAATAAGATTATCAATACAGTGTCCCCTTTAAAGTTTTTTTTTCCCCCCGGAAGGCAAGTGTTACTGTTCTCAATGGAGATTTTTTCTGAGTTGGAACATTTTATCTCAGATGGCTGCTTTTAGTTTCTCCAGCCTATTTATTAAAAAAAAAAAAATCTTGCCCAAAATCAGTCAGAGTCTGCTTGGAATCTACTTCCTGCCAAGGACTATGAGTAATAATTAATAAAATAATTTCATCTCTTTTAGTCATTGGTTTGTATACTGGAGTAATTGCTTACTGAGTTTAAATAGTCTAGTAATGGAATCTTTGGGTAATTTTCTGCCACACTGTGGAATATCAAGCATATCTCATGAAATGGGAGGACTACATTTATGTTACATACAAACCTGTATTTTTGTTTACAGTATTTACCTACTGTTTTCCCCACAGAGAATTTACCTTTAAAACCGAAGAGGTTGTCTTGGACTCACTGAGAAAATAATTCAGAAGGCAGAAGATTCCCTAATTCCCATGTATTGATACATAAATATGACAGTGGACACACAAAATAATTTACTTTCAAATAACTATTTTTATTTTTTATTTATTAATCGTATTTATATAGCCACCCATCTCATAAAAAAGCATTGTTAGAGATCCCAGACACCCATTTTTGCTGCTCCTCTATGGGAGGAGATTTCGAAGTATTTCTAGCAGGACTACCAGATTTTATAGCAGCTTTGTTCCCTATGCCGTCCATCTGATAAACTTGCAATATTTGTTTCTCTTGCCTTGTACATGTATACAACTGAGCTAGAACGTGTTATTTCTCTGTATCATATAATATATGTAGGTACATACATAATTTTGCATTTATTTCTTTATCTTGTTATGTTTATGTTTATATTAGTGGTAGAGACCCTTTGAGAACTGCATGCAACGTAATTTCATTTCAATGTATGCCAATTAATGTACATTCAAAGTGACAATAAAGTTATTCTTAGTCTCAGAAAGTGACTCTAGGCAGTGTGCAACATTAAATTAAAAAAAAAAACCAATAAGCACATATAAAAAACAATCATTATAAACACTGTTAAAAAGTATACAAAATAAGAGGAAAATGTTAACCACAGTAAGAGGAGCATTACAAAATCTCTCCAGTCCTCTGAGACTGCCCAGGCTTTACAGCATAGCCAAATCTTGAGGGATCTGCAGAACGTCTTCAGGGATAGAGATAACCTTGCTTCCAGGGGAAGAAATTTCCACAAGGCACGCACCATGACAGAAAAGATTATGCACACACTGTAATCTAACTTCTGGCTGCATTAAATCTGAATCCCAGATTCAGGATTCATACAAACCTATCTTCTGTATTTATCCAGGAAAGAGAATTGAGTATGAATTATCAGGACACAGGAACCAGAATCAATAGCAATCATATTAGTCAGTGATTTCTACATTAAAATAGCACTGAAATATACCCACCGAATTTCTATAAAAATCCAGAATTTGTCTTTGATGGAGCAAACTTTCTTCGGAAGATTATATCAAAATTTGTCATTTCTGCATTGTATCAACCAAAGAAATGTACTCTTTTCATTACAAGCTAAGATTTTATTCAGTAAATAAGTTTTAAGTTCCATGTAAGGTCTGATTCCTCAAGTTTATCAGTCACGCTTTAATATTATTTGTCAAGATATAAAAAATTCTTCTGAACATTAACATCTGGAATTTCTTTAACACTATATAATCATCAGGATGTTGGCAGGATTGAATAGTTCTAAAAATAGTGGCAGAGAGGGATCCACAAAATAGATTAAATGCACTCACAAAATCAAGGCAGACTTTTGAAAAACAATAGACAATTTTAAACTTTAGATTTTTAGACATAGGTTATAAATGTCAGACAACATCCAAACAATGCATTTAAGAACTTAAACCCACGAGACATAATGCTTCCAATTATTATGGGACCTGTTTTTGATCCATGAGACACCCTGATTCAATCATTTTGTTGTATTACTCTCACTTCTGAAATATATTCTGTTATGTAGTTAATCATTTTTACTATATAATGACATGGAAGAACAGACCGGTCCCTTCAAATACATAACATTCAGTGCTAACTTCTGGAGTAACTCTTAGTTGTTTCTAATGCTTGCTTAGAAATAGCAATAAGAAACCCACCAGCACAACACAACATACATCTCCTTAACCTGTTTTTACAACCTAACAGAGCTGAGTAAATGTTTGTAATCAGGATTTTGTTGCTTTTTGCTTGTTTTGAACATTGCTTTGAGATTCCAAAAGTTGCTGAACTAAAAATCCCAAGCTAGGATTGGAAATTTTCATATAACATCCCTACCCACCTCAGATATCACAATTTCATATTTCCTAAGGTTTCACTGAGCCAGCATTATTATTGGTAGCCTATATGAAACAATTACCATTATATTGGGAGGAGGGGGGGGAGATGGGGGGGAGAAAAAGAGAGGGAGGGAGGGAGGGAGGGAGGGAGGGAGGGAAGAAGGGAGAGATGCCTGATAGGTGAGTTCAAGTATCGGATGCTCTATGGTTTCTATACATTTCAGAATAGGATCTTTTAAGAACTTGATAATCAGAGCAACTTCATTAGGTCACAAAAAGGTAAGAACTGAAGAGGAAAGCAAAGAAAAAGGGCAATACAAGGGAGCAGTCAGGCACACATGCTTTTTAATAACTAAGGCTAATTAAACACATTGTTTTAGACTCAGGAAACAAATAATCAAGGAGGCACAGATGACTAATCCATTTAGATTAGATTGTTCACAATACATCAATTTGTAATACAGACTTTTTAAAACCTCGTGTACGTACTTTAAAGAAGCAATATTTTCATATGCAATATTAATTTTTGTACTGAAAAAGGGCACAATTGCTAAAATGATACCATACACAAAATGTTAGCCAGCATTTTATACATACTAAACATATTTATATATTATGATTCTTGACTCTTGATGAATGCATCTTTTCTTTTATGTACGCTGAGAGCATTTGCACCAAGACAAATTCCTTGTGTGTACAATCACACTTGGCCAATAAAGAATTCTACTCTACTCTATTCTATATTTTATAACAGCAAGTTATTCTTAGTGAATTAAAAATAGCTGGCATTCTCAAGTGCATGTTTATGTGTTTCCATGATTTATACTCATAAAATAATTCCCATTTATGCTTAAAAAGTTCATTGAACTTGTTTATTTGCAATTAAATGTTGCTAGCTTACATTACAGAGTATGCATTATAAATTTTAAGGAAAATGAACCAGTTACATCATTTATTGGACATGATTATCCAGCCCAATTAAGCAAACAAGAGACTTCTTTAAAATAATAATTTCTAATACACAATATTTATTCATTATTGGATATTGTCATTTACTATGGTCATTTACACTTAATCATGCATTATTTCTTATTTTTCTGATATATTATGATTATGGTGCTGTCAGGTTTATCTAAACAAAGCAACGCTTCCAACCAGTTTTGAGCAGCATCTAGGAGTATCTATGAGTATCTGAGGACAAATTTTATTAAAGCAATGCCCTCATATTCTGGCACCTAGTTCAAGTTTTCAGGGGCTGATATTTTTTCCTTCCTTCAAGTATCTTTTTTGGTTCATTCAAGTAGAAAAATATCTCATCTCTTGTTTGTACAGTACACAGGGCCTATAAAACACAGACCAAAACAACTATGAGGAAAAACAAAGGTGAGAAATTTGGAAGAACCAGATCATAATGAAAAATCTTAGGGACCACAATTAACTAATGTAGTGTAGTATAGAAGAGAAAGTGATCCAGAGGCCAATTTACAACCATATGACTGGGGAGACATGGAGCATTTGCTCATATTCTCAGTTCCATGGATGAAACCTTCTTTAATTTAAACAATGAAAGAAGAAAGGAAGTACTTAGATCCTGACTTTTCTGCAGCCATCATATTCATCTTATTTTTTCCCCCAAATTTCTGTCTCTGCTGCCTTTTGCAGAACAAAATGGGCTCTTTGGCCTCAGTGTATTATGTGTATTAAGTTTTTTAAAAAAACATACATCATTACACATTTATAACGGCCCATGATGTCTGAATTCCACCACAATAGAATAAAGGTAATTGTAGTAGCAGCACCTTTGTCTGCTGAAGAAGAAAACAGAAATCCTAGAACACAGATGAGCAATTTTTCCCCATCCAGCAGTGTTCTTTTCAGACTCTGAAGTTCATGCATGGTGATATAACAAAGACCTTAGCAATGGGATTAAATTTATCCTCCCTCCATTTATTTTAGATGTGCAACATTCCTGTAGGTGTATTAAGCATTATCACGGCTTCAAATAAAATTGTAGACACTTTGCCATTGAATTTCACAGGAAAATCTGCAGATGCTTTGAAGGCTTCAGTATTGGAACATAAGCTGCATGAAGCTCCGGACCACAAAATCCAGCCTTGTTTTTAGTTGCTTGCTCTTTACACTTTTGGAAGCACTATTATTTATTTTATTTATTTATTTTATTTGGTTTGTCAATTGCTTACAAGATAATAGGTATAAGTAAAAACATAGTTATGAATATATGGATACATAAAAGAAAAATAAAAGAAAGAATAGGACAGGGAGGGTAGGCACGTTGGTGCCTTTATGCACGCCCCCTACAGATCTCTTAGGAAAGGGGTGAGGTCAACAGTAGAAAGTCTAAAGTTAAAGTTTTGGGGGTTTGGGGAAGAAACCACAGAGTCAGGCAGATTATTCCAGACATTGACCACTCTGTTGCTGAAGTCATATTTCCTGCAATCAAGTTTGGTGGTGATTAACCTTGAGTTTGCATCGTTTGCTCTTATATTGTTATGATTGAAGCTGAGGTATTCACTGACAGGTAGGACATTGCAATGTATGATTTTATATACGATACTTAGATCAGACTGAAGGCATCGTAGTTCTAAGTTTTCTAGGTCTAGAATTTCAAGTCTGGTGGCATAAGGTATTCTGCAACGAGTACAGGAGTGGAGAACTCTTCTTGTGAAATATTTCTGGACTTTCTCAACTGTGTTAATATCAGATACGTAATGTGGGTTCCAGACTGATGAGCTGTATTCAAGTATTGGTCTAGCAAATGTTTTGTATGCTCTAGTTAGTAGTGTAATATTACCAGAGAAAAAGCTACTTAAGATTAGATTAACAACTCTTAATGCCTTTTTGGCTATGTAGTTACAATGGGCTCCAGCACTTAGATCATTAGAGATGAGTACTCCAAGATCCTTGACAGAGTTTGGATCATCAACAAGGTCTTGACTATTCAGCCTGTATTTTATTTTCTGTTTTTTGGGGGGTTTTTTTGCCAATATGTAAGACAGAGCATTTATTTGTTGAGATTTGAAGTTGCCATTTGTTTGACCATTCTGACACATAGTCGAGGTCTTTTTGAAGGGTAGCAGTATTGTCTGTGGTGTTGAATAGCTTTACATCATCAGCAAAGAGAATACAGTTGCTCTTAATATGATCAAAGAGGTCATTTATGTAGATTATGGAAAGAGTTGGTCCTAGAACAGTGCCTTGGCGGACACCACTGTTGACAGGTACAGAATTTGATAGGACGCTCCCAATTTTGACCATTTGTTGCCTGTTTGAGAGAAATGCTTCTATCCAGTTATACAGGTGTCCAGAAATATGCTAAGATTTTAGTTTTAGGAGCAGTTCGTCATGTACCACTGAATCAAAGGCTTTACAGAAGTCTATGTAGATTGCGTCTATTGTTTTGCCCTGATCGAGTTGTGTAGTCCATATGTTTTTGCAGTGTAAGAGTTGCAGATTACATGATAGTTTTTTTCTGAAACCAAATTGTTTATTAGAGAGTAGGTTGTTTGTTTCTAAGTGGAGGATGATGGATTGGTTAATAATTGATTCCATGACTTTACAGGTGACGCAGCATAAGGAGATTGGTCTGTAATTTTCAACTGGGCTGGGGTCTCCCTTTTTGAAGATGGGGATGACTGTGGCCAATGACCATAGGTTTGGGAAGGAGCTGGTCCTGAAAGATTTTTCAAAGATTATGCTTAGAGGTTTAGCTGTGGCAGTGGATAGCTTTTTTAAGAAGTAGGCACATATTCCATCTTTTCCAATAAATAGAGATGATTTTAGATTGCGCGGTGCTTTTTCAACACTGTCTTCTGTAAAATCGATATGTATTAGATCATTGTAGTTGTCTGTGGTTCGACTAGGAAATACTGGGCATGATCCATTGCTCTTTACTGAGCCAAAGAATGTGTTAAAGAGGTTGGTTTTAATGGTGTCGTCGTTGCAGTCTTTACCATTCGGTCCTTTCAGGGGTAGAATGGACCTTGATTTCAGGGGGGGATGGACCTTGAATATATTATACCTATATATTATCTATATACCGATCTAAATTAGGCTATTTGTAAAGTTATACACCTATTGATAAGAATTGCCAAATGAAGCTAAGTGATAACTGACCCAAAAGTTGAAAAGACCAATTTGAAGAAATAACTTATTTATAAATATACCACATTGACATAGCCAGCTTACAGCATAGAAAATTGAATAATTAAATGGATTTTCTCCCTCCTTATAACTATGTAATTGGACCCATATCCTACTGTTTTAAAAGAGTCAGCCATGATATTGGGCCAAAATTAAAATTTGCATGGACACATTTTTCAGCAGCATCTTCCTGTAATTGTTAGGTACACTGTGAACAATGAGCTCTCTCTTTTACCCTTGTTCTCTTATCCAGCTCCAGTCAAAGTCCATCCATAGCAAAAGGTTCTCATCCAAGACATAAACAACTGGAGGATGTAAAATATAAAATTCTACACTAGATATTGTTAATACTCATGGGTGATTTCAATCAGCCCAGAAATATGCCCCATAATCCACATTTAAGCATACTATATTATTACTCCTATTATTAGTCCTCAACTTATGACAATTGAGCTCAAAATTTATGTTGTTAAGTGAGTTTTGCCCCATTTTACAATCGTTCTTGCCACAGTTGTTAAGGGAATCACTGCACTTGATCCATTAATAATCCAATTGTTAAGTGAATCTGGCTTCCCCATTGATTTTGCTCATCAGAAGGTCACAAAAGGTAATCACATGACTTTGGGACAAAGCAATGATAACAAATACAAACCAGTTGCCAAGCATCTGAATTTTAATCACATGATCATGTAGATCCTGTAAAGATCGTAACTGTTAAAAATGGTCATGTCACGTTTGTTTCAGTGCCACTGTAACTTTGAAAGGTTACTAAACGAACTGTTGTAAGTTGAGTACTACCTGTATTTGTTTACCAAAAGTTCCATTCTATTGCCATGGAACTCAAAATTACTTTTCTCAGGCCAATCTATGGTATAACAAGTTAAAAAGCTCCATGAAACTGTGATATCTTCTTTGGATGACTCCCCAGACTCCTCAGATATCAGCACAGGGGAGAATGAGCCCATTCCTGGCACTTGGGAACTGTTGATTGATGGCTTTGAATGGCCATCCAGAAGTGATTTGGAAAAGGCTTAATCTGGAGAAAGCTTGCAGTGGCAGTTGGCCAGCAAAGAGGAGGAGGAACTGTCGTCTGCAACTGATCTGAAAACACGTATGGCAGAGAAAAGACAGAAGCAATGGAGATCAGCCAGAGTACTTGAGATGGGAAGGTCCCACCCATATTGATGGGCTACACCTGAAAGCTGGCTATTTATCACAGCAGAAAGAGGGAGGCGTTGCTGAGAACAACGTGTTTGTTTTGTAACTGTGATTTTAATAGTCGTATTTCCTGTTTCACTCTGGATGGACATCATGTTTGGAATTGATTCATGCCTTGTAGACTCTGGAATTTTCTTGCCTTGCAAGCTCTCTTGTATACAGATTTAAGTTTGTTTGGCGCTGTTATTTGTTTGAGCAACTTTCAACTGCTTTGTGGACCATTGGGCCATTGCTTTGTGGACTAATCTTGGCCTGCTCTTGATAGGCCTTAATTAAGAAAGTTCTGAATCTTGAACATAATTGCTGGGGAACATTAATAAACTCACTAAACCACAGGTCTGTGTGCGTGTGTGTGACAGCACAGAAAAAATAAAACAAAAGGACATATACCAATAAAATACCTTTCCCTCCTAACACCACATAATCAATAAAATAATGTAGACACCCACACATCACAAAATATTTTGATTTCTTTTTCCAAATTGAATAATCCATTTGCAGGAAATTGTCAAGGACCTGTAGCATCAACAAGATGAAAGATATGCTAGTAGTATGAGATATTCCAACTCCAGACAAGAAAAAAAAAAGTCTATCTATTGATTGTTAACTGCCTTTAATGTATTTTTTAATGTAGTAGAATTAAATAGTGAAATCCCAATATCAACAACAGATAATGTAATATTCCATTTTAACGTCAGGGCAGCCTCACTGTGTAATGCTAATTAACATCTGGATTCTCCAGAGGAAAGTGAAATATGCTATTTAGGCAAGAGTCTTGCCACACAAATGTGCAGATGGCCCACCTTGATAGAAATGGGCATCGCATCCAGCCTGCAGGGTTATGCAATTTAAGTAAAGTTGCTATTTTTGTTTTCCCAGATTACAAATTGCCAGTGAGGGAAATGATCCCATCCAGAAAAGGCTGATTTATGTATGAATTACCACTCCTCAGTAGTGCTAAAATGCTTTTTGTATGAATTTGTGAATACTGTGAAGCTATACTTAGCTGGCCAGTAAAGTGCCTTCCTGTGGTATCTGGCCTTTTTGTAGTAGTTAACCCAAAGACCGCAGCTCCTCTTATCATAACTCTCTAAGTCATCAAATTTTTAAAAACTGAGGATATTAGATGCTTCTCAGAACTACTACCTAGAGGAAGAACTACTGTATAACATGTTGACAGGAAAATATGATGAAAATCCAAGCCTATTTGTTACCTATGGCCAAATAAAATCTGGAAGATTTAACTTACAATTTTGCTTACTGCAAGATTTAGCTTACAATAAACTAATCAGCTGCTACTAAAGAGGTAGGAGCCACCTGTATTTGCCAATTGCCTCCCAGATTGCTTTTTGGATACAGTAAACAGTTTTAGGCAGAAACAACTTATTCAGCCACCCACTAGTATTTCTACTGTACTCAGCTTTACCAGGCAAATCATATGAAAAGAAGCAGAAAAAGTACAGAGGGCCAGTTGAAATGCAAGGATTGTTGCAATGAATACCTACAAGAAATCCTTGATTCACGACCACAATTGAGCCCAAAATTTATGTTGCTAAGTGAAACATTTGGTAAGTGAGTTATGCCCCATTTGACAACTTTCTGGCCACTGTTGTTAAGTGAATCATTGCAATCATTAAGTTAGTATAACACAATTGTTAAATGAATGGCGTGTTGTGCAATGTGTAATAAGATTGGGACTCGGTTAGGGACTTCTGTCCTCACTGTGAGTTGTATTGGTGGGGGGGTGCACAAAGAGAGATTCAACCAATCTCATTGTACATATGTTGTACTCTGACAATAAAGGTAATAATAATGATGAATCTGGCTTCCCCATCGACTTTACTGGTCAGAAGGTTGTAAAAGGGGATCACTATGACCCTGTCATAAATATGAACCAGTTGCCAAGCATCCAAATTTTGATCACGTGATCATGGGGATGCTACAATAGTTGTAAGCGTGAAAAAGTCATAAATCATTTTTTTCAGTGCCTTTGTATGTCACTAAATGAACTGTTATAATCTGAGGACTACTCTATTTAGTTCTTTTATTGTTGTTTAAGGCCCTGTCCCACTGCACTTACGAATGCAAAGAGGATGTAAAACGTTAAAAAAAGCTTGCCATCCCTTGGAAAATGCTATGCATCCGTTGTGTACTCATTGCATACATGTTTCATACGCTCTATCCGTTGAGCATCTGTCCAGAGATTTCATCCGCGCAAGAAGTTTTGAGCTGCACAAAACTTTGTGAACGGATGAACTTTCCGCTGTGTACGATGTAAATCTGCGACATACGTTCTATGTCCGTTTATCATCTGTTAAACATCCGCTGTATCCTCTCTGCATCCTCTGGGCATCCTCGCAACTCCCATCTGCTGTAGCTGAAAACGGAAAGAGGGAGGAAACAAAAGGTACACGGAACGTCTATGCAGCGTTAGTAAGCACAGAAATAGAAAGGATGCGCAGTGAACAGTTTGCATCCGATATACATCCGCACGGCATCCCCTTTCTTTCCTTTAGGTGTACGTGATGCATCCGCTTCATCCGCTATGCGTCTGCTTTGCAATTATCCCCCGGAACCCCTTTGGAGGTGTCATCTGCTTCCATCAGCTTTCATCCTCTAGGCTTCCTATGAACATCAATTTAACACCCCCACTACATACTACCCACATCTGTTCTTTTCCATTCTGTTTATGCAAATTTTCACCACTTTTTTAAGCGGATGACAACGGATGGAGCCACCCCCGAAATTTTGCTCGTCTGCTGTGTCCTTTATGCAAACGTTTTGTGTCCGTCGGCCAGTGGGACCGGGCCTTTAGAGTTGTGTGCTATTGCTAATTCTTATCTAACAAGAAGAGTGCATCATTGCTAGAAGGAAACAATTATCTTAAAAGCTATCACTAAGGTAAAGATGAGGCCTTCAACTTCCCAATAAACATTGATGTGAAACTTCATGTACATTATTAGTAGGAGTGTATGGTTATGCCACAGATGAGTTCTGAAGAGTGAAGAAAAGCCATCAATATTCATTTCTGAGAAATGGTTGATTTTTTTTGTTTTTACCAAACCCTGACAGAATCATTTTTACACTACAAAAGATGTAAAGGGAATCGCCATGATTTCAAAAGACAAAAAAAACCCCACAAGGCCTGAAAGGCAGAAAGACACACAACTGTTCAGTGAAGCCTCAGTTATTCAAGGATCACTGAAGGAAGGAAGGAAGGGAGGGAGGAAGGAAGGCAAAATAGCAAACAGAATGAAGTGTTTTAAACATGACTACAATCCAACTAGAACTGTGAATAAATGCATCCCACATTGCTCCTACTTATCACATCTACCATCTTGCTTATGGGCATGCTTCCGTAAAGCATTAAACCATAACTTAGGTCTACGTGTTTCTGACTCAAAAAATATGCTTTGTTAACTAAATCAAAAATATAGTCCAGTTTTCTTAAAAACGAAAAACCACAAAAGTAGTCTTCCCTATCCTAAGGTCCTCCTCTCATGACATCCTTACTATTACCACAATTTCCTTTCATCGTTGACCACGCCACAAGTATACTATGGAAAACAACATGTTGCAGAAGTACCCTTTGACTATAAGATGCAGCATTTCAACAATTTTTGACCGGAAGCCGAAAAAGAGCACAGCATTTGTACATTCTCAATTAAATGCTTTCTCTGCTTTCCAGTTCCTGCATTTCTAGAAGAGATAAATTATTGGTTATTTTCAGCCAAGCTTGTTCTTTGCTTGTGAATCAAGGTGTGAATCAAGTTACCTTGACCAGGGACCATTCCTGTACAGAAAACTAGAAATACAAGCACTTCAAAGCAGTTAAAATTTGGAGGCAGCATCAATTAGGAAACCAACACTGGACAGCAAAAGAATAGACCAACATACCAAGAAGTCATTTAATGTGTTTAAATCCTAAGGATTTATTGTTAGTCATTACTGAACTGTTGATTGTTTAATTACACAATATTTATTTATAATTTATGCAACAGCTCTATTTACTTCATGCAGATTTTGACAACTGGAGACCAAGACTTTGTTAGAACCAGCTGTCGGGCAGACGTTTTCTTCCAAAAATGCTCTTGTTCACAGGGCAGAGTTAATTCTCTTCTCCTTACCCTTCCATTTTATCACAGCACTTTCAGCCCATATTTACAAAAGCTTCTTTTTTAGCCACCTAATTCAACGGGAATAGGGAAGCTATTGTTTGTTGGATAGCTATATAACTGACAATTGGTTATGAGCAGAATGGGAAATAAATGATTACTGCATGGTTCTTTTTAATGCAGTGCCTTTTTTATTTTTTTTAGTTTAATAGATATTTAAAAACTCAAGCACATAAATGAGAGTTTACAAGGTTGTATATAAAATTCAGTAAGAATGTTTGAACTAACGTTCGATTATTGCTGGCTGAAGAATTCTGGGAGTTGAAGTCCAGACCTCTTCAATTTTAAACATTTTATTAGGTTATAAGATACAAAATTCAAAAGTAAATAGGAAAGCAGTGGAGGGAAGTGGGGGAAGAGAAATGAGGAAAGATTGGGAAAAAGGAAATAAAGCATTGATTTCCGACTTCCTTTGTTGCAGTAAAATAAGGCATCAACATCAAACCACAACCTTTTGCTTTTTCATAATAATATAAACTCGCCATAGCGCCTGTAGGCCAGACAAGGAATAATGGATGGAAACTGAACAAGGAGAGATTTAACTTGGAAATAAGAAGAATCTTTAGTGAGAACAACCAACCAATGAAACAGCTTACCCTCGGAAGTTGTAGAAGCGTCATCACTTGAGACTTTCAAGAAGAGATTGGACTGCCATATGTCAGAAATGATGTAGGATCTCCCACTTGGGCAGGGAGTTGGACTAGATGACCTACAAGATCCCTTCCAACTCTGATTATCTGATTCCATCAAAACACATTTCAGCAGTGATCCCCATGTGGGTAAGAGCCATGATGGTGCAGTGGTTAGAGTGCAGTGCTGCAGGCTACTTCTGCTGATCACTGACTGCCAGCAGTTTGGCAGTTTGGGTCTCACCAGCTCAAGGCTGACTCAGCCTTCCATCATTCTGAAGTCAGAAAAATGAGGACCCAGATTGTTGGAGGCAATATGCTGACTCTGAAAAACAACTTAGAGAGGGCTGTGAAGCACTGTGAAGCAATATATAAGTCTCAGTGCTATTGCTGCTGATATCCTTTTCTTTAATCAAAATAGTCAATTGAGCAATTTCTGCCAACTCCCTCAGCTTCTGCAACCATTCATCATAGTGGGAATTGAAGAGTCCTTCCATTTTTGTTTTTTTTATTATTATGATTATTATTAATATTGTGGTTGATATTTGAATATCTATAGGTAGAACAGTCTAAATGGTGAACAGTATCTAAGGGTCCCCAGCAAGGGAAACCCCCAAGTGCTTCAAGTGAGAGAAAAAAACTCCAGATCTCTGGTCCCCAGCAAGGGAAACCAGCTATTACAGGCTCTGATATGCCTCCTTGCATGTCAGAAATAAATGTTCCGCAATATAAATGTCACTCGCCCTTTCCGTCTGAGTAAAAGATCCAAAGGCAAATGTAAAGAAATGCCTGTTTAATGAGCAGCCGCTTAGTGTTACGTTAGCCAGAGGAATAGCTAAATCCAGGGAAGGCACAATGGAAAGTTAATATTTCGGTCCCCAGCAAGGGAAACCAGCGAGAGAAGGAGGCTGTGGCAAATACTTTCTCAATCCCCAGCAAGGGATACCAGCGAGAGAAGGAGGCTGTGGCAATTACTTTCTCGGTCCCCAGCAAGGGAAACCAACGAGAAAAGGAGGCTTTGGCAATTACTTTCTCAGTCCCCAGTAAGGAAAACCAGTGAGAAAAGGAGGCTGTAGCAATTAGACGCAAAATTGAAGCAGCCATTGAAAAGGAAAGAAAGCGGAATCACCAGAGCTAATCCTAAGCCATCTGACGAGCCTTTGCTGCTGCTGCTCTAACTCGCGATCTGAAGGCTGCTGACAGAAAAAACAGCAAGGCAAAGAACGCTGCGGCTGGGAGAGTTCTGTTCCGATCGCAGGCAGACGATCGGAAGGCTAGATAAGGCAGTTTCCTGAGCCAATAGCCTCAAGCTGCCTGCCAAGTGACAGGCTCCGCTATCTACGAGGAAAAACTGTTTTATTCTAATTGATATTGTTTTCTGAAACAATTTAGGAGAAAGCCTGAAAAAGCCAAATTAGATGGGGAAGGGTTTTAAGGAGCAAACCTGAATTAGACAAGAGCCATTCCAGTCAGGGAGTGCACAAAGGCTGAACTAAAACTGGGGGACACAGAGGTGTTCCGTGGAGGAGGAGGAGCGTCCCAGAGTTTTAAGCCCAGCCTTTCCAAAAGAGACTGAAGCACCTCCCTCACACTTCTGGATGCTCTGAACAGCTCATGGGAGAACATATAAACTGTTGCTGAAATATTGGATAGAAGAAGAACAGGTGAAAGAACAAGTGAAACAACCGTTACAGGAACTAGGCATGGCTAGTCCAGTAAAGAGAAGGACCAGGGGAGACATGATAGCAGTGTTCCAATATTTGAGGGGCTGCCACAGAGAGGAGGGGGACAAGCTATTTTCTAAAGCGTCTGAAGGCCAGACAAGGAATAAGGGACAGGCAATTGGAAAAAATTCTATACATGACAATTGTACAGAAAGACTATTGTGCGCTCAAAAGCAAACGGGTTTAAAACTAGTAAACTACCCACAGTAGAGGAATGGTGAAGATGATGGAAATTATCCAGAGATAGATAAACTGACTTGTTTGAACAGAGAAAAGGCAATGTCTACATTCATGGATTACTAGAAATCCTTTATATACTGGTTGCATAAAATACTCATGACCTATGGTTTCAATGATTAGAAAAGAAATGAACAGGAAAAAGGTGAACCATTTTTGTAATCATGGAGTAAGATATAATTTTGTAATCATGCTTATATTTGCTGCAGAGGATCTCAGAAGCTTCTTCTTTCTATTTCTTTTTATTCTTTCTCACTGCCCTTTTTTATTTATTGTTTCTTTCTTTGTTCTTTCCATTTTGTATTGTGTTAGCTTTTATGTTGTCTTTAAAGCTTTTACTAAAATTATTTAATAAATAAAATAGCACTGTTTCCAATATACATCTCTTTGCTTTGCATCCGGTTTTAACAAAATAAGTACTTATGTTTTATCTTTTAAAAAACAATTTTAAAAAAATAACAAATCTGAAATGCCCTTTGTTTCAAATATAATAAATGTCACCATGAAAGCTAACTCTCATCTGACATTTACTCAGTTATAGAACATTCTAAAAAGCAGCCTGCTACTGAGGAAGAGCTGCAATATTTTTCCATGGTTAGGAGGTTAGTCATTAAAGCCCTGCACTTCACGAACAAGACTACTGTCAGATAGAAGACAAACTTGGCTTCCTCCATGATAGACTTTCCTTCTCGTAAATAAAGCACAGTACTGAACATGAGGCTCAGAAACTGACCTGCAGTTTATCACACCTTTTCTATTATTTTTTTTCAAGAGGAGATTGCTTCCAGGTAATGTGGAAAATATCAAAGTCATAAAGCCTTAAAATTCATCTTTGAGTCAAGCAAAAATCATTTTAAGCTAGGAAGGAACAATTATATGCAGACACTAGAAGCAATGGATGTGCATATGAATGTATTAGGAAGGACAAGGGAAATTATCTTACAGGTTGTTCTCAAACATTTGAAAAGACAATAGTGCCAAAAAAAGAAACTGCAACCTTTATCTGAGTTATGTCCATTGTAGCGCCCCTGCAGTTACATGATCATAATTTAGACCCTTATGGCCAAGAAACAGAAATGCTTCAACTTCTTCCACTTGTCCATCTTTTCCCCATCTTGCATCCCACGAGGTCCCTTGGCTCTACTTCCCTCTCAGGTGGATACCTACAGGCCTGGAGCCTCCTCCCTGCCCTGTCATGCCTTGCTTCACACTTACCTCTTCCAAAAATCACCATTCCAAAAAAGAATCAGCTGATGCGCTTACATGGCCCTCCTGTACAGGAACCGCCTCGTGCTATACAGGAAGTGTGCACCATTTGGAAGTTGCTGAAGTTCTCACAATCTGAGAATGGTAGGTGCTTTTAAAATGACACCCACTTCCGGACTCTCCTGAGGTGATGTCTGTATAGGAAGGTTGCATGGCCCATTAGCTGATTCTCTTTTGGAAAAGCAGTTTTGTGAAGATCACCTTTCTGAAAGAGTGCCTAGCTCATGGGATTAATACTGCACAGGCCGCCTCACACCATTCCGGAGGTAAGGACCATTGGTGCAATCTCTCAGAAGGGCAAGATTTTCAAAAGGCCAGATGTGAACTGGGGAGTGTTGCTGTGCGGGCCTGCATCAGGTATCCTAGCACATCTCCCACCTGAGGCACCTCCTGGTCCACTTAATTACCACAATGGGGAGAGACGGCATTGTGGTTCAGTGAAGTGATCACTCAACCCACAATGACTTATGACCATAATTCATGAGCCAATTATGTTTGTAAGTCGTACTTTCCAGCAAGTAACTTAGGCTTGGACAGAAATATTATCAAAACTAATAAATTATGCAAGCCAACCAACAAATTAATTATAATTTGCATAATTATTAATTAATTTAATTACTTTTTTCTTTTCCTGGCCATCACACCCCTTTGAGAGCACTGAATCTGACTTTTTATTTTTGTCCAGAAATTGTTTCCTTTTCCCTGTCTTAGTGACTTATAGTACGATATATGTGGTTTATTCAACCTTTTTTTCCATGCAAAAGCATCTTGAAAAGCAAGTTGCATCTGTGCCCTAAATATATATCAACTCCTCTCTGAAAGTCAGCATATGCTTCATCCCCCACCCCAAAATAAGTGCAAGCTGGACATTTTTATTTTTGGCACTTTCTCAACTCTCAAAGCACTTATTCTTTTTTCCTGCTGTTTGGAAGAAGAAAAGCAATCTCAAAAGGTAATTGACTAATGGGTTTATGTTTTGGCACAAAATCCACTTATTTCATCAGATGCTACTGGCTTTGTTATTATGTTCATTTCACTGCAACTAGTTTGAAAAAAGATTATCAATGCTATTTTGAACTGCTACTTTTCAGCTAGCCAACCTCATCAAAATTAAGAATGTGATTTGTTCTGCAGCAGACAAATAACTTATGGGGGGGGAAATATTTCTCAATAGGGCACTATTAATTATGGATATTAAGATCTTCAACATTCACCATTCAAAACCTAAAATTTAGACTTAAAACCAAACATACCAAAGAATCTATCCATCTGGCACTTTTATGAGAGATGTAAAACTAAACAAAATTCCTTTCCAATTAATTTAAACATATATTTTAAGACTTAAACTTATCTGAATAATATCACCAAATGCTCAACTGACAGTGCTTCCTGAATTGTATTTCTGAATCTTTCATAATAAAGGATTATGAATGGACTGAAAAAGAAAAATCTAGTTTCTGACACCTAAGGCTATATACAGCAAACATTAATAATTCAAACAGAATGAAAAAGAAATCTACTGTGGAAACTGGCAGCTTGAGGCATTTACTTCTAAACGTAAGTATTTTTAAAAATTCTCTTCTGGAGCACAAGGGAATGAATCTCTTTCAAAAAATTAGGGACAAAGGTATGTTTTTCCAAAATTTTGTTTTTCTTTAAGTGAGCGATTATTTCATTTCATACTGGTAATTCAAAAGGGCAGTTAAAAAATGAAATAATTCTTTGGGGAAACTGTTAAGGAAAGGAATTCTGACAAAATCAATAATTGACATTCTCATATTCTACATTATAGTTCAGCAACTTATGCAAAATCCAGTGCTAAACAGAACTGAGACCTTCTATCTCCCTGTTTTATTAACTGAAGAAACTTAGTGGTACAATGCCTTTTAAGACAAACAGCCAATGGAATATCTATTGACTAATGCTGCTCTCCTCTTTATGCATCCCAGAATACCTACTAGATCATCTCTAAAGGTTTCATACATGAGTGACAAGGAATCATTTGCTCACCAGCAAGTATCAGTAGGTAGGGCACTAAGAGTTGCCACCATTATGGTAGTTCTCAATTTATGACTGTTCGCTTAACAACCATTCAAAGTTACAACAAGCTTTCCTTGAGTTACTAAGACCCATTTAGGGAGTTATGGCAACTACACACACATATGGCGCATTTTGGGAACTGGGCCACTGGCTTTTTTTTTAACACCATTTGCAGTATTCTGCGGTCATGTAACTACAATTTGTGTATATATATATATATATATATATTTATTTATTTATTTTCTGGCTGCTGGTGTTTACTTCAGATTTCTGAGAAAAAAGCCCATTGGGAAAAATGTGTTTGCTCAGGAACCATACTGTCTGCTTAATGACTGTCATAAAAATGGTCATAACTTTGAGTCTAGTCATGTGATGCCTCAATTTATTACAATGACATGACAGTAATTCCAGGCTCAATTACAATCTTAAGTTGAGGGCTACCTATATATAGTAATTTTTATTAAGTCAGGATGAGGAAATATATTTATTGCAATAAATCATATAGTCTGGATTTAAATTTAAATTAAATTAAAGAAAAACTTAATTTTTTATCGCAGCAGTTCCCATTTCTTAAAATGCAACCCTCTGTTTGTCAGTCTAAGGATTCGTAATCTTCATATAAAGAATGGCTACTCATGGCAAACCACTTCCAAAAATCTTGCCAAGAACCGTCAAGGATATCTAACTTTCTTTCTATTTGGAAACTGCTTCTGAATTTTGTGCTTGGGATGGAAAATAAAATGAAACTTTGACTTTGCGTCTTGCTGATTAGATAAGTTTGTTGTTACAGAAATGGCTAATAGATATTAAGTATATGAAAGTAAAAGGTTGAGGCTGTAATGTAACCATATTATTCTCCTATGAGCTGTTCAGACCATCCAGTAGTGGGAGGTGCCTCAGTCTCTGCACTCATAGGCTGAGCTTGATTTGTGGAACGCTCCTCCTCCTCCACATGACTCCTCCTCAGCGTTCCCCAGTTTTTGCTCAGCCTCATGCGAGACAAGGCAGTGCTTTTTGATGTGTCCTTGACCGAAACAGAAATCTTAGCTTGGGTCACAGCAGGTTTGATTGCAAATCAGTTTCCTTTTTGTTGTTTTCCTTGTCTTTAGCCTTCTTTCCAATTAACCTGAGACTTTTTTTCCTTTTGTTTTAAGGGAAGCGCCTCTGCGCCCCGCCAAAAACAACAAAAAAACAAAAAAAACGGGAGGCTTTGGTTGCCGCTGTGCCTTTAATTTGTTTCCTTGCTAGAGACTTGAAACTTCGTTTCAAAGACAAAGTGGCTAAATTGAGTCATATAGCCTTTACTCCCCCTTCGAATGCTGTTCCTTTCAGTGGGGAAGTTAATTAGTGTTAATTTCCCTCCTTCTTGCCTTTCTATTAATCCAAGAGCTCCGGCTTCATTTGCATGGTGGGAGGCTGCCGCTGAGAAGCGTGCAAAAAAAACCTTAACTGCTGGAGGCCATTTTGAGAGTTACCTCGTGGCTGCGCACTCTGTTATTTCTGAGCTGTGTGAGGTATTTTGGCTTGAAGCAGCAGGATCCCTCCAGGATTCTGAGAGAAATTTTACCCTCGTTTTGGCTACTTGCACTCAAGGATAATTTTTTGCTTTGAAAAACCGTTGGCTTAACCCTCACAGCCTTATTCTCAGTGGCACAGCAGCAAGCACCTAGGCCTGTGTCCGCCTGGGCATGGAAGCTGCTGAAGGCCCTTGGGTCTTAGGCATTCGCAATTTGGCTAAATTATATATTAATATATCAATTAATTATATATTAATAGATTAATATATTAATCTTCATTGTTCTCTTATTAATATTGGAATGGATAGATAGATAGATAGATAGATAGATAGATAGATAGATAGATAGATAGATAGATAGATAGATA
>BLBF01000025.1:4295905-4358820 GCA_015471245.1 Laticauda colubrina | reverse complement strand
TTTAGCTTGTCTACCTAACCCTGGTTGGGGAACCCAGGCTTAACACTTATCTTGATGTATTTGTAGCTGTATTCTACTTGTAAGAACAAATTGCTGAGAATTCTTGATATCCTTTGAATAGTCAAATATTCAATGGTTCAAGAAATAACTCTGTTTCTTGAAGTTGCATGCACTATAAAATCCTAAATACAACCTACAGATAACTATTCAGTCACACTAAACCAGTCACACTAAACCACACTAACATTTCATTGTTGTGAGCCTTCACTGATAATGCAATGCATGCATGTTCCCCCCCGCCCCTTGTACATGCCCATCTGACCCCCGCATGCATACCATGCACTTCTGTGTATGCGTGCATGCACCCCACATGCACACCACCCCCCGCTCATGCATGCATATCTCCCACACATGCATCTCTCCCCATGCATGCACAGCAGATACCCAATAATAAGCTGGCTGGCGGGGGTGCGTCCTCATGCGCAGTGGGTCTGTTTCGGGTGATATGCCGGCAGAAATAACTCTGTGTGCCACTTCTGGCATGCATGTCATAGATTCACCATCACAGCACTAAACCTTTGGATAGAGATCCTTGTATGTCTTTTGGCTCTTTCAAGATCCGATCAGAAAGATCTCATCATACTGTATATGCTAACCTGAGACATCTGGACTCATGAAATAGACTAAAGACATCACAAGAATGCACTTAATGAAGGAAGGCATTTCTCATGGTTAATGTATAAGCAAATAATTCGGAAAATGAAAAAAAAGTCTCAAGAATAGTCTCTGAGAAGGATGACAGATTTTGAAATACTTATCCAGAATCAAGATAATTTATTAGGACATATTTACAAATTACTTAAATAAGGCATGGACACAGAACAAATAAAAACTCTATGATAAAATGGATGCAGAATGTCCAAGTAGTAACAGTGGAACAATGGGAAGAACCATGTTTCATCAAGTTACAATTTGAGGGGAAAATAGTATAAAATGTTCTGCAGATGGTTTATAACTCTGTCATCGATTGCCAGGATGGACAATAAATATTGGAAATTCCACAACAAAGAAGAACATTTTACCAAAGTTATGGAAAAAGACTCAAAAGTACTGGAAAGAAATACACCAAAACATCCAGAAAATTTAAACATAACATTTGAATTAAAGCCACAAATATTTTCTGAAGTATGATCTTAGAGAGTAATGAAATGAAAAGCATCACCATTTTTATTAAGAAATATGCCAGCAGAGGCAAGGATCAATCCAGCACATGGCTAGAAAAGAAAAACCTTGCATTCAGTAGGGAGGCTAAAATTGGAGAGAATATTTGGCAATGGGAAAATTGATTGTATATATTCACAATAGCAGTCTAATCAAATTCAAGCAGGAAAAGTTCCCTTAGATACAACAAACACATAACACAGCAAGGCAAGCTATGACACTTAGAATATGTTTTTTTTAAAGAAAAAGATAAATTGCTTAAATATATGATCAAAATGATACAAATAGAAACGTGCAGCTATTGCATGGTAGATTCAACATATAGTATAGCAATTAGAAACAGGAAAAAAAGAAACGTGGGAGGGAGACAGGGGCCATTACAAAGCTTTTTTCTGTAAAGTTTGTACTATTTATATGTAGCTTTGGATCATTTTCCTCAATAAATAAATAAACACATATAATATTTTGATTTGTTTCTTTCATGAGATTTTCTTTAATGTTGGGAGATTACATTTTAGGTCATATCTGTGTAGCAATTTTGAAAATTCAAAAGAGCTCAAGTATCAAGCGCCGTTGTATGTGGCCGAAAATGAACAACTAATGCCTACAGTTTTTGTTCCTTTACAGATCTCTCCAGCCTATTATCCCTGAAAGGATAAATTTGACACCAGACCACAAGCAGACTCTCAAACTCGTCAGCCTGTCATATTTACTTGATTGCCCAAAGGGGCCATTAATTTTTATCTTGCTATATAAAGCATCTGTGTTTTGGCAAGCACCATCTTTAATCCTGATTGCTAAAGGGACTAAATCCAATTTATCAGACAAGGTCATCCTCTGTAGGTACAATCTGCAGGACAACAATATTTGATCATAAGCCAAGGGATCGGTAACTTTGAACTGTTTTTACATTGCTCTCATCTCCAAGTAGATTTTAGCAATTTTCCAGCAAGCAATTTTCCAAGAAGAAAATTATCCTGCTCTGGCTAGGTGTATGCAGAATGTGAATAAGCATCTACCATCAAGACCAGTATCAAGGGTGAGGTCCTGTGCTATCTATTCTGAAATGGCCACTGATTTCCTAAAGCTTTGAGACCACTTTTTAATTACTCTTCGAGCAACACAGCTGGCAAATTCATTCTTCAACTACCATAGCCAGCAAACATGTTTCTCCTAAAAACTTCCAGGATTCTCAGGACATTCCAAACTGAAACTAAAGCTAAGTTTACATAAGGCAGAGTTAATCATATACCAAATGCACAGCACTGAAGATAACTTCTTTAGGTAATTAATACATCCAATCAACTTTAATCCAACATCAACTAAAATTATAAATGATTGCTGCCCGCATCTAGCATAGAATTCAGAAAAAAATGTAAATGTTACTATGAACAAACATCTAGCTAAAAATCCAAGTATTTAAAAGTCACAACTTGAGGATGACCCTCAATTAAGAAAATAAAGAGTATAAGTGGTCAGGCAGAATCAAAACAGAGATTGACTAGTTTACAATAGTAACTCATAACTCATAACAGTTACTCATAACAGTTAGATATGTAAACATATTATGTGATAATTACATTTTTTAATTTGGAATCCAGTGTAACTTTTACCTTTATAGGAATGGAAACTGGAAAGAACAAACAATCAATCTGAAAGTCAAAATAAACAGAATTATTTAAAAAAATACAGCTAAATAAAAAAATAAAGTTTTTATTCTAAAAATAAAGTTTAGAGTTTTTTTTAATCCAGACCATCCACTAGTGTAAATGTTAGCTCCCATGTGATAAAAAATAAACAATTGGATTAGGTTACTAAACAAGATGAAAGTTACATCTTCCACCCAAAAGTTATTTGCTTCTAACTCTTTATGTAGGGTTAGAAAAAAAAAGTAAGCATTGATTAAGCAGGGTTCAAAACTCACAGACAGCAGTCGCTGGAATTCTTTCATAATACCTTCATTGTTTTGCTACAATAAATCTACTTATCAGACCCTGTCTATTCTGAGAAATATTCTTGTCATATTTTGTTATCTCTTGTTAGTTGAGACTTATCTCTTGTTAGTTGAGATAAGTCTGATAATACCTCTTCCCCACTCAGGGAAAATAGAGACATCAAGCTAAAGTGCAATGTATTTTATTTTTTACTTAGCATGTATGAAAGTATAATATCATAGTTTACTATCATATGTGATGTGCTAGTCCATGGCAATATGTGGTATATTTAACCAATATCTTAAAGAGAGTGTATCTTGTAGATTCTGACATCTAACAGTTAAAAAAACCAGATTAGGCTTTCATGTTAATTAAATTTATTCTTAGACCAGATATAGGGTAGGGCTGAAAAGTGAACAAATTAGTAGTCCCCAAGACAAAGCACCCATCTATCCATCACTCCCTTGGACTAACATATTAGCAATGTAAAAGCAGGTGAATTAAGTTTGCTTATGAAATTAATTTATAAAGTACACTCCAAAGTGAAACCACAGTCTTTAGCCAATAATCTGAAGGGGTATAGTTGATTCTGATTAGTCCCAGACATACATTTCTTTACATGAAAGTTTACAATTTCTAAGGACATAGTCCAATATACTTTTATCTGAAGTCCCTCTGCTTTAAAATAACCATATGGTGTATTGCATTCACAGCCTGCCATCTGTATAAATTGTAGGTTCCAAGACACAGTAATATAATCTAAATAGATCTGTCAATGTCTATCAACATAAAATTCTCCAGTGTTTGGTGCCAACCTGGCTGCTTAATCAATTACTTCAAGCTAGTATATTTCATTCTCTTTGTGAAATATTAATGATATATGGTAGAAAATTTTAATATGCTCGCTAAGGAAATAGCTGCTAAATAAACTTTGTTCTAAATACACGATTCTTTACTCTTCAAAATTAACCGTAAAGCTTTCCAAATCAATACAACTAAGTGATCTAAAACAATTCCACAGGCATATCGAGCTAGCAACCTTGTATTTACTTAAATATGTACATGAAGTGCCCAAACCAGCAATTGTTCTTTCTTGTGCTGGCATTACTTTTCAGTTACTCTATCAGCGTTGGAAGGCCAAGTTAATTTTTAAACAAGCCACAGTCTTTATGTAGGTATATACACTGTAAATGTCAACCATTACCCATAACTACAATTATGCTGTGCTAGTCAGCTGTAGAAACCAGAAGTAGTAGATGCCTGATGGGCAGAAGGCACTGGTGATACAGCTAATGATTACTCATGCCTGGCTGATTTATTGAAGCAATAAAATTAAATGATACAGCACAAGGCCCATATTTATCTACTATCACAGCCCACACCTGCTTAATGGAACAATGCCAGCTCGCTGCTATCATCACAGGGCAAAAGCAACATCTGTTGCAGACCACTTTGTCCCACGATTAATTCATCCATAGATGGAAGCGTCACCCATCCTAGGAAGCTAATAGCTACTTAAGCGCGATAGCCTGGGGATCTTGTCTTCTAAACTCAATCTCACCTGACAGGCTTGGAGAAGTAACTTCCACAGGACAGAAGCAGCAATTGAAAAAAAAAAACAGCAGGGAAGAGCAGTGTTTGCTTTGAACCCTGGCCATACATATTGTGATTATATACCAGTACTTCCACTTACATTTCGTATAAGAAATCTGAAGATGTTTAGGTATTCACCCTGGCAAGTCTTTTCATCTTAACAGCATTAATATCAGAAGCATTTCATGACTAAATAGAAATTATTCATACTGGAAACCGAAGTTGTAGAATCCATAGAAATAACCTGTAGCTCAGGCATTACCAATCTTGCATTCTTGCTATTCTGTGCTGACTTGGGTAATTATGTACATTCTAATTTCATGCTTCTCATTTTTTTTTTCAAATTGAGATTTATTTGTAGAAGTACACTTTAAAAGAAAGGGGAAAGTATGATATGTGTGTGTGTGTGTGTGTGTGTGTGTGTGTGTGTGTGTGTGCTGTTCAGCTTCCTTCGGGTATTATCCCACGTCATTGTAGTGCTTTTAAAGTTGTAGCAACCTTTCAGCAGAATCTCATCTGCCATCATCAGGCTTCTGGCAGTTGAGATTCTGCTGAAACGTTGCTACAACTTTAAAAGCACTACAATGACGTGGGATAATACCCGAAGGAAGCTGAACAGCACACATGTAAGTACCCGCGAAAATTTTAAAAAACAAATATATCTTCAGCAAAAAGTCTCAACAAAAATATCCAGCATTGTGGTATAAATTAGCTACTGTTATAAATGGATGAATCCAACAATATTGCCATCTGGAGTTGTGGGTGCTCCATCCCTGGAGGTTTTCAAAAATGCGATAACTTCTTTAATTCATCAAATTATTACTTCTGCTTAAGAACATCTAAAACTCAATCAACCATCTTCTCTTTATTCAAACCAGTCTCCTGAAACTGACATTCCACAGATTCTATTGTAGTATTGTCTTCAAGCAGAGGTGGTATTCAGCAGGTTCCGACCAGTTCTGGAGAACCAGTAGCGGAAAGTTTGAGTAGTTCGGAGAACTGGCAAATACCACCTCTGACTGGCCCCGCCAATCCCATCTATTCTCTGCCTCCCAAGTCCCAGCTGATTGGCTGGGTCTTTTGTTGCTCTGCACAGGAAAACGGAGTTGGAAAGCAGGTTAGTGGGGTGGGAAGGGAAGGGAGATTTTGCAATATCCTTCCCCTACAACACCCACCAAGCCATGTCCACCAAGCCATGCCTACAGAACCGGTAGTAAAGAAGTTTGAATCCCACCACTGCTTCAGAATCATCCTCTGAGTCCTGGCACATGACACTCTCCACAATCTCCATCCCTATATATTGAATCCAATATATGTAGATTTTTGTAAAGACTAACCGGTTAGAGAGGAGCATGGGATATTATATTGCTGAAAAAGCACCTTGTCATTTCATCCCATCTTTGCATTAAAATACATCTGTAAAGCTTGGAGATTTAGTTGTTTAATTCTAGAAAACTAAAATAAAATAATCCCCACCATTACTACTTTTATAAATATTTGTAGGAAATGGAAGTAAACACAAGGAGAATGATTTGGATCAATTTTAGAAGACCAATAGCTGGGTGGTTGCAAAAAAAGAAGATAATATATACATGTACAATGTAGTAGAGTCTAAGATAATCATTGAGTGGCCTTTGCTTTTTGTCTATTAAAATACTTTCTGGTTAGATGTTAAGTTTAAAAATTTCAGAGGTAATGCAGTGTCCACCTTAAAGAGCGTTAAAATATTGACCTGAATTTTCCTTCTGACATTTAACGAAATGCTTTTTTATTTTGCAGACATGTTGATTACTTATTCAATGATGCTTTTGGTTGTTTTTCAACTACTTCCTACATTTTAAGCAATAACACTTTATTAGTTTGCACAGAGACTAATGATATTTACAACTGCTTTAGGAACAAAGGGTTCCCCCACTGTGCACCTTATTTAATAAAATGCTTAACTTAAAGTGTGAGATATTGTTCAATTGTTCAGTTGCTTTCCAAGGCTACACCTTGTACTTACTTTGTTTTGTTACACAGAAAGACCCACCTACTGAATGGCTCATTTTATGATAATTTTATTCTTTTATATTCTTAAGAATGGCACACAATGTATTATGCAGAATTCAGCCTTTCTTCACATGGAAATTTAGGGCATTTATTGTATTTTACTTTGGATGCAATAAATTACAAGGTTCATTGCTTTTCATATTAAAACTGTTCCTTAAATGCATTGAGTTGAACAGAAAAATAGCTCAACAACTCATGTTTCAACTGAACTCATTGTTAATATAAATGAAAGCCTGAAGTAGAGTCAGCCTCCACACTTATCGTAATCTTGTTCTTCACTTCAACACTACAATGGAAAACCTATCAACTTGTCCAAGTGCAATTTTCTTGTAAGTGTTCCTTTCCTTCTCTAAAAGCTTGCCCACTGAAGTCATCTAACTTACTTAACACACCATGGAGCCAAGCTATCGTGTATTCTATTATTTTGCTCTAATATTTAATTGCACAATCACAAGTATTCAGGGCCTTTTTATATATAAGCACCTTAATTCTGTTGAGGGAGTTCCCATTCCCACTTTCTGCCATAATTCCACCATATTAATTTTGTTAACAAGAGCCATCTATTGATCTACAAAGTAACTTGCTGAAATGCACCCATTCCTGAATCGCTTTAGGCAGCATCCATTTTCCCTGGTAAAAATGCAATGCAAAACTGAATGCTAATACATCATTTACCCAAAATTTTCAAATTGCTCTTGAACATATTTGGAAGTAACTGCAAATCAAGGCAGAATCAAACTGCAAATCATTGCCGAATCATCCCATTCGGCAATGAGTGTCAGTTGAGTTTCTAAGTAACCAAGTGCTAATTTGATGTCATTTGCCTTTATTTCATCCTATTACCACAGGGATCCAATAGCTAAACTTCATTCACTTCTCAAGATTCTTTCTTCTGTTTTAGTTATGCTTTAATCATTAGCAGCAGTGATCAAAAACATAATTTTCTTTGTACAATTTGTATCACTAAAAATGATATGCCATTTTATTAGTTTTAGTATAATAAACAATGTTTTTATATACATCTATTAATGAGGGCAAAGGTTTGTTCTCCAAGCTTGTGGGTTGATTTCTGAATGTTTCATTACCTGACTAGGTAAACATCTTCAGCAGAGTTTACGAGATGTCAGTGTCAGTGTTTTTCTGTTTATAAGGGCTTCAGGTGTGAAAGTGTCAAGTGAGGGTCTTGTGATAGGTCTTGTGATAGGTCAGCTGTGAGTCATCAGTGAGTCTTGTGAGATTATCTCAGGTCAGGGTTGCTGGGAGGTGAACTGCCGGTGGGGGGACTGCATGGATTAGTTGAGAGTTGGTGCTGTCTTTGGTTGGCTGTTGGTTGATTTGGATATTGAGCAGTTCATAGGCTAGTTATAGGTCAATGTGTCTTTTGATGGAATTGCTTGTGGAGTGACAGGCTTCAATAAACTCATGAGCGTGGTTGGTGGTTAACGTGGCCAATGATTTTCGCATTGCTCCAACTGAACTGGTGCTGTTTGGTGTCGGTGTGAATAGAGATTAAAGATTTGTGATCATGGTGCTTGAGTGCCAGCTGGTGTTTATGGATCCTGGTTTTTAATTGGAGTGATTCTTGTCCCATGTAGAATTGGTTACACTGGTTACAGTTGATTTTGTACATTACATTAATCTACAAAGTTAATAGATTACATCCATTAATGCTAAAAGAATGCATGGCTATGCAAGAAAAAAGTTGCATCATCAAATAAATCAATCCAGAGTTCTCACTTGAGGCACAAATGAACAGATTCAAAGTATTACACCTAAGACACATTTTGCAAAGTCTTAGCTCTCCTGAGAAATGAATATTGCTGAGAAAGGTGAAAGGAAAGAGTGGGGGGGAAACAACAACCAGAGGCAAGGTGGGTAGACTCAATTATATTGTCGATGGGTGAATTGTTGGAAGACCTGAAGGACCAAGTTGGGAGCAGATCCTCCTGGAGAAAAATCTATGTGGCCAGTAAGAGTCAACAATTTGCTGGCACATAATCAAGCAGATTATAATTCTAAAGCATTACTTTAATATTAATATAAGTAGTAGTAATTCCTGCAGTAATTACTCATCATAGAAATAGTGTCAGCTTTGGAAACCTTATCCAACGCTGCTACACAGCTTGAGAAAGTGGGGGGGGGGGTTTGATTTCAATTGAGAAGCTCTAAGTAGACAAAATAGAATTCTTTTGTTAGTTCAAGGTCATGAAGTGTGGCTCAGGAACAAAAAGGATCTTACTTTGGGATTGGTTTATGTGATGTGATGATGACGGAAAAGAGGATAAGTTGTAGGATGGGACATTGTGGAAAGTTCCAGGGAATTTAGTTCCAAGATTTCACAGATATGCCAGGTGCTATTCTAATAAAGGTACTTTTGAGATGATGCTTGTCTCAGAGTTACTGATTGGAATGGAGGTTTGCTGGAATGCTGACAAGTAGTTAATGCCATAGGCGATGTGGTAGAAAATATACAAAAAATTGAAAGGCAGGTCAGAGCATTTATTTATATTTAACAAATATAAAGTAAGATCATTAACTGCCAATCAACCTTTAGTCCTAAATTGATTAAGTTGAAAGGAAAGGTTTCCTCTTACGATGCATTTGGAGAAGCATGCTCCATGATTTAGAGAGGGACAAGGGCAGCAGTCTCATGACGCCTTCCAATGCATTGCGAGAAGGCAGTGCACAATTTGAAGAAGTACATGTATGGACTCAGGAAGACCTGACATGGCCAGCAACTGCCTTGCATAGGACATTGCTGGGCACATTTCATCATGAGCGGGAAGAAGAAGATGACAACGGTCAGTTGGGGGGGCAACGGCTTGCAAAGCAGAAGATGGCAGGGGAAGCTTGGGCTTTGCACTATGGCAATGAGCTGGCTGGCCGTACAGTAGCACAAGGATGGCAGTGGCCAGCTGAGACTGCTGAAAAACACAGGCCTCTACTTCCGCTCCAGCACCGAAAAAATTACCATGGAGTGTCACTATGAAAGATAGCCAAAAGGGCAGAGACTGGGCAGGAGACAGCTGGTAGGAGGAACTGTAATATTCCAGCAGTCATAAGTGCAGGTGGCCTGCCAAGCATCTACACTTTGATTTTGTAACCTTGGGTGTGCTGCAGCAGCCGTAACTTTGGGAACCAAAGAGTTACTGAATAACTAGTTATTAAGCAAGAACTTCTTGTTTTTATTACCATCTCAATCAATCAATCAATCATATCAATTTGTAATTACCTGTAAATGTCTTTGCTAATATGAAACCGTTCCAATTTGTAGGTACTAGCACTATGGAAAAAATTGCATTACTTACTCATCCAACAAAAGACACCATTCACCCTTTATTTCAACCTGAATACAGAATTAATTTATATTGTGAACTACATCAAAGGAAGTACTAACCAGACGTATCTGCAACATAAAAATATCACTGAGCAAGCATTTATTTAAAAATGGTTTGCATTTATTTATTAAAATGAATGGCTATGTTTCCAGGAGTAATGTGCCCACTATGGAAACCAAAACTTCTGTGAGTTAGTTACTGTCAAGTCTGCAGCTGCTTATTGTGAATACAGCCTCATGATGATACAATTTTTAGAAATTGAGTCATAAATGTTTCTGGGTGACCAGTTATAAATAAAATGTAATCTATCCTGCCATGTTCCTGTAGTGAGGACTAGGTCATGGCAATTTTTGCATAACAAAGAGCTGCAAGCAAAATCATCTCCTGGCAGATTATAATTGCAATTTATCACTTCACTATGTATGAGGATTTCCATCAATAAAAGTTTCTTTCAGGAGGAACCACTTATGCATTGTCAAGCTCCTTAACTTGCAGTCCTGAACTCAAAGACCTACATTATTTTCTCATAGCGCAAATGCATCTTCTCCACAGCCTCTAGGTCTCATTTCATCTATAAAAGAACCATGCCACGGCATTCAAATATGAAGGTCTTTTGAAATAAGTATGCTGTAATGCAATCCTATTCCATATTTTATGATTTCAAAGGATTCCCAATCTTATTCTGAGGCCAATACAAAGCAATCCAAAATGTTGTCTCCTTCCCAATAAAATTATCAATATCTTCAGATCATCTTCACAGCCTTCTTCCAAATAAATTGAGTCATGGTGGCGCAGTGGTTAGAATGCAGTATTGCAGGCTAACTCTTGCTCACACTGCCAGGAGTTCGATTCCTTCAGTCTTGACCACCTCAGGGTGGACTCAGCTTTCCACCTTTCTCAGTGCTGTAAAATGAGGACCCAGATTGTTGCTGGCAATATGCTGACTCTGCTTAGAGAAGGCTTAAAGCACTGTGAAGCGGTATATAAGTGCTATTGCTAAACTGATGTAAATGGTTTCTAAGAAAGGATAACTTTTATAGCATAGAATCCTTGGAAGAAAAATGCTTTGCCCCAAAATCTCACTTCCTGATTTTTGGGGATATAGGTAAAGGTAAAGGCTCCCCTTGCACATACATGCTAGTCGTTTCCAGCTCAAGGGGGCAGTGTTCATCTCCATTATAAAGCCAAAGAGCCAGCACTGTCCAAAGACATCTCCATGGTCATGTGGCTGGCATGACTAAATGCCGAAGGCACACGGAACACTGTTACCTTCCCACCAAAGTGGACTCTATTTTTTGACTTGTATTTTTACATGCTTTTGAACTGCTAGGTTGGCAGCAGCTGGGACAAGTAACAGGAGTTCACTCCATTATGTGGCACTAGGGATTCAAACCGCCAAACTGCCGACCTTTCTGATCGATAAGCTCAGCGTCTTAGCCACTGAGCTACCACATCCCTATATTTGGGGATATAAGCAGTACAAATACTGTAATCCAGTGGTAGATTTCAGCAGCAGACTGATGAACTAAATACATAGGGTTAAACTTATGAATTTGCCTTTTCCAAAGTTACTTACAAAATGTTGAATGATACTTGTGCAACAAAATAGAGTGAAAGTGGCCATTATTTATTTTAACCCAATTGGGAAAACCTCTTGTGTTGCTGCATTCCCAAACTCCTTTCTCTCTATGAATAGACTGATTGTCCATAGAATTAAACATTGTATACAAGGTTTTCCTGGCTCCCCTCTCTTCCCCTTTAATCAGGAGACATTTAAAAAAAAAAAAACAGTATTGAGGCCTTGGGGACACTTGTCCCATTTAGCATTAAAAACTAACCAACAACACTGCGGAAGGAAACGTCTTCTTAAAAAAGAGAGAAAACAGAAAAAGTACAAAATGTGTGCAATGTGCATAAAAAACAATTTTACCTAGGATTCTACAGATATTTAAATTATTCATGCAGCTTTTTGCTCTCCTAAGACATATCCCCGTATGAATGATGATAATTACATCTTATTAATCTAAAAGTTCTAACAATATATTTGAGCTAAAATGCTACACAGTTTTAGAAAAGTACTCTTCATACAGAGATATTTTTGCCAACTCTTTCCTGTAGATCTTCATCCTGATAATCCAGAGGAAGTGCTTATCCTCTGTACAGATAGTCCTCAATTTACAATGCTTCATTTAGTGACCATTTGAAGTTACAGCACTGAAAAAAGGAACGTTATGACCATTTTTCACACTTATGACCATTGCAGCATCTCTGTGTTATGTCACCTATTTCTTCTTCCATGTCTAGATCAAACTTTAAACTTCCAGAATGAAGCCACCTTCTTGGCTCTGTCATTGGCCAAAAATAAGTCATTATTGGTATGTTTCTAGTAATAGCCGACATACCAGCAGATGGGCCAGGCTCTGTGTCCCTACACATTTACGTAACATGAACCTTTGGTTATGCAATCAAAATTCAGATGCTTAGCAACTGACTCATATTTATGACAGTTGCAGTGCCCTGAGGTCATGTGATCATCTTTTGCAACCATCTGACAAGCAAAGTCAATGGGGAAGCAAGATTCACGTAACAACTATGTTATTAACTCAGAACTACAGTGATTCACTTAATAGCTATGGCAAGAAAGGTCATAAAATGGGGCAAAAATCACTTGACTTTCTCATTAACAACTCATTAACAAATGTTGGGCTCAGTTGTGGACAAGGAAGATCTAAATTCAAGTGTTTGAAGGGAACAAGACTTACTTCGGCTGATAGACATTCTTTCTATTTCCCTTTATATGTAATCCTGTATTTTCTTTATTCTGTCACTGGGTAATATACAAAAAGGATGGAATACATGCTGTATGTGTGTGAATTTGCTAAATAAGGGTCTAAATATGTGTGTTTTCAAATGAAGACAGCACCCCCAAACTCTAGTATTACAGAATACATTACACTAGCAAATATCACATGTATTTCATGCATTTAATTCTGTCCTTTACTATCTGAAGCCTGTTGCTTGAGGCTGATTTCCGTATCTGTTCATTATTTTTGAATTGTTGCAAAAATCTTTCCCTTTTGTTTCCAAGGATGGCCATGCAGCATGCTTTGCTTTGTTCATGTTGTCCTCCAGAATATGACAGCAATAGCATCTTTTTTTATATATTTATCTAGAGTTTCATCCTAAGTATTTCCATCCAAATGGAAATAATGGTACCAATTCCACCATGGTTCTTTGAATACAGAATGGAACACTCAAGCATTTCAAAATGAAGGCACTGTAACAATGGCAATGTCCTAGCTCCACCACCGTTTTGATGGCTCTCAGTAGCTCCAGTATCCTCATTAAGATTTATAAGTGCTGGATGTCTGAGAATCTCACAGGAGACTCTAAGTAGAGATAGGAAGTAGTTCCATTTGACCTACAAGCCTCTATATTAGCCAAATACAAGGTATATTCTTTTTTGCCACTGCTTCCAAATATTACAATTAAAAAAATATCTTCAGTGTTTTCTTTATATATATTCACTCATTCAATATGTCTTGTCTGTGTATAAAATATAGTCCTATAAAAAGTTATTGGCACTTCAGTAGGTTCCTGGGTGACTTTTCACCCAAAACAAACATTGTCATTGCATTTTGATATTTCCTTGTTTTGAGCCAGAAAGCTATATCAGAAGACTCAGAAAGTGCAAACCCAATGTACAACTTAATTTCTCACCTGTATGCACTGCTATTCTTAAAAATAAAATTCCTCCTACATCACTCCTACAACAGTGTAAAAAAAATCACTCCTACAACAGTGTTGAAAATATGCTATTTTTTAAAATAAAAATCCAGTACAGTATAACCTGAATTTATTTTTATAAAATGTGTAATTATTTACTTTGAATAAAATTAGATTGCATGTGCTAAAACTGCCTATTCAAATAATAACTAGAGAAGGCATTATAGCTATGCTATTTTTCTTTAATAGAAGGGAATCAGGTTGACCTGAAAGATAACTTTTGAAACCTTTGATTCCCAGAGATGACAAAAATCACTCACCAGAATTAATTGGGGAGTATCACAGCTTCACTCCTCCTGATATCTATATTTTTTATCGTCCAAAATTCCCTTTAAGTAATAAAGTATCGATCGGTACGGTTCTTCTAAAGGATTCTGGATGCTAAGGAATGGCATGTGCTCTAAGGAGCACTATCATCATAGCCGTTATGGAAATTCCACTTTCTCTTCCCCTCCTGACATAATCAGCATTCCTAGTTGTGCTGCCTCAGTAAATTATAAATGCCCCAATTACTAAAGGTAAAAACTGCTAATAGCCAAATTATGAAAATAAATGCTTCATTTATTTAGAAACAAGTTGATATTGCTGATGAATGCTATATAGAGGTTTGCCTCATACAGTACAGTTTGTATGCATTTTATTTAATGTTTCCACCATTTCATCATTTAGCATTTTAGCATTTAGACTTATATACCGCTTCACAAAAAGGGCTGTGGCTCAGTAGCCAAGATGCTGAGCTTGTCAATCAGAAAAGTCGGCAGTTCGGCAGTTCGAATCCCTTGCATCGCATAACAGACTAAGCTCCTATTAATTGTTCCACCTTCTGCCAACCTAACAGTTCAAAAGCATGTAAAAATGCAAGTAGAAAAATAGGAACCACTTTGGTGGGAAGGTAACAGCGTTCTGTGCGCCTTCAGTGTTTAGTCATGCCGGCCACATGACCACAGAGACGTCTTTGGACAGCGCTGGCCCTTCTGCTTTGAAACGGAGATGAGCACTGCCTCCTAGAGCTGGAAACGACTAGCATGTATGTGCGAGGGGTATCTTTACTGTACCGCTTTATAGTGCTTTACAGCCCTCTCTAAGTAGTTTACAGAGTCAGCATATTGCCCCCAACAATCTGGGTCCTCATTTCAAGATATTATACTATGCATTTGCTTCCAGTCATTTTGAATATTCTTGGGCCACACCAAAATAGAACTAGAGCAAACTAACAGTCCCAAGAACTTATACCATCTAAATTACACTCTAGTGAGGGGACAACGGAAAGACTCCTCAACTGCAAGAAGAGTTTCAATTTCTTTTATCCCTTGGTGAATCAGTCTACTGACTACAAGTAGTCCTCGACTTATGAGCACAACTGAGCCCAACATTTCTGTTGCTGAGCGAGATATTTAAGTGAGTTTTGCCCTATTTTTCTTGCCACAGTTGTTTAAGTTAGTAACATGGTTGCTAAATGAATCTGGCTTCTCCACTGACTTGTCAGGAGGTGGCAAAAGGGGATCACATGACCCCAGGATAATGCAACCATCATAAATATGAGCCAGTTGCCAAGGGTCTCAATTTTGATCGTGAGACTATAGGGGAAATGGTCATAAGTCATTTTTTTTTCAGTGCTGTTGAATGGTCACTAAATAAACTGTTGTAAATCAAGGATTATCTGAACAAACACCTACAGATAAACAAAACATCATATGTAAAACAGAGACATTTTTCAATGTACATTTTTTTCCAGCTCATCTAGTGGTAGCCTATGAGAAGAAATTAGAAGAAAATACCACTCTTAACTTTTTTCTCCAGCAATAAAATACAACTCAGAGCACTTCCTTGCAGACTTCTCTATTAATATGCACTTTCATTGGTCAATCAATATGACTTCCCTAACAGACTCACAGTTAATCAAATCATCTTGCCATTTAATCACTTCTGAGCCTTGCCCACTCATAAGCAACTTGAGGTTGAAATAGCTATGAAAAAAAGAAAAAAAAATGGCAACTGAATTCTTTGACTCCAAGCTTCTTGTTTTTCTTCTTGCCATATGGTGATGTGTCCAAAAAAAAAAAAAAAAAGACCCATGTAAAGCCTGGGGCAAAACTCAATCATTGTTTGGCCAAGAAATCATAAACACCCAAAATGTGCTATTACGACAATACTAATAAAAGTCTAGTAATAAAACGATCCAGTTTAATCTAGTGGTTAAAGCACCAGGCTAAAAACCAGGAGACCATACATTCTAATCCCGCCTTAGCCATGAAAGCCAGCTGGCAACCTTGGGCCAGTCACTACCTCTCAGTCCAACTCATCTCATAGGCAGTGGTGCGATTCAACTGGTGTAACAACTGGTTCAGTGAGCACGCGCTCCGTGTTTAAAAAGCCCATTTTCAGCTCCAATACTGACCCTTCTACTGCAGACCCTTGAATAAAACACCTGAGGTGCAGCACACCTCACTGACGCATGAATCAGCTGTGCTCTAAAAAAACAAAATAAAGCACAGGAAAGAGTGGGTGGGCGGGCGAGTGGGTGGGTGGGTGGGCCCACATGCTCATTGGAGCGAACCGGTTCTGAACCAGCTGATGATCAGAACTAGGGGTTTGCCCGAACCAGTCTGAACCGGGAGAATCCCTGCTCATAGGATTGCTGTTGTTGTAGGGAAAAATAGGAGGAGAAAGCAGGGGAGAAAGTCAACATTTTCCCTGCTCTTTGGGCATGGGTGTAGCTTTATATAATAGCAACTGGGGCAATTTTTTACCGATTCAAATTGTCCCTATCACTTCTCCACCTTGGTGGGCCAAGGTGGTTGAATTTCACCTCTGGGAAAAAGGCGTGCTGGCTACGTTAACCACCTTTGGTTATTGTAAAAATAATAAAGGTGGGATACAAACAAACAAATTTTAAAAAAACTGCACTCAGAATAATCCTCTTTCTCAGTATGTTAATCGTTTTCATACCACCAGCCTTGTGCAAGTCTGTCTGAAAAAAATTTCATGTCTGTTTATAAGGATTTATGCCCAAACTACAATATGTGAAATGAATATTTGATCTTCTGATGTTCTATTTTACCTAAATAAAGCTTCAAGGGATCTGTATTTTACCACTGACATTTGTGGCAGTTTTATTCACTGCTAGGATTGTGGTCACTCCCGAAAATACTTCTACTCTACATATTAAATCTAAACAAAATTGGTACCTTTTAAAATCTTAAGCAATTTAAGTCAGGTACACAATTTAGATGAATTTTAAGCCTTTTTTTTTGTTAGTGTCTCTGCTCCAATGTAAACCATCCCCTGGACTTTTCTGTGTTTATATTTAAATAAAACAGGAACTGTGAGTAAGACATTAGCTTGCTATGTTTATGCTGTAGTCCTTCAAATGATCAAAAAGGCCATTAAGAGTATAACAAATGAAGCAAATGGCTGCTATTGGATTCACAAAGATCATAAACCAGAGGTAGTATTCAGCAGGTTGAAAAGCAGGTTGGTGGGGTGGGGACGGAATGAGATTTTGCAGTATCCTTCCCCTGCCACACCCACCAAACCACACCCACCAAGTCACACAATACCCATCAAGCCACGCCCACAGAACTGGTAGCAAAAAAGTTTGAATCCCACCACTGCCATAAACTTATGTAGAACTTCACCTCAATATCTAAAGTATAAATTCAGAAATGATAGCTACTCAACCAAAATGCTTTTGTAAACTCAAAAATATAAAGTTGGCTTGTGTTCTTTGAGAGTATAAAAAACAAGAGCACTTTGCTAACTGGAAATTTGCTTATTCCCTCTTAGTATACTACTCATCATAGAATTTAGATAAATATATAGATAAATCTTATCATCACAGAAGATTTACATAAACTTTCCTGTTTCTTTTTTTCTAATCATTTTCTAGTAACTGGAAGGCAAATGCTGGAATTTAGGACAGATTCTTCCCATGAAACTTTTTGTAACTTTCAGTAGCTGCCAACACTGACTGTAAATAAGGGTCCTATTTCTAAACAAGTCTTTCAAACAACTAATCTGTTTTTGTTTTGCCAAACAGAGCCTTAAAAGATACACCCTGGAAAATATTTCTAAATCTATTAACTAAAGAGAAAAATACTCATCTGATCTTTACATAATAGGGCGTTTTACATATCTATGATCCCGCAAATAATTATTTCAAGAATTTTATGTGATGCCATTCTTTCAAGATACTTGGTTTCTTCTAAACCAACAGGAAGCACAAAACCCTAGCAAGCACAAGATTATATGTGAAGATATACTGAGTGAGTGAGTGCATCCTTCCTCAGTATATCGTATTTCAAACTTGTTTCTACAGTTCAAAAATTGCAAAATGCCCCCCTTGGTGGATATGTCTTTCATTTGTGGCTAAATTTCTCCAACTTAGCCCTTTTCTAGAGATGTTAGAATCAATGGCAATGCTTGCTGGCAGTGATAAGGGATTGCAATTCAATGTATTTAAACAGGCTGGCCAAGTATCCACAGCTTTAAGTATCAGCAATCAAAAGAATTTGCAATCCGCATTGCTGACAGAATTCAGTGATCCTCTGAAAATATATGCCAACCCAGTGCAAATGATGAATGCACTCAAGTGAGGTCTCATACTAACCAACAATGATTCAAGTCTCTAAATCATATCAACAAAGGGATCTCATTAAAAAGAAACATGAAATGCTAATTCAAGCAGTTCAGAATATTTTTACCTTATTTTGATCGGTCCAGTATAAGAAAAATCCTTGTGGGTCTGTTCTGAGAAAAACCGTTGTCACGCTAGTAGAATCCTACACAAAAACAAAGGATACAGAATTAACATGTGACATAATCTTGAGCAGAAACTGTTTAGCTCATAACATATACATATAGAAATGTACCCAACTTATATACATATAGAACGGTATCCAGAGGGAAGTACATTTAAACTACTGTAATTTGTTCTGTTATCATAAACCATTCACATAAACCATTTCAACAGACTAGGTAAAATGAGAGTGCCAATTAAGTATACTAGTACACTTTTATAACTCTACCTACCTCAGGTGTGTCCATGGGTTGCATGTGGCCCTGGACAGCTAGAAGTGGCCCCACAGGTCATAAACTTTCAACATTATGTGATCTATATACATTAACTATATTATATATTTTATATGCAGCCCAAGACAATTCCTCTTCCCTCAATGCCACTCAGACAAGCCAAAAGTTTGGACACCCATGATCTACCCTCTGCCTCTTCCAAATGCATTTTTGAAGATAAATCTGCCAGTACCAATTAGAAATCCTACTTTAAATGCCACTAATTCAAAATGAAAGTATGAATTAACCCCACATAAATACAGTATACACTACAAGTATATTCATCAAGTACTTTTGAAATCTTCTCTAGTTGCATAATTGTTGAATGAGACCAGCTGACAATGCTGCTGTATCACAACAATCCAAGCCACAAGCCACAAGCCAATCGCTTCTCAAAGTAAGCATTCAAGAATTTGGAGAACAGCTTTGAACAGGGAAGCATTTGAAAATGTGTCCCATTCAATTTCACTGAGTTGACATTGCAAGTCAATTTCCATCATTTTTACATTATCTCCCAGCAGTGGACCTCTTGAAGAATACAGCATGATTCTTATTTTGTTGAGATGCAGCTTTTTTTCTATGTGTTATCCAATTATATTTACTGTCTACCTGCCATCTGCTCTGTAGAGCCTGTAAATTCCTCTATTTCACAAGTCCTGCTTTAACATCCATATTTTTTTTGAAGAAGTTCTTTACAGAGCTGTCATGCCTCTCATTAGAGACAGAATGCATATAGGAAGGAGCTTCAGGATATACACAAAAAACCCACATGTAACATTGTACTTTTGTTCGCTTTAAGCAAGGGTCAAATAGTATATTTAAATGGTCCCCTTGGACTTGGATTTGATGTGTTAACTGACGTAAGCCTAATAAATATAGGAACTAGGAAGCCACAGTTGATCTGTTCCCTTAATAACTGATCTCAAGCAAAGAATAATACACCATAATAGGAAGTCACAACACTAACTTTCAGGCACACACTGCCTACTTCTGTGTCCTCATCTACTTGACCTAAGCCAGCACTTACGTCCATCCATTCGTCACTTGAGATCATTTCACTTGCTGCAGTAGAATGTTTTTAAAAAATAAACCTGAACTCATATCTCCCCATAAATAAGAAACATTAATTCACACAAACATACAAACCATATGTTTTGCTTTAAATTTAGTTTCTAAATGGTACAATTATTATTGGCTATTATTTTTCATTAAAATGTATTTTTGTTGCATTAATTTGTTCACTTTTAATAAGACTAAATAAATTAAAGAATCCCCATCTGAAAATGTTATATAGATTTTCATACTATAAGCAGTCCTTGACTTACTACAGTTCATTTATTGACCGTCCAAAGTTATATGGCTCTGAAAAAAGTGATTTATGACTATTTTTCACAGTTACAACTGTTCCAGCAGTCCCATGGTCACATGATCAAAATTCAGACACTTGACTCCTACTTATGACGATTGCAGTGTCCCGGGGTCATGTGATCCACTTTTGTGACCTTTTGACAAGCAAAGTCAATGGGGAAGCCAGATTCACTTAACAACTGGGTTGCTACCTGTGAGTCACTTAACAAACATGATTCACTTAACAAACGTGGCAAGAAAGGTCATAAAATGGACCAAAGTTCACTCAACTGTCCCATTTAGCAACATAAATTCTGGGCTCAATTGCGGGTGCAAATGGAGAACCACCTATATGTCTAATACGATGGTTAAAAAAAAAAGAATTGATTTCTTTCAGAAGCATACTATAGTACATGACTCCCAGCTTCATTCGATACACCAGACCAAGAACTAAGTCACACAAATGCCAAGACAAGTTTTATTGAGAGTATTTATAAAAAGAGAATCTTGCAAGTCTAATTGTGCTATGCTCCTTTCTTTCTTATTCTGTCCAGTGGTGGGATTCAAATTTTTTTACTACTGGTTCTGTGGGCATGGTGTGGCTTGGTGGGCGTGGCAGGGGAAGGTTACTGCAAAATCCCATTCCCTCCCCACCCCACGAACCTATTTTCCAGTTTCATTCTCCTGTGCAGGGCAACAAAAGAAGACCCAGCCAATCAGCTAGGACTCGGGAGACAGAGAATAGATGGGGGTACGGCCAGTCAGAGGCGGTATTTGCCGGTTCTCTGAACTACTCAAAATTTCCGCTACTGGTTCTCCAGAGCTGGTCAGAACCTGCTGAATACCACCTCTGGTTCTGTCCCTATGTGAATAAGGAAGGATTCTGAGTCACTTGCAAATGCTTTCTGCTTCTTTTGGACTTCAACCATGTTTTTGTCATCCCTCTGGGAAGAGATCTCACCTAATCTCTGTCAAGGTCATCTCCCCTATTCTCTACAACAATTAATACAATTGTGTAATACAAAAGAGATTTCAGGAAAACTAAAATTTGAAAGCCAAACACAAAATAAAAATGATCAACTACAAGCAATTTTTCAAGATTCCTCCACTTTACAAACCCAACAACGTATGTATGTAGGACCATATTAGGAAACCAAACACATGCAAGCCAATACAAGTATATAGTCCTTGATTTATAATAGTTCATTTAGTGACTGTTTAAAGATAGAACACCACTAACAAAGTGACTTATGACCATTTTTTACACTTATGACTGCAGCATCCCCATGGTCATATGCTTAAAATTCCAGCACTTGGCAACTGCAACCGTCAATGTTTTGGGTCATGTGATCACCTTTTGTGATCTTCTGACAAGCAAAGTCAATGGGGAAGCCAGATTCATTGAAAACTGTATTACTACTACAGTGATTCACTTAAGAACTGTGGCAAGAAATATTATAAAATAGGGTGAATCTCTTAACAATTATCTCAATAACATAAATTTTGGGCTCAAAATGGCCCAGTTAATCGTGAGGACTAGCTGTACTACATTTACTGTAATATTACAGTATCAGAATTTTACAAGTCTGAACGTGCTTCTCACCCCTCCTTTTATTTTCACAAGAACTAAGGAGGATTTGATCTGAGGTGTTTTCTTGAGTTAGTTAGGCCTTGGACCTCTTGTATCTGATCATTGTTGTCTTGGTAGCAGCTCTTCCGTCTTTTTCTTTTCTTCCCATTACATACACATCTATTTTACACCTCTAGAATGTCTTTGTGACTTCCATTTAAGTATTTATACAGGTCCAGCTATCCTCTGGAGATCCTCGGGCTGTGATGGCGAACCTATAGCACACGTGCCACAGGTGGCATGCAGAGCCATTTGTGCCGGAACACGAGCTGCAGGCAAACTTACCTCACTGCACACGCGTGCACCTCACAGCTGATTTTCGGCTGGTTTGAGGCCTTTTGGGGGCTTCCAGAGGCTTGAGGAAGGCTTCTGCAGGCTTTGCAGGCTGAAAACTAAGCCCATTGCATCACTTCCTGTTTTTCTGAAAATACCAGAAGTGATGAAATGGGTCTAGTTTTTGGCCTGCAAAGCCTGCAGAAGCCTTATTCAAGCCTCTGGGAGGCCAAAAAAGGCCTCAAACCAGCCAAAAATCAGCTGTGAGGCGTAGTGCGGGTAAGGGGGCAGCGGGGTGGCTGGGTGGGGATTGCGCACATATACATGGGGGGCATGGGGCACGCACTTTGCCTTCTGAGTGCTGGCACACGAGCATGAGCGTGCAAGCGTGCGCACAGTTTTTGGCACAGGAGCCCAAAGAGGTTAGCCACCACTGTCCTCGGGGAACCTATTCCATTTGGGGGAATCAACCCAAATCAGCTAAATATTGCCAGTTGAGCATGTTATTCTACTATACTGATTTTTCTTCCATATGTACTTAAGTGCTTGTAGGAAGAGATCTGTGTTAATCTATGATGGCAGAAAGTCAGAAGGAACCTACAGCAATTTTCCAGCTAAGGAATTATTTTAAAAGGCGTAAACAGTTTTGAGTTGCAGCTCACTTCCTCAGATTCATGGAGTGGATAGACTAATGTAGGATTTATATTGGGATGGGATGGGAAAGGGAGGGGAAGACACAGTTGTGATACATCTACAACGTACATGGAAAACAGATTACAGTATCTTATCAACTAATAATTGTAACATTTAAAAACACATTTTAACACATTAAAAACACATTACGCCTGCTGAGACCTTCTGAACTTGTTCGATGAATCAGATCAGGAAATCCACTCCACAGGAAGGCTAGAATTGGCTCCTGAATGGATACTGAAACAGCATCTTGCAAGTCTAAATTGTGTTGTTCTTCCTCTTTCTTCGTATAGTTATGTGAATTAGGGACACATCTGCCTGACCTGCTTCCAAATGTTATCTGGCTGTTTCAGACTCTTAAAAATGCTTCAGCTCTTTTTACCTAGACAACAAAAACTACATATCCCCATCAAGATCATTTTGTTTATTCTCTATAGATTGGCTGAAACCTTTTGATGGGAGTTCAGCAATTTCTTGCTCAACACTGCTATTAAATTTCCAGGTCTGCCATACTAGTGAAAAATCAACTCATTTTTCACAAGCAATGAATCCAAGGAACAAGACAAGAGATACACAGTTAAGGCCCAGTCCCACTGGCCGACGGACGCAAAACGTATGCATAAAGGATACAGCGGACGAGCAAAATTTGGCTCCATCCGTTGTCATCCGTTCCAAAATTGGCGAAAATTTGCATAAACAGAACGGAAAAGAACGGGCGTGGGTAGTATGTAGTGGGGATTTTAAACGGATGTTCATAGGAAGCCTAGCAGATGAAAGCAGATGGAAGCGGATGACACCTCCGAAGGGGTTCCGGGGGAGAATTGCAAAGCGGACGCATAGCGGAAGGGGCGGATGCATAACGGATGAAGCGGATGCATCACGGACGCCTATAGGAAACAAAGGGAATGCCGCACAGATGTATATCGGATGCAAAGCGTTCACTGCGCATGCGAGGAGTATGAATTGCTTCAGCTCCGCGGATATAAAAGGATGCAGCACACATGCAGTCAGCATACAGGGGAAAGACGTGCTCCCACATACATCTAGCAGGAACACCATGGTTTGTCAGGCAGGCAGGAAGAGGAAGCCCATGTCTACTTGTTCCTGCCCTGGCAAGAAGGCCAGAACCAGCATCCCACCCCCTGGCACTGACTCTGAAGCTGCTGCTGCTGCTGTGGTGGACCAGCCCCAAGGCCCTCAAAGCCCTGCTGCTGAAGGCCCTGATGCTCAAGCCCCTGAAGGCCCTGCTGCTCAAGCCCCTGAAGGCCTTGCTGAAGCCCCTGCCAGAGGGAGGAAGAGTCAAGGGAAGGAGAAGGGAGAGAGGAAACAGTACACTGTTTCCGAGGAGCATGAGGATGAGGTGCTGGAATGGCTGAGGGAGAACGAGTACCTCTAGAGAAAGGGCCACAGACTGTATTGCGACACCAAGAAGAAGCAGGCAGCTTGGAGAGACAAGGCAGAGAGCCTGGAGTACACTGCAGAAGTACTCCTTGGATGGTGGAAGCACATGCACACCTGGTATGGCAAGCTACACCTCAAGAAATCTGGGCAGGCCACTGTCAAGCTCACTGACCGGGAGATGTACATCATGGCCAAGTGCAGTTTCCTGGAGGGTGAGATCCGCCACCGAGGAGCAGCCCCTCTGAGACCCCTCTCCCTCAGACAGCCCACAGACAGCCAGTCCTCTTCCAGCCAGGAGCCAGCTACCCTGTCCAGGCAGGTGTCTTCAGAGGGCCCCACAGCAGAGACCCCCCCAACACCTGCACTCCCCATGCTGGCAGACTTGGAGGATCCCGTGGGGGATGACGCCCTGCTGTCACAAATGGAGGAAGCAGCAGCCACCGGAGGCCAACCCACCCCCAGCTCCACAGGACGCAGGCAGAGAGGCAGACTGGAGGTCCAGGACCACAGTGTGCTGTTGGAGATCAGGGACACAATGAAGACCAACACAGAACTTCTCTCTCAGCTGGTCCACAGCGACATACCGTCCTCGGACCGGAAGCCCTTCATCACCTACCTGAGCCAGACCCTGAGGGACCTGCCCGAGGCCCAGTACCAGGTGATGAAGCAGAAGATCACAGCACTTCTGCACAACCCTCAAGGGCCAGCTGAAACTGTTCCTACCCAGTCCAGGTCTGCTCCTCCACCTCAGGCGATGTCACAGCCCTTCCACGGCTTTCAACAGCCCTTCACCTACCAAGGCTACAATGACCAGGACTTCCCACAGCAGAAGCAGAACTTCCCAGTCCAGGCCCAGGTTCATCACACACCACAGATGCCACTTCTCACCCAGCTGCAGACCAGACAGCCCCACTACACTCCTCTTCCTCCACCCCACAGCCAAGCCCGTCAACGGACAATCTGTCATCAGTATTGGGCCTGACATCTCAAGTCCTTGATGAGGGGCCTCTCAACCTCACAGGACTGAGTCAGCTCTCGGACAGCTTCCTGAGCACACCATCCCCTATTGTATCCTCAGGGCCAGACCAGCACTCAAGCCACAGCCACCTCCACAGTCCCTGCCCGCTTAACAGCTGAGACCATGGACATGACTCAAGAGTGACTGAGAATAGTGTCAGAGACTGAGTTGTACTTCTTTGCTTAAGACACTTTACTTGGTTCATTTTGCTTTTTTAATAAAGTCATCAAGTTTACCTAAGAAAATTAATAAAGGTTATCTTTGCTTAACACACTTAATACGGCTTACTTGGTTCATTTTGCTTATTTAATAAAGTCATAAAGTTAAGAAAGTTAAGAAAGGTTATCTTTGCTTAAGCCACTTGGTTCATTTTTTTTACTTAATAAAGTGTTGGTGAAAATTTTGAAAAAATGGTGAAGTCTTTGCATGCTTGTGGGATAGATAAGGATAGTTGTGGGATAGATAAACCTCCAGTGCAAGCATAGTGGGACTGTATGGTCCACCATCCCAGCTGCCACACATATGGACCTTTATTATCAATAACAATTTATTCATCGATCAACACATTTTAAAATAAACAAAGCTCTTCATTAATGCCTTATTCATTGTAGGACCACTCAACATACATGGCACAATCTCATCAGTATTATGCGACAGCTTCAAGGAAGCATCCATTAATCATCTATCATCCTGTCTTGCCACTCCACTGCTCCAGCTGGGGAGTTGCACCAGTGTCTCAGTAGGTTGCGCTACTTCTTCCCTTCACGTGAAGCTCTGTTGGGGCCTTGTACATCCACAGTGTCTATCAGGTTACGTCCTTGCCTCCATTCACCAGGCTCCATGTCCCCATTCCCTTGTTGATGGTCCACAAGCCTGTTCTGCAACACTGGGTAGCGGGTGCGCATGAGATTGTGCAGGATGCAGCAAGCTTCCACGATGCTCCTCACAGTCTCTGGGTCATGCTGCATGGTGGTCAGAAGTATCTGGAACCTGTTGGCCAGGATGCCAAAGGTGTTCTCCACCACCCGTCTTGCCCTGGACAGCCTGTAGTTGAAGATCCTCTCTTCACGGGTGAGGTATCTTGAAGTGTACGGCTTCATAAGGTAGGTTCTGAGGGAGAACACGTCATCACCCACGATGAAGTAGGGCACATCTTGTGTGTCATTGGGTAGGGGGTCTGGATCTGGAAAACCCATGATGAGGTTGCGTTCCAGCCCATCCTTGAGGTCACTGGCGTTGTATACCTGGCCATGTGAAGCTGACCCATTGTCTGAAGCATCAATGTTGATGAACTTGTAGTCAGCATCAACCATGGCAAAGAGGATGATACTGAAGAAGCCCTTGTAGTTGTAATAAGTGGACCCTGAGTTGGCTGGAGCTTTACAGGCCATGTGCTTTCCATCTATGGCTCCAATGGTGTGGGGAAAGTTCCACCTCTGATACCACTCTTCTGCAAGTTTTCTCCAGCCTTCTTCAGTGGTAGGGCACTTGAGGAGCTCCTCCACGTATTCTTCAATGATGGCCTGCATCACTTCTCTGACCACTTTGCTGATGCTGTTGTGTGGCACCCTCCACGCATACTGCATGTTTCTGTATATGGTTCCAGAGGCGAGGTGGCGCAGAGTCAGTGCCATCTTCAGTCCAGGGTCCAGGATGGCATGGAAGTTGGTGCTAGGCTTGGTCAACCTGGGTCTCAGATGCTCTACAAGTTCGTCAAACATGGCTGGTGGCATCCTCATGAAGTGCTGGAATGCACGAGGGTCTTCATTCCTCAGCTCCACCATCAACTGGCCATACAGTCCAAACTCCATTCTTCTCACGATCCAATCTCGGACCCACACAGCTCTTGGACATCTCCTTCTTCTCCTTCTGTATAAAAGTTGAAACAGTCTGAACAGGTTTTGGTTCTGGTGATGAATAAGCACAGCTATCATACGGACTTTGTCATTATCCATGGTGGAGAACAATTGATAATGTTGAAGACCAAGGGTGAAGAGATCTGTACACCACAGCTGCTGGACTCATACTGAGATCCAGATGATTTTCTCCCCCTTTTTATAGGAAATGTCGGTTGTCCGCTAGGTGTCCTTCTACATACTCTAGACATACTCCAGACATCCTAAATATACGAGATACATCCCAGATACAAACGTTTTGTCTGTTTTAAATCCTTTATATACGAGATGCATACACTTACATCCTTTCTATTTCCGTGCTACTAATGCTGTGTAGACGTTCCATGTACCTTTTGTTTCCTTCCTCTTTCCGTTTTCAGCTGCAACGGATGTAAGCTGAGGGGATGGCCAGAGGATGTAGAGAGGATACAGCGGATGTTTAACAGATGATAACGGACATAGATTGTTTGTTGCCCGTATATGTTGCAGATGTACATCGTACGTGGTGGAAAGTTCATCCATTCACAAAGTTTTGTGCAGCTCAAAACTTCTTGCGCGGATGAAATCTCAGTGGACGGATGCTCGACGGATAGAGCGAATGAAACACATATGCAATGAGTACACAACAGATGCATAGCATTTTCCAATGGATGGCAAGCTTTTTTTAACATTTTACATCCTCTTTGCATCCGTAAGTGCAGTGGGACCGGGCCTTCAGGCAGCAATACATGAGCATATTTGTAGCTCAGGATTGAAATGAGAGGTGCATGGTGCCCTCTGAACTTGGTAGTTTTCTTGCAGATGTTTCCTTATCCAAACTAGGTAACATCATCAGGGTACTGATGATGTTAACTAGTTTGGGTAATGAAATGTCTGTAGGAAAACAACCAAGCTGAGAAACATCAAGGACCTCTCACAGTGAATTAAGACCCTGAGTGCAAAGCATGGCACAGCATTGTAAATATGTCATCGCTAGGTTTAAAAAGCTGTGTTTTCTCTCGGAGTAACACAAGCTGAGCCTGCACCCAAATGCACAGCTGAGGCATATTTCTTATTGTTTACTCTCCACTGGTCTGCTTTTTGGCAAGTCCCTCTTATCTGTGAATTTCGATTTTCTGCTGCTGTATCTTTAAATGCCTCTGTTTAGGATTAGACGGCTGAAATTCAGAGTCAGAGATGCTGTCAGTGGGTGCAGGCAGGGAATCCTGAGGCTTGCTGGATCAACAGGATCACTGGCTTCAATATTGCTGGAATCCCTCCTTTTGGGACCACTATCCCTAGATGCCCGATTCTTTTACCTCCTTGTCATCATCATCATAAGACATGACCAGCAAAACCATAATATGGGGAATGTAACCATAAATTCCAAGTGGTCGTCAGATCCCTCAGTGTTGGCTTTGGAGTTTTCTGAAGCTGTTTTCCACAATGAAGGAGAAGAACATTCATCTAATCTACCCTGGTACCGGATAGATCCAGCTAGCTTCCAAAGGGAACCTGATGTTGTTTCTAAGGGTCTGCATATGATTTGACTGAGACCTCAGTCGCTGGTTGGAATGGAGAAACAACAATAGCTTTGGCATGGACTGTTCTTATGCAGATACTCTACCTGTGAACCCTAAAAAGTCATTTGCCCTTCCCTAAAACTTTAGCCAGTTTGTTTTCTACTGAAGAATTAAGTTAGGATTTTGGAGGAAACCATATGGAGAACAGGCACAGGATAGGAATATGTCATATTTTTAGGTCTCATGTTTCTGCTATTTTAATTGTGATGTTCTCAATCCTTTATGTTTATTGTTTAATTTCTTTGGTTTTGAATCGTATTTGACTCACCCAGAGTTGCATTTTGTAAGCTGGGTGTCCGTCCATTCAAACTGTTCAAATAAATAAATTCCTAGGCTTGTCAAAGTTCATTTTCAGATGCTGAGGCACAGCCAAAGGTATCAAGCTCTTACGAAAACAAACACCACCGAGTCATGCGCATTGGCAGTTTGTCCACAGAAGGAAGGTCATAAACATGTCATCTTTTTTTTACATAAGGAAGAATATTGCATTGCTGTTTCTGATTGGATGTTATTCTGATGGGTTTAAAAAAAAAACACACCAATGAACCAGACTATGTCCTCATATACTATTAGATCTTTTTTTTTTTGTCACTGCCATCTGGTATATGTAGCTTCTCCTGACACTGAGGGAAGTTCTTGGCCTTCATTTATCCCTTTGGCAAACAGATCTTCCAGAGAAACTAGGAGCTTAAAGGACAAGTTTCTCTTATATCAAACCTCAACTGCTCATGAGTTATTAGCAACATTTTTTCTACTGAAGTATTTATGGGGAGAGGGACCCCAAGTTGTTCATTAATGATAAACTCTTTCTCCCCCTCAGCTGCCTCTTTATCCATCTGAAAAATACATTCTATGTACTATAAGAACTACCAGATATAGATGACTCTCGTACAATATAAAAATTGTTCCAACCATAAATGTTCAAGATACTTCCAGATGAAATGCTATTCTCTTCTGATAATGTCTACTAATGCATCTTCCTCTGAAGCTTTTTTTTTAAGCCTGCAAAAGGGCAGGTTCCAACATTTTGAATGATTTTCAGCATAATCCAAGTTTATCTTCCAGCTATTGATTTGTTCTGTGTTGGTTTTAAAAGGCCTTCTCTGAAAGATGTTTTAGGTGCTAAATTACATTCTGATGATGCTTCTAAGTTTTGCACCATTTTATATATAGGCTGCAACAATTACATTGATTCTTGACCTTCCTTCTTTTCTATCAACTACATGAACCAAAGGAAAAAGTGTTTTAAACCCAGAATTGAGTGACTTACCTACCAGAACCTTAATTTCAAGTGCTAAAGTTATGATGCATTTATTATATATTTGTATCCCTGTTCTATATATATGTGTGTATATGTGTACACGCGTGTGTGCATATATATGTATACATACATATATTCTTATCTTTCTGAAGAATCTTCAAGGAAAAGAGTTTTGCCATTTGTATGTATTTTTCTGCACATCAACATATTTCTTAAATATAATAAGGGCATTATATGACCATAATTAAACTCTGAAAATGGAGTGACGAGTTAACTGGCAGCATTTAGTATTTGTGTCTATTTCTTTCCATGTTGCTAAATGCTGGAAGGCTACCAAATCTTATCAAAAATGAATCCAGAAAGGGAAAAAATCTGGGTAACATACATAACGGTTCTTGTGGAACGCTTCCAGGGTAAAAATTCAAACATTAAAAAATGCTTCTCATACCCAATTGGACGACTTTAGTAAGAAGACGTTCTCACTATGCATTGGTGACAGTGTCACTTCTACAGGTAGTCCTCGACTTACGACCACAATTGAGCCCAATTTTTTTGTTTTTAACTGAGACATTTGTTAAATGAGTTTTGCCCCATTTTTTGACCTTTCTTGCCACGGTTAAGTGGATCATTGCAGTTGTTAAGTTAGTAACATGGCTGTTAAGTGAATCTTTCTTCCCCACTGACTTTGTTTATCAGAAGATCACAAAAACAGATCACTTGATCCCGGGACACTGCAACCATCATAAATATGAACCAGTTGCCAAGGAACTCAATTTTGATTATGTGACCGTGAGGATGCTGCAATGGTCGTAAGTGTGAAAAATGGTGATAAGTCATTTTTTTTCAGTGCCATTATAACTTCAAACAGTTATTAAATGAACTGTTGAGTCAAGGATTACCTGTATAATCAAATAGGGCCGAGTAGCATAATATTTGAATTTTTAAAAACAATTTCTAACAATAAGGACAGATCAACTATAGATCAAATTGTTCATTAAGGGGATGGAGGACTTTAAAAAGGCTAGACAGTCACCTATAATGTTTCCTTTAACTTGAATCCCTACCCTGAATAAAGATTTGCATTTGATGAGATAATGGATCCCTTCCAACTCTACGCATTGAGAAGCCAGTTAGTGTAATTGATGAATAGTTATGATCAGTGGTGGTATTCTACCGGTTTGGCCTGGTTCTGCCAAGCTGGTAGCAGCAATGAGCAGTGGAGACCAAACTGGTTCTCTCGGCCACTCTGCTGTTGGGCCCACCTGCCTGCCCAGGCTCTCATACTCACTGTTGTGGTTTGCTGGCAGGAGGGGCGGACAGCTGAGGACAGCAAGTACTCAGATGAAGGGTCAGGACATTAGGGAGGAGACTGCTGCCTTCAGAGATTGTGGGGACTGGCAGCAGCGATGAGGACATTCCTGAGGAGCCTGTGCCAATTGTGCGTGCATGAAGGATTGCTCGGAGGAAATAACAGTTACAACAGCACGGGCGACTAGGGAGTAAGGCTGCAAGGTAATGGCCCCTCCCTCAAGAAGATAAAAGCTAGCTGTGAAATTAAAGGCAAAGATGTTTTCAAACTCAGCCTCGTGGACATTATAGTTGGTATTTGAAGAGTCTTGTAAACTATTTCTTATCTGTTGTTTTTTGTCAGACTTGCAAAAGCTTGGCAAGGCTCTTTCTTGTTGGAGCTAATTAGTTGGAAACAGCCTTTTATCTGTGAAGAAACGGGATTCTTGGCTGAAACCTAAACAGATTATACTGCTGCCTTTGCCTTGTATTTGCTTTCTTGGAACCAGGTTTGGGTCAGAACACTCACCTTTATCCTCTGTTTCTGAAGCACAGCTGATTTGCAAGGGAGCTGCTGGAACAACTGGGAGAGTGCATGCTTGCAGGAGGTGAGTTGGAACACCTCTGTGCCTGCACAAAGTGCGCAAAGTGTGTGCACGCACACAAAGCGCACCCACCAAGCCACACCCACCAAACCGGTGGTAAAACTTTTTGAATCCCACCACTGGGTGTTATCCTAATGTGAGCTGAACTGAAGCCATGTTGGATGGCCCATTGAATTGAATAAGGAAGTGTTTCTCAAAACTCAGTAGTTCTGCTAAATAAGAAAGTATTCCAGTTTGTGCACAAGAGAAAAAAAACAAGATAACGCTAGAACAATGGGGAACTGTAATAAAGTGCTGCGATGTCAGAAACCGTAAGGAGCTAGTATGAACCTTCGAAATACATGTATCAATTTGAAAACAGAAAGAATGTGAGCCAAGGCCTCCTAAGAGGGGATAAAAATGCTGCCTGAATTTTGCTCTGTGTTCCTTCAATGCCTGAGGGAACCCGTCTCTGCAGACACGTGAATAAAACCTTGTTTTCCTTGGATCAACGAATCTTTTGGTGGTTTTTTATCTGCTTCCACCTCACACGAATAATATGGATTAGTCTAAGTCTACAGCCATACAGAAGGTATGGCCTTGGAGAACAGGAAAAAGATATGTTATGAAGATAAAGTCAGATAAAAGAAACCTGAGTACAGGAGAGGAACGTAACCTGGGTGAACATCTCATAAAAATCCCCCCTAGTTCCCACAAGATAAAGGAAAGGAGTTCATTCACACTTGCAAGATTCTGTTGTAACATAACCTTATAATACAAATAGCACTGTTCTATATGACACTGAATTTCTTGAAGGTCTAACAATAACATAAAAGAAAACCTATTCTTAGGTTTAGAAAACCTATTCTTTAGAATTGTCTGATCTGTGACAGGGTCCTATGCTAACTTTTGCTGTAGAAAACTCCATTTTCTGAAGGCCAGAAACACAGAGGTTTAAAAAGTCTTTTGAGACATAGGTAGCATCCATTCCTCACAAACACACAATGTGTTGTCAGAATAAAAAAAATAGTTGAGAAGAGTTTATTCAAAAAGAATGTTTGGGGAAGTTGGCATCTCATCCCCTTAATAGGAAAGAATCGCCAAAACAGTTATAAGAACTATTTCTCACCTCTTCAATCAGAAAGAGAGACTCTGTGGGAAATACACAAGGGAATTCCTACTTTAAGATAAAGCTTCCTTTTGGCTGAAATAAAGACAGAGAAGAGTTCCTACTAATATCTGGCCAGATTATTAGAGTAGTTTTGCTTCTGAAGCCTAGGAAAGGAATAGAAACAGGGCAGACCCAAATCCTTTATTTTAGCTGGGAAACATTAAAAGGGGCTGGTTAGGATTTTGTAATGGAAAGAGTAAAAGCAGGAAAGCTGACTGTCATTGCTGAAATATTTGTGAGAATTTTTGGGATGGAGGGCAGTTTCCCAAGGCTATGTTTTCTTGTAAAATGATCCCTGAATGGCATGTCAAAGGTCAGTGACATCAAAGAAACGGCCTTTCCACCTATCATAGTTCACAAGGGCATGTTTGATTTAGTTTCCTGGTACTATTTATATTTTTCCCCTTTTCAAACAAGCTACAGCCTGAACATTTTTCATTTCTATTGCAAAAGGCACAGGGAGGAAGGCAGATGGTAATTAGGTTCGCCAGGTCTTGCAAAATGCTGTTTGTACATCGTCTGCCTCATGTAAGCACTCCAAGTACAGCCTGACAAGCGAAGCAATAGGGCTCAGCATGCATCATCCATGCATTTTTCAAGCACCTCTGACTCTGTAGTTCTGACTTGTCCAAGGAGCAGAATAACAAGAGTTGGAAGTGATCCTGCTGGTTTTCTAGTCCAACCCCCAGCTGAAGCAGGACACTCTATACCATTTCAGACAAGTGATTGTCCAATCTCTTTTTAAAAAATCTCCAGTGTTGGAGCACCCACAGCTTCTGAAGGCAAGTTGTTCCACTGATTAATTGTTCCAACTGTCAGGAAATTTATCCTTAATTCTAGGTTGGTTTTCCCCTTGATTGGTTTCCACCCATTGCTTCTTCTCCGGCCTTCTAATATTTCTCCAAGCAGAACATGTTTAGAAACGTCTTCAATCTATGTACAGATAGCTTAAAGCCACCTAGACTCCTCCAGATGGAAATTGGGACCCAAACACATACCAATTTTATATTAATTATGGACATCATGCTTAAAAGAAATGTTCAAATTACTAAACAGTTGGCATACAGTCCACCCATTTATTTATCATATGTTCTATGTCCCTGCTGTCCTTTACCTATCTTTGTGGGTTAACCTCTACATCAATCTTCCTTCTTCTATGGCTGCTAACCCAAAGTGACAGCTATTTAACCACCAGCTTCTATTAATCATATGCTGGATAGTTCATTTGCTCATCTGGTCATTCGGGGGCTATCTTTCTTTGATTCATATTGCAGGTTAAACTGTTAATAATTCATGCTTATGTAATTTCTTACACAATTCAGAATATGTTTGAAACAGCAAGAAACTGCAAATAACTTACTTTGCCTTATGTTGTGGGCTGAAGTAAACGAAATTTTAGCAAAAATCTACTTTACCCCAAATCCCATTTTATAAATGATTGGTAAATGCAAAAATATATCAATAATTCCATAAAACCTGTTGAGGTAATTCCCCATTAGAAGAATGAGCGCATACAGGGAGATGTATAGAGAGTAGTATTGGAATTATACACAAAGAGCACACAGATACACTGTACAATAAATTTAGGTTTTTACTTCCAGAAAGGTTTAAGCAAATTCCAAAATAAGCAATCCAAAATCATTCACAAATTTCAGTCAGTTTGCAATCCAGGGATAATCCAAATATCAAATTCCAGTGTCAAAAAACAGTTCAGTAACAGACTTACATTAAATTCCAGTAATATCAGTCAATTAGAAGAAATGGAGCAACGGCAATACTTTCCAACAGAAGGAAACAGAGATACACTCTCTTCTGAGACTAAGACTAAGACTAAAACAACCCAGGTTTCTGGCTCCATCTTATGGCCATTTGAAAAACAACACCCAATTGCAGTTTTTGCAATCTCTTAAAGACATAGTACAAAAATTTTATCCTGGTTTATATATTTCTAACTCAAATACCTGTTAGGTGACTTATATTCCTAACAAAACCCATCCCACTTCAGTTGTTTTCCATTGGTTGTTTTTCCTAGCTTAATTTCTGGATTCAGACCAATGAATACAGCCATGTAACTCTTGTGGGAGGAATATAGAAATAGTCTGCTCCTGTCATCTTCTGGAATGTTTTCAATTTATTTATCTACCCTAAAGTCCTGGTATTCCCTGATGGTATGCCACCCAACTGTTACCTAGGCCCAATTTTGCTGCTACCTGCCAATTCTACACAGTCTAATATCATATAAAAATGGTCTATCAGACAATAAATACTAACAATAAACACTAATGTTAATCTGAAATATACCATATGGTTGGTACTTTGGCAATAAAAATAACAAAATATATGTGGTAATTTTAGCTGTTTTATTGATCCCATGAATTTCTGTGTTCTATTGTTCACTACTTATGACAATAGACATCCCATGCTACATTGAATCATCATTTCAGGGATGTTTCCTCACCTAAATAGAGAAAATGAGAAACCAAGGGTGGGCAAAAAAGCAGTGGGAGCATGAACAACTTTCAACTTCCTGCCAGCTTCCCCATTGAGTTTTCTTGTAAGGATCTGGCAGAAAGCACTGGAAATCTTCCTTCCTTCCCAGCATGCAGGTAAGTGGCTGCTGCTGGATGGAGGAGGGAGTAAAGAGATTGTGAGACTGTCTGGGAAACTGTCATGGACTGTTGAAAATGAAGATCACATTACTACAGCAGTAGTAGCAGCCGCCGCCACCAGTAGCATTGAAGCAGCCACAACTTTTCAAAATTTTATTTCCTCTGGAATGATGATTTCTGGATTTTGGACACATGCTACAAGCTGGCCCATTGGAGGTACCTTGCTTCAAAAACTGTTGCCTTATGATGCATCATTTTGCCCAGTTAGAGGTTATTACAAAGGCAGCTTCAGTGCATATAAAACAAATCATTTATAAATTTAATGAACGTATCTCTTGTGGGGTTTTTTATTGATTTCACATATCTACATGGTCATCCCATTTACCAAAACACTCAATGGCAAACAAAACAATCACAATCCATAACTATTTTAAAACAGGCATAATAATCAATAGCAGTTGCAGACCCTAGAATAATCCTCACAAGTAAAGAAAGAGACGTACACCTGCCGTGTTTCCCTGAAAATACCCAACTAGAAAATAAGCCCTAGAATGATTTTTCAGGATGCTTGTAATGTAAGCCCTACCTCAAAAATAAGCCCCAGTTAAGATCGCCAGCCAGCCAGCAAGATTTAGTACCGTATTTCCCCCAAAATAAGACTTAACTGGAAAATAAGTCATAATGCATCTTTTGGAGTAAAAAATAATATAAGACCCGGTCTTATTTTTAGTGAAACATGGTATATCAGAACTCCATCAATACCCTGATCCCAGTGTATGCAGGAATAGACTGGTCTTTAACAGCCCTGTGGATGGCCAGCTACAGGGTCAGGACTACCCATATTTCAGAGGGAGGTGGTTTCCTAAGACAGGCACCATGACAAAGGCGGCATGCTATGAAAGCTCATCAAAAGACTGCTTCATCAATTGAATCTGAAATTTGATCACTCTGCCCAATCTGTTGGTCAGAAACTATCAGGAATTGCGGTCCCAGAAGGAACCTGGTCCCACGCTCTGTGCTGCTTCAAAAGTGACAACCATCACAAATTGCACTCAGAAACCTATTGGGAGCTAGTGCAAGTTTCAGTGTTACATAGGCATAACATGGGGCAACCAGTACTGTCCATACACTGCTGCATTCTGGACTAGTTGAAGCTTCCAAATGTTCTTCAAGTGGCAGCCCCATGTAAAGCATCTTGCAATAGCCAGTGGAGAGCTGGCCAAGGCACGAGTGGCTTTAAGCAATGTTTCCCAGTCTAGTGCCCCAAACATAATTGTTTCCCCATCTGGTGCACAAAAAATAATTGTGCAAAGACTCTTCCGGCCACAGATGTCACTTGCTGTTGAAGCAGGAACTCTAAATTCAGGAGAACCCCCATATTATGCATCAACTCTGTTTGGAGGGGGGGAATGTTGAAGCTAAATGCAAGTTCAACTTTGAACAAAATTATCATGTCTCTCCAATCAACAAAATGTGTTTTAAGATTCAGTGTATAATTTGTTTTTGCACTTTTGCTTAGGGTGCTAATGGGTGGGCAATAATGATTTCTCCATGATATTCTGTGAGGTGTCTTGGGAATGTTTTGCAGAAGCTACAAATTGAATACATTATTTCAAGCATGTATTGAAAAAAGTCAAGTTTGTCTTTGAACACACGCACGCACACACACATACACACACCAAAAAACTCACACTGAAATTCATGTATCAGTCATAAGAAACATCAAAAAGCAAACCTGCAATTTTGTCTCTTGTGGATAAATTAATATCTGAGTTCATCTCTCATTTAACCAGTTTCACAAAAGCCTATTATGAAACCAACTTTTGATACTTCAAATTTCTGATGTTACCCCACTCTTTTAAATCCATAAACCTGAAAACCTACAGTGTAACTCTGTTCAGTCTAATTCTGAAGTTAATCTCTAACTTTAGCAAGTTACTAAAGCTTGTTGCTTTGCAAATATGTTGAGATTTACAAACCTTGGAAAACTGAGCAAGTTGCCATTTGAAATCTATCTACCTGAAATATAGTGATAAGCGGCTCAGCAAGAGTAGCCAAGAGTCAACAAGAGCCAGAGCCCTGAAGCCCAAAGCACAGATATTCTTAGAAGCCCTTCAGATTTTGACATATTTGCAGTAAACATATGCTCATCTATGAAAGTTCTGACTTTTAAGCTATGCCCTATGGACTTGAGATTGGCATGAACTAATACTGTAATATTTCTCATGAGTGTTTCTTGAGAACCAAACTTCTCTTCAATTTTAAAAGACCCAAACCCAAGAAACAATGAATTTATTTTTAACAGAGCTTCTGTTGAAAACAAACCTGTAAACAGACTAGTAATAGTTGTACAACTGGCTATTAATAGGAAACAATTCTCATTTGTGTAATATATCCTATCTGTGTACAAAATGAGCCTCTGTGTGTGTGTGTGTGTGTTGTGTGTGTAAATACAGTGGAATTACGGTTACACCGAAGAGACTCAGATGAGTCCACCCTGTATTGAAACCCTTCCGAGGCTCTAAATCAGGGGTGTCAAACTCACGTTTTCATGGCTGTGTCATGTGACGTATCGGGACTTCCCCCTTCGCTAAACTGGGGGTGGACGTGGCCAGCACATGATACATCTGGCCCTTGGGCCGGGAGCTTGACGGCCCTGTTCTAAATTAAGCCAAGTCAAAGCGAAGACTCCACCTCCCATTATAGTATGGGGTGAAGAACACTATGAAATCAATAAGATATTGGAGTCAGGGTATTTTAAGGGGAGATTGTAATACTTAGTGCAGTGGAAAGAATACCACTCAGCTGATGCTAGGTTTATAGGGTCCCACAATGTTAGAATACACACACACATACACACAGCAAATCCCTAGATTAGGAATGCCCCAGTTTAAGGCAATTCAGAGTTAAGAATGAAACGGACTGCAGTAAAAACTGAATTAAATACACAATGATTCAAGTAAAATACACAATAGTTCAACTTCATCACACAATACTACCTATATAGGATTATACAATAATTATCTTCCAGTTTACATGCTAAATTTGACTTAAGAACAGACCTTGCAAATGGAACTCATTCTTAAACTGGGGGCTACTCGTTTGATCTAGTGATTAAGGCACTAGATTAAAAACCAGGAGATGGTGGTGAGTTCTATTGCTGCCTTATGTATGAAAGCCAGATGGGTGACTTTGGGCCAATCTTTCTCTCTCAACCCAATACAGCTAACAGGGCTGTTGTTGTTGTAAAGAAAATGGGAGGAGGAAGCAATATTATGTAGAGTTGACTTTTGACTATTGACTTACAATAGTTCACTTAGTGACTGAAGTTACAACGTGACTAATGACCATTTTTCACACTTATCACTACTGCAGCATCCCCTTGGTCATTTACATTGAGATGCTTGACAACTGACTCACATTTATGATGGTTGCAGTGTCCCAGAGTCCCCTTTTGACCTCGTTTTGCAACGGTCTGACAAGCAAAGTCAATGGGGAACCCAGATTTGCTTTACATCCACCAATTTGAGAACTGCAATGATTTACTTCACAAAGGAGGTGAAAAAATGTGGCAAAACTGACTTAACAAATTTCTCACTTAACGACATAAAAGTTGGGCTCCACTGTGGTCATACGTTGAGGACTACCTGTACATTCATCACCTTGGATTATTTATTTAAAAAAACAATAAAGGCGGGATAAAAATAAATATTAAAAGTCAGAATCTGGTATTAGGTCATTGCAATATTGGGATATTTCTCATAAACTGTTTTTTTTTTTTTTTTTGCAACAGTTTATTTTTTCCATTTATACATAATACCATTACTAATTGAACAATACAATATATACATTTATATATCCTATCCAATCTTTCAGTACACACTTCTTCCATACCCTCATAACTATTACATTCATTATTTACATTTTCTATTCTTATATCTATTGTCAATCCAGATATACCATGTTTCTCATATTGCATTGTATTCCATGTCAGCTTTCCCTTTTAGTTCCATAGTTAATGTATCCATTTCCACGCACTCAAAAAAAAATTAATTATTAAACCTTCGGGAGGTATGGCATTTTTCTTCCAATATTGGACGTAGGAAATTCTAGCTGCTATCATTACATGTAATATAAAATATTTTATCTTTCTATTATAGTTTCTTTTAATTATTCCTAAGAGGAATAGTTCTGGGACAAAATCAATTTTATTTTCAATTAATTCCTCTAAGCACATATGAATCATTTTCCAATATTTCTTCGCTTCAGGGCATGACTACCAGGAGTGAAAAAAGGTACCTTGATGATGTTCACACTTCTAGCAATTTGGTTTTAGATTTGGGTAGATCTTAGCCAATCGTAAAGGCGCCATGTACCAATGATAGAACATTTTGTGTTGGTTTTCCTTGTAAGCTGTCAACTTTGTTATTTTATAATTGGTATTCCAAATCTTTTCCCAGAGTTTTCATGAACTCTGTTTATAAAATATTTTCTCTTAAGCTTATTGGGACATTTTTCCCTGGTATATGACTTCTGACAGAGTCAAAAAAACAACAACCCTGCAACAATAATATACTGATTCCATAAGGAATCCATTTGCTTAATGTTAGTTCTTGAAGTTAGTTCTTGAACTGAAACAATCAGTTCATCTGATTGTTTACTATAAGCCAGGGGGCCCTCAACCAGCGGGGCCCGAACCAATATTGGTCCGTGGATCATTTTGTACCGGGCTGCAAATAATGAATAACCGTGATTAAAATATATATAAAAATATGTTTTTAGTAAAGAAATAGTAAAGAAGCCCTTTACTATTGGGGAAGAATTGATTTTGCCAGTCCTTGAAAAAGTATTTCTGCATGAAAGTGGTCCCTGGTATAAAAAAGGTTGGGGACCACTGCTCTGAGCAATATTTGTTCAGCAAACTTTAATCATTTTAAATTTATTTTTTCTTGGCTCCCTGTATTTGCCTTTACCACATATTTCAAATATACAATTTAAATGACTAACGGTGTGTATCCTATATGCCGATTTAATTGAGAAAACCTAATGGACTCAAAAAAAAGGGGGGGGGGGAGGCAAGGAAGGAAAAATAAAAGGTTTGGTCTCTTTTCTCTGAACCAGCCTCGGTAAGAGCTTCATCTTTCACACTGGCTTATCCATCACAGAATATGCCATTACCCAAACACAATGCAGCAGAGGTGATTAAATCATTAACTCATCTATACTTTTCCAATTCCAATCATGGAGCATAGGGAGCATTTAAGTAGAACATTGGGCAACTAAAAGCTTTAAAATTCTGCTGCAGAATCATAGCTTTTCCAAGATGATTATATGCATATTTCCCCCAATGAATACTGACTAATGGCTTATACTTATTTTATTGCCTTTTGTTGCTATATCTACAGGGTATCATGGTCATTTAGAGCTGTTCGTCCCAAGCATCTGTCACACTACTCTGACTGGGTTTATATATTCAGTAATGGCTGGGTAGCTCTACATCAATCTGCAAGATGGTTAGTGTGTACTATTAAGCCCTTTTCTCCACTATTCCTGATATATTTCTCCTTTATTTACAAAGAAAAGAAAAATTGAAACAACTTCTTCTGGTCCATTATTTCTCCAAATATTTTACATTTGAGCTGAACTTCTGAAAACAACCACTATATTTTAAACCAGATGATACACTCCCTGAATATGCTGAATAAGAAATAAGAAGACAGGGGAGAAAACCCCACTGCCCAATAAAATCTTCCTTGCCACTTCAGCCAACCAAGCCCTCTTCCTGGATTGGATATTGATTCCATTTGATCTCTCTTCTTCAATAAATCACCAGCTTAGCAGCAGAGGTGGCATTCAGCAGGTTCTGACCACTTCTGGAGAACCGGAAGCAGAAATTTAAAGTAGTTTGGGGAACCGGCAAATACCACCTCTGATTGGAGATTTTACAGAATCCTTTCCCTGCCACACCCACCAAGCCATGCCCAGAGAACCGGTAGTGAAAAAATTTGAATCCCACCACTGCTTAGCAATGCATAACAAATGAACATGTTGTTTTTATATTCCTTTATTTAAAAGTCTAGGTTTTTAGACTTTTACAAGTCAAGTCTTTAGATACCTCCTTATCTGGAGAGTAGACTGGTTATATAAAGGACCTACTCTTGAAAACCAAAGTTGTACTGGCATTGGGTACCTTAGATTATAATTTTGGACACTTAGAATAATGCACCAGGTAGTCCTCAATTTACGACCACAATTGAGCCCAAAATTTCTGTGGCTAAGTGAGACATTTGTTAAGTGAATTTTCCTCCATTTTACAACCTTTCTTGCCACAGTTACTAAGTGAATCACTGCAGTTGTTAAATTACATGATTGTTAAGTGAATCTTGGCTTTTCCATTGACTTTGCTTGTCAGAAGGTTGCAAAATGTGGTCGTATGACACCCCCCCCAGGACACTGAAACCATCATAAATATGAATCAGTTGCCAAGCATCTGAATTGTAATCACATGACCATGGGGATGCTGCAATGGCCATAACTGTGAAAAATGGTCATAAGTCACCTTTTTCAGTGCTGTTGTGACTTTGAACGGCCACTAAATGAACTGTTGTAAGTTGAGGACTACCTGTACTTAACGGGATAAATATCATACTTAAGGCTAGGTCTCACTGGCCGACGGACGCAAAACGTATGCATAAATGACACAGTGGATGAGCAAAATTTCGGGAGTGGCTCCATCTGTTGTCATCCGCTCCAAAAAGTGGCAAAAATTTGCATAAACAGAACGGAATAGAACGAAAAGAACGGACGTGGGTAGTATGTAGTGGGGATGTTAAACGGATGTTCGTAGGAAGCCTAGTGGATGTATATCGGATGCAAACCGTTCACTGCGCATCCTTTCTATTTCCGTGCTATTAACGCTGTGTAGACGTTCTGTGTACCTTTTGTTTCCTTCCTCTTTCCATTTTCAGCTGCAGCGGATGTGAGTTGCGAGGATGCCCAGAGGATGCAGAGAGGATAACGGATGATAAACGGACATAGAACGTTTGTTGCTTGGATGTCACGGATTTACATCGTACACAGCGGAAAGTTCATCCGTTCACAAAGTTTTGTGCAGCTCAAAACTTCTTGCGCGGATGAAATCGCAGTGGATGGATGCTTGACGGATAGAGTGTATGAAACACGTATGCAATGAGTACACAACGGATGCATAGAGTTTTCCAATGGATGGCAAGCTTTTTTTAACGTTTTACATCCTCTTTGATCCATTAGTGCAGTGGGACAGGGGCTTAAGCCACTTTGTTTTTCGGGCTTCACATATGAACACTGTCAAAGTTATAGATACTTTGAAAAGAGTCAAGACTGAAATCAGATCTTTCAGGAGTTAGAGGAAGCTTTTTCTATTGTGGTTAGCTGTGAGAGCTAAGTGTGCAACATCCCAGAATCACTTTGTTTTAACCTTGATGAAACACAGTAGTGCTGCAGTTGTCAAGAATGACTGACATGAATTCCACTAGAGCTGTGGGGCATTTAGAAATATACTTAGTTCATTTGTTCTAGCATTAAGTTCTGGCACTGAAAATGGATTCCAGGCAGAACTCTGGCATAAATATTTTCTGACCTTTTGCTAGTTTATAATGTGGGATGAAGTCTACCTTTGGTTTAATATATATCACATAGTTGAATTCCTATAATAAGTTGGTTCCCTCTCGATCAATTATCCCCAGCCTATTATTTTAGGAATAGCAGTAAACAGCAAAAAATATTGCAACTTATCTTGGTGTGGGCACTAAAATAAAATATAAAAAAATCCCACAAGATTGTTAAACGTCAAAGTTTCTGAAGGAACACTAAAATCTTGTATCATTAATTGATTGGATGGAATTTTGCCCATTTAAACAAATCGGATGAATTTACTTTTGATGAACACTGAAGACTACTCTGGTAATCCATGAATATTGGCTGGACTTGTGGGAGTCACTATCAGCACATCTGGAAGCTAGCTTTAATCAAGGTAAAAAGGAGGCTTCACCAAAAGAATGATAGAAACTTCAAATAAGGTTTGATGACTTGATAAATGTTCTTAACAGCAACATAGAGCTGTCACTTCTCTCTTCCAAATTGTTTTTTTTAACTTTCAAACCTAGCCAATGCCCCTAAAATTCCTTGAAAGCCTCCTACCTTAAGCACTAACCAGGCCCAATTTTACTTTGCTTCTCAGCCAACCTTATTCCATGCCTGCTCAAGAGGAAATGTATTTGTATTTTTTTTTATTTTCTATATAGGGCTAAAACCTGTGAAGATAATCTGGACATTATCCAGATATGCATATGGCCTCAGAGTTTACTTTTAAATTTTAAACAGCCTTTTATGACTACAACTTCTGAAAAATAATAGCAGTTTTTCCTGCTACTATGAGTTGGAAAAGTGATAAACACTGTCCTATTAAATTATACAATACACATATCACAATTAAAAAGAAAAAACAAATAGCCCAGCCCTCTGGTTTGCAGTTCTCAGCAGCCCCCACACTACACCACCACCAAATGCTATGTAGTTCTTAATCACCAAAAGAATGTCCACCTTTTACCTGGTTAACAGGTACTTTGAGCTGACCTGAATTAATCCACTTTGTTAATATTTCAACTCCACCTCCATCTCCATTTAGTTCAGCTCCAAGTTTAGTCAAGGAATTGCAGGACTGACAGGACGTTTTTCTCCCAATGTTGAGTTTCCTTAGAAACCTTAGAGCAGAGTTCTCCAAACTTGGCAACTTTAAGGCTTGTTGCTCCAGCAGCTGGAGAATTCTGGGGGTGAAATCCACAAGTCTTAAAGTTGCCAAGTTTGGGGACCCCTGCATTAGAGACTTATTGGCTTCTCGTATGCCTCCAAAGCACAAAGACTCAAAAGACTCTGGGAGCAATCTTTTCTTTTTTGTACACCATGCTTCATGTACTGAACAATAAAATTTTAGGAAAATTTAGGGTGAAAAGCTATTATAGAAATTGGAACAATTTCATCCTTTTCTAAAATAGTGCTGTCCATATATATTTGGATTACAAATCCTATAATATCTGATCATACAAGTATTATCGGACTGGGCTTCAAAAATTTTACCAATGGGTCTCTATCTGGTTGCTGGGTGAGCATGGCCACGGTGGGCATGGCCTAGTCAGCCTCCTGCACCATGGAAGGGAGGTGCTGTACCTGGGCTCTGGAGGCTTTCCTCAAGCCTCCGGAAGGGTGAAAATGGCCTCCCCAAGCTCCAGAGGCTCTCTGAAAGCCACAAACAGGCCCATTTCTGGCCTTTCCTTCTGGGAACCCGTTTTTCACCCTCCCCGAGCCTCTGCACATGGCCTGTACTTACCTGCACACAAAACAGGCCACGTGGAGACTCCTGGGAGGGGAGGGGTGGACGGGGCCAACCGGAGTGGGATTTGGGGGTTCACCAAACTATACAGAATCTTAACTAGGGGCTTTCCCGAACCCCTGTGGACCTCCAGCAGCCCATGTCTGAGTATTACCTATATTGGCTAGAAAAGGAGGATTAAAATTATTTGATAATATGAAACAGATCAAGTCAATCTTCCAATCCCTGGGGAGGAAAACAAAGTCATTCCCCATCTGCTTCTATAGCATCCAGTTACATAATAACACAATTATATTTGTCAAGTTAAGATATTATTTGCTTAGGATCCAATCTGGGCTGGTCCCCAGGACCAGAGATTTAGTCTTCCAAGTTTTCAGGCTTGTGCTAGAACCCATCCTCAGGGAATTTTTCACATTCTGGAGAGAGAAAAGTTCTGTCATGCCCCTGTTGGAATCTGATTCTGAGGAGGAGGTTGAGCAGCTGACAGGGAGTGAGCGTGTGGCTCCGGTGGCTGTGGAAGAAACTGGGGAAGGGCATAGCTCTTCTATGAAGAGTCTTCTTCTGAGGAAGACTCAGGGCCACCCCCTCTTCATCCCAGGGCATGCTGGGAAGAACAGAGAAGGGAACAACATGGTTTATGGGGGAGGAAAAGGCCCTAATCCCCTTCATTAGCTGCAGCTGGGTAAACCGTTTAAAAAGGCAAACTACGCACAGCAAAGTTGCTGGAAGCAAAGTGTGCATTATTTCTGTTTGTCGAGGCTTATCTGGGTTCTGGCATCCTCTTAACTGTGTGTGTTTCGTTATCTTTTGGAAGTCTGCAATTCCTTATCCTGCCCTGTCTCATTAATTGCTGCAGTGTGGTTCGTGTTGGTTTTTTATTTATAACCTATATTTACTTTGGTTTGGATGGAATTTCTTTCCTTTAAAGACTGTTCTTGGGAAAGTTTTTTCTCCAGCTGATGATAACTGGACATTGGGGGCCAAGTTGGAGGTATTAAAGGGACTTTACTTACTTTTGTGACTTTGTTGACCACACCCCAGATCATCACAAGCTCCCTGTGGATGTGCACAAATCCAAAAATTTGGAAGACGAAACTCCTGGTCCCAAGTGACTGACCCTGATTGGATCCTGCAGTATTATCTTGAGACATGTATATTTGTTTTCATTCATTACACATTTAACCATTTTTTAAAAATTTGGTATAGCACAACTGGCTTAGTTATTAAAATGTGGCAAGCAAAACCTATCTGAATTATATTATGTGGTAGGTGAACCTGGCCACTAGGCAACCCATTGAAACTATTGGAGAAAACTATCTGGTTAGCACACCTCCAGTTAGGTTTTACCAACAAAAATTCTTTCACTCAATTTCTTACAATGGCACTTTTAAAGATAAAATCTCCACTTCATTGGGAGAATATTTTCTTAACAAGGAAAACCCTGAAGTTTTTTTAGTATTAAATCTTTCCACTTTCACATCATAGTTCAAGTATTTATTAAGGGCTCCATCCAATTATTATTTCAAGGGAAGAAACATATGGAATGAAATGATATACTTAAGGTCACATGCAGCTTGGGTTCAGAAACCAATTACATATTCAATCCATCAAACAAAAAATAGTTTCTTCTGGAAGAGGAAGAACAAAAACTAAAATAAAATATAGCAATAGCAATAGCACCTAGACTTTTATACCACTTCACGGTGCTTCACAGCTCTCTCTAAGCGGTTTACAGAGTCAGCATATTGCCCCCAACAATCAGGGTCCTCATTTTACTGGCCTTGGAAAAATGGAGGGCAGAGTAACCTAAATCGGTCAGGATCAATGTGCTGACAATCATCACTCACACAAACTGGCCTGCAATGCTGCATTCTAACCTCTGTGCCACCATGGCTCTTATAAATATAAAGCTGCTAGACACTTTATCTTTTTTATATATGTTTAAATTGATCACAGTATTCTAAATAAGAGAAACAAGGACAAAAAAAAAGAGGGTCAGTAAGTATAAATATACCAAGAAATCTCTTTAAGTACCATTTCTGAAGAAGGTTCAGAATTTGAGCCGATCCAATTATTACTAACGGTGCTATTCTGGTTAGCACTGTTCTGTAAGGATCTACTTGATACCCATCTCTTCTTGCAGAGGTTTGCTAAAAGCCTCTTTACCAGAGTGCTTATCATTTTAGCACACATTAACCAATACACTAACTTAGCAGCTCTATTAACTTAAAACAAGCCAGTTAATACCATAGACTGACATAATCAAAGAGGCGAAATATAAAAGGTAAGGCTATTTGAAGTAGGAAGTTTTTTATATGTTCTATCACAATTGCTAGGTAATATGTAGGGAAACAATCAAATCAAGGAATGTATACAGGAGACTCCCCACTATTTGTTTCAAAAATAAGTACAGCCAAGTACCATAATATAGATAAAACAGCACAATTCATTGCATGAATGAAGGCATCAAGTTCAAACCCAGTGCAGTCAATTAAAAATGATCCAAGCAGAGGGTTGAGCAATCACATTTCATAATTTGATGTCCTCCAAGTTTTTTGAACTTCTATCTATTATCATACTGTGACATATAGCCAAGGGCACCAATGTGGGTGTTTGTGGTGGGCAAGAGTTTTCTAAAGTAACCCATCTTCAGTTTATTTTACATTATCTTATAATTTCCATGTATCTCAGCTGACAAATCCTTAGAATCTATCTGGCAGCATACCATAGTATTTTGACCTCTTTTGAAGGCAGATCTTAGAGATAATAATTAAAATTACAATAATACTTACCTAACAGTAATTTCTTAGTTCAGTGGATCTCATTAACCTGACATACATTAGAACAGAGCTATAAAGCACTGAAAGAGACACTGCTCATCATTCAACTGCCAACTAGAAGCAATGCCAAATTGGATATTCAATGAATTAGCAATGGTTTCTTCTAGCACAGCCATTAGTTAAATTTATTCAACTGGTGTATAAGCTATTAAGGATAAAATTAACAGGGCACAATAGTGAAACAAAATGCAAACTGAGCTCAACTTTCCAAAATACTTCCAGCTTAATAGTTAGCCAAATATTAGAATTCACACATAAACATGTGAATCCAATGTGCGATCATAGTGCTCCTATTATTAGTATTATCAGTATTATTAGTAATAGTATTGTATTAGTATTAGTATTGGTTAATCTTTAGTGAGATTCACAGCCTTTGGGGCTGGTTGGTAGTTCAACAGCTCGAGTCCTAACTAAGGACCTAAGAATTGTTCAGGTAACGTCAGAGGATATAAGCTGTTCTAAGTAGGGTGGTTTTTTTGTAGAATCAGGGTATTCAAGTCTGATAAATTCAGGATTTCCAAATAGTGAGGCAGCCCTTTAGGTATCTCCAGTTACAAAATCTCCAGTTACAATTGGGATAACACACGATTTCTTTTTCCAAAGTCGCTCAACTTCAATTTGTAAGTCCCTATACTTTGTGATTGTTTTATATTGTTATTGTTGTCATTGTCATTGTTGTTATTGTTATTTTGTTGTTGTTGTTGTTGTTGTTGTTGTTATTATTTGTGATTGTACCAACCTCAGCCAATATACACAGAAGGATTTACAGACATATGCCTCTCCAACTCTCCCCCTACCCATTATGTTCCAGGGGAAAATAAATAACTCAGTAATGCTACTGAAGTTTTCCTACTTCCATGATTTTATTTAAACACTAGACATTTCTGTTTACTCAGCTTCAAGTCAGATATGTACAGTAATTAATTCCCAAGGACCCAGGTTTTAGAACTTCCTCTTTTAAATCTGGTGTCCATTCTTCCATGCACTGTGGATATTATAAGTGGTATTGGTTTGCCCATGTATGTTTTCTAAGAAAATCTCCCAACTTGGTTACCCTATAAACAATGTAATTTATAATTACATAAATTCTCAATATAGTCAAAACTGGCTCACTTGGAAAGCATAAAAATGGAAATGCTATTTCTAAACTATTACTTTTTTGCAATAATGATCCCACTGACTTCCTTCTGATCATAACAATTCCTCTGGTATTAACTGTCAACCACAGGGGAGCAAGAAGAGACAAGTGATGAATGATGCAAGGGATGGCATCCTGTATAACAGATAACAGTTAATCAGAGTTGGAAGGGACCTTGTAGGTCATCTAGTCCAACCCCCCACCCAAGCGGGAGACCCTACACTATTTCTGACAAATGGCAGTCCAATCTCTCCTTGAAAGTCTCAAGTGATGGCGCTCCCACAACTTCCGAGGACAAGCTGTTCCATTGGTTGATTGTTCTCACTGTCAGAAAGTTTCTCCTTATTTCCAAGTTAAATTTCTCCTTGTTCAGTTTCCATCATTCCTTGTCTGGCCTTCAGGTGCTTTAGAAAATAGTTTGACCCCTTGCTCCCTGTGGCAGCCCCTCAAATATTGGAAGACCGCTATTGTGTCTCCCCTGGTCTTTCTCTTTACTAGACTAGCCATGTCCAGTATGTTTAAAGAGTTTGGGATAATTATGTAACCATAGAAGTTTATACTGCTGTCTTTTCTGCTCCTATTTTTCATTCTGCCCTTCATCACATCCTGCTTATGAAAGGAAGGGAGAGCAGAGGAGAAGTAAGTTTGTCACACGAAGTGGCAAACTATTACTAGCCTTAAAGCAGAAATGGAGTAGCTGCAAGTCTCCAGATGTTGCTGAACTACATCGCCCATATTGCTGAGGCTGCTGAAAAAACCAACAGCTCACCAAATTCCTCCCCTTGAGTAGAGATCCTCATAGGAAGGCCTTCTTACTGAATGTCAAAACAGATTGATTCTAGCATATTTCATAATATGCATTATTTCATAATATGCATTATTTTGCATACCAGGAGGCTTGCATTGTCATGGAATAGCATGACATTTCATTGAGGCTTGCTTTGTCATGAATTAGCATATTCAGTGAACCCAGCTATTAGGGTAAGTCACAATTTATGATTTAGCTCAATATATGAACCTAGCCAAAATCCAGGCATTACATCCACTGAATATGCAGGACTTTGGAGGTATTTGGAATGCCTTTCAAGTACAACTTGAACTAAAGTGCCAAGGAATGTTGCCTGTTTCCATAAAGGAATAAGTAGTATTGCCATTTGTACATTATGTTTCGACAGTGAGTTCTGCCAGATGCAAATGTATAATATGATTATATTTTAAAATATATTTAAGACCTTTTAGTCTCACTTTTCTTTTAGGACAGAGATGTCACAGACTGTACGCAGCCCTCCAAATCATTCAGGGCAGACAACACATCCCTCACTTAGCATGACAGCAGTGGTCAAAAGTAGGGCAGCAACTTGCCTGTATTCCCATAGGTTGACAAAAAAGATGGACAGGGATCTTCAACTCATAGCTCCAGGCAGGTCCAGCCATTGGAAGGTTACATGTCCTCCAGCTGCAGGTCCTCCTTGTTACAGGTAGTCCTCAACTTACACGAGTTCTTTTAATGACCGTTTCAAGTTGCAACGACACCAAAAAGAGTGACTTATGACCATTTTTTCACACTTACAACTATTGTAGCATCTCTATGGTCATGTGGTCAAAATGCAGGTGCTTGGCAATTGACTCATAATCATGTGTCCTGGGGTCATGTGATCACCTTTTGTGACCTTCTGAAAACCAATGGGGAAGCCAGATTCACTTAACAACTGTGTTACTAACTAAACAGCTGCAGTGTTTCACTTAACAACCATGGCAAGAAAGGTCATAAAATGGGGGGGAAAGTCACTTAACAACTGTCTCACCTGGCAACAGAAATTTTGGACCGAATTGTAGTACCTTCAGCTGTATTTCCAGACAAGGTCAGGCAAGGTCTTCTTGCACTGGTAACCCTACATCCAAGTGGTGGATCCTAGTAATTCACTACCAAAACATGGATTGTGCTTCTCATTATGCAACTACCAAAACAGAGAAATTGCAGTAATGATGGTGATAGGAGGAACAGTCCCCAGCCCTGGCTCCTAACAATGATCATTTTGATCCTTCATACTCTTAAAGACAACCCAGATGGAGGGAAGGTCACACAGTATAAGAGAAGCAGTAGAAGAATCAACCAGCCCTGTGCATGATGGTGGTCTTGACCCAAATTTGGTAGGAATGGCATAGAAGGCATCTCGATTGATTTCCTTGTGAGATCCATATACCACCTGGCTACTTCTAACACTTACTGGAAACCCCAATGGTCATTGGATGAGAAGCAAAACATATTCAAAGAAAAACCAGAAAGTCCAGTTGCCTCTTGAAAAAAAAGCACTTTTGGGACAACCATGACCTGTATGACTGAGAATCTCCATAGATATCCAATGGTCACTGCACATTCTCTATGCACGCTGCACTGCACAGCCATTTGTGTGCCTTATTGCCCACTGCATTATACCACACCCTTCCCATCTTGTTGGACACCATGTCTACCAAAAGAACAAAGACTTTCTGTTGGCATTGCATCCTCCCAAGCCTCAACTGACAAAAGGATTATTCTCCAGAAAACTGCAGAAACCATTCTGATACACAATTTGATATGGGTTAGTGATATTAATAGCACTGAGAAACTAAATAAAATAAATAAATAAAAGAGAGGCGCTACTGTCCAATCCCATGCAATGTTCTTTTGATGTGTATCATAAGAAGTCAAGTCAAAAATAATCTTTGGACATCACTTAGTAATTTGGTTATGTATTAATGACGTCAATGTTAGGATTAGCAGCTTTAATGACTTCAGGATCAAAAAACTATTTGTGGAAAAAATAAAGCATTTTCCAAGACAAAAGGGAGAATCTGTATTTATAAAAGAAAAACCCACTCCTTATTTAGCAAATTATTAGTGTTCCCAGGAGTATGCTTATGGGTCCTAAAAAAATACAATGAAAATCACTGGGTAGATGAGGAGTGAGAGGAAAAAGTTCTGCAGCTTGGCAACATTTGCCAAGCATCTAAAAATTAGAATCAAGGCAACTAGACTTATTTTTTGTTGGTGTGAAACGTTGCTTTGCTCATCCAACTAGCTTTTTCAGACTGTGCGTGTTGATTCAGTCATGAGAATGTACTAACACTTCTGCACCAACCTCAGGGTTGCTTCCCCAAAGCGCGGAGCAATATGTCAATGAAGATTTTCAATCATTCCAGCAAAGTTGTCCAGAAAACTGAATCATCACAACAATGACTCAAACAAACAAAGAATAAGTCTAGTTGCCATGATTCAATTGTCCAGACGTTACCTGGATGACTTCATCGACAAATTTATTAAGCATCTTTTTCTTTTTCCAAGTTTAGTGAAAATTCAATAGCAGCAACTGTTGTGAAAAGTGAAATGATATCAAATGATATCAAAACCTTTCAGAAAAAAACTTAGCTGTAAAAGAACATGAAAACAACAAGCAATTTTTTATTTGTCTCTTAAGTTTGGAAGGCATAAGCTTGCCTGTTCATTCAAACACTTGAATAAATATTAATAATTAACTGAAGTGAACATGTTCATTAAAATTAGCACATCTTTTTAAAACCACTACCACCAGAAACGAAACAAAACCCACAGTTGATTAAAGTAAGAACAGACTTGAAGCAATTTTCAATTTGGTTGTCAAAAGTACCAATGTTTTCTGGGTCACATATTGGCAGAGTTCATTAAATTGGAAAGTACCAGAAGTACTAGATTTAATGCCACTGGAAGGTATCATAATGAATCACAAGGACTGGGAAAGGGCACTGAAAAGGCATGCCAACAATTTGTATCTTTGGGCACAATGGTGCACCTTCAATGTGTATATTAATTAATTTCCTTAGCATCAAGAAGCTGTAGTAAGCACAAATGATTAGTCTATGGAGAAAACTGTTTAGGCAATTAAATGCTTATGTGCAAAAGGGTTGAATCATAGCCAGTGTATTACTTTTTTCTACCATATACCTGGATATCATATCGCATTTAAGTTAGATGGCTGAGTCTTGAAATTATATTGTTTCTCTTAGAGAAGAAACTGATTAATGAAAATGAAGAACAAAGTGGTTCCTTGACTGGCTGATCCTTTTTCTCTGCATTCTTGTTTTTTCATAGATGTAATTAAGTACTGGAATATTTTGATGCCAATGGGTTGCTCACTTTCAAATTGTAGTTTGATTTCCTTGTACTTTCTTTGGGGAGCCAATGTGGTGGTTAAAGAGCACGGAGCAAGGAGTAGCTTGCAGTATTGCATTCTAACCACTGCGCCATGGCTCATAAGTAAATATGTACAATCACCTGGATGCACTGGACTGGAAAGTAAATTGAAAGTAAATGTAACACTGGAGACTTGGGTTAGAATCCAGTTCCTGGTTGTGTGGATGATAATTACATTATGCCCGACGGTACTGTATGTGTTTCAATTTGTCTTTATATTGTCTTATTTTGCTTTATTGTGATCCACCCAGAGTCCCGTAAAGGTGAGATGGGCAGCTATGTATGCATAGTCCTCAACTTACAACAGTTCATTAAGTGATCTTTCGAAATTACAACAGCACTGGAAAAAATTGACTGACGACCATTACTCACACTTATGACTAGCATCCCCATGGTCATGTGATTCACATTCAGGTGCTTGAGAACTGATTCACATTTAGAACGGTGGCCAGTGTCCTGAGGTCACACAATCCCCTTTTGCAACCTTCTGACAAGTCAACTGGGAAACCAGATTCACTTAACTAGATTATTAATTTATGAACTGCAATGATTCACTTAACAAATGTGGAATAGAATTCTTTATTGGCCAAGTGTGGTTGGACAAGCAAGGAATGCTCTCAGTGTACATAAAAGAAAAGATACATTTGTCAAGAGTCAAGAATCATAAGGTACAACACTTAAATGATAGTCATAGGGTACAATAAGCAATCAAATCATACTAGGAAACAGTCAATATAGATTGTAAGGATACAAGCGACAAAGTTACAGTCATACAGTCACAAGTGGGAGGGGATGAGTGAAAGGGAGTGATGAGAAGATTAATAGACATAGTAGTGCAGAGTTTGTAAATAGTTGGGACAGTGTTGAGGGAAGTGTTTAGCAGAGTGATGGCGTTCGGGAAAAATTGTTCTTGTGTCTAGTTGTTCTGGTGTGCAGTGCTCTATAGTGTCATTTTGAGGGAAGGAATTGAAACAGTTTATGTCCGGGATGTGAGGGGTCTGTAAATATTTTCACAGCCCTCCTTTTGACTCATCCAGTATACAGGTCCTCGATTGAAGGCAGGTGGGTAGTAATTGTTTTTTTCTGCAGTCCTAATTATTCTCTGAAGTCTGTGTCTGTCCTGTTGAGTTGCAGAACCAAACCAGACAGTTATAGAGGTGCAGATGACAGACTCATAATTCCTCTGTAGAACTGGATCAGCAGCTCCTTGGACAGTTTGAGCTTTCTGAGTTGGCACAGAAAGAACATTCTTTGTTGTGCTTTTTTGATGATGTTTTTGATGTTAGGTATCCATTTTAGGTCATGTGATATAGTAGAACCTAGAAATGTGAAGGTCTCTACTGTTGATACTGTGTTTCCTAGTATTGTAAGAGGTGGTAGTATGGGAGGATTTCTTCTGAAGTCTACCACCATTTCTATGGTTTTGAGTATGTTCAGTTCCAGATTGTTCCAGTTATACCACAAGGCGAGAAAAGTCATAAAATGGGACAAAACTCACATTTCTCACTTAGAAACATCAATGTTGGGCTCAATTGTAGTCGTAAGTTGAGGACTACCTTAAATCAGATAAATAAATAGCTAGCTAGATAAATAAATAAATAAAATTTGGGATAAAATAATTTGCCCCATAAAGAAATAGTTTGATACCTTGAAGAAGACCTTGGACTAAGGAGCTTATCCTCTCATGTGACACACTTGGTTAGTCGAGAGTTAGGCCTCTGGTTTAGGATGGGTGACCATTTTAACATGAAGAACCCAATTTGTTAGGGGTCAGAAGTAGTACGGGATGGAAGCAAAGAACAGATGTAGCCACAGCTTTTCTATTATCCCTTGTTTCATATCATTCACTCTGACCAGTTGTGATAAAAAGATATCTCCTTAAGTCACTTCTGAACTCCCATCAAATTTCCCCGAATCGGGGTGGTTTATTGAGCACTGCTCTCACTGCTTTAATAATGAAGGGTTGTTCGGGGTCATGATGCTTCAGCACCGGTTCTTTTGCAAACAATTATTTCAACGTTTCAAATTATTTTTGGCAGGTTAGGTCCCACTATAGGGGTTGTCCTGGGTGGGGTTTCATTTCTGTACTCCCTTTCTTTAGAACAGTGGTGGCTAACCTTTTTGGGCTCCTGCACCAAAAAATTGCATGTACGCTTGTGGGCACATGCTCATGTGCCAGCACCCAAAAAGCAATGTGCGTGGCCCCCCTGTCCTCTGTGCATGTACGTGCAATCCCCCCAACTACCCCCTTACCTGCACTGCGTGCCTCCCAGCTGATTTTCGGCTTCCCAGAGGCTCAAGGGAAGCCTCTGAAGCCTTTGGAGGTCAAAAAATGGCCCCGTTTCATCTCTCCTAGTATTTCCGGAAATACAGGAAGTGATGAAACAAGCCTGTTTTTCAGCCTCCAAAGGCTGCAGAGGCTTCCCTTGAGCCTCTGGGAGGCCAAAAAAGGCCTCAAATGGGCCAAAAATCAGCTGGGAAGGGCACATATGTGCAGTGCAGGTAAGTTTGGCTGGGGCTCATGAGCCTGCACAAATAGCTGTGTGCCACCTGTGGCACGTGTGCCATAGGTTTGCCATCATGGCTTTAGAAGGTCCTTCATGGGTTTGGCAATCCTCGCAAAGGAGGGGATGACATGCCAGTAGAAGTTTGCAAACCCCAACACTTGGGGTAACTGCTGGAATCCTGACACTGAAATTAGATGAAAAGTCTTGTTTGTAAGACATGCACATTCAAAACTTCACTCTTACCTAGCAATGTAAACATGCTTTATTCTCCACTCAACCTATGATTATTGGATCCAAGTAGTCTCGATTGGCGCCAAACACCATGGTGGGAATTATGGGCAAGTGGGGACTTGAATCTGTATCTCTCCTCAATTCTATTTCAACATAATTACTATCCCATAGTGGTTCATGTTCCAAAATATATAGAGAAATGTATTAAAATTTGTAAGATCCTTCAATTTCAGAGGACTATTTTATTTTCAAATATTGATTCATGTGTTCATTGAATGTCAACACAGATCCTTTGGGAGCAAATGTAGTAAATGGATTCTAGTCCCACCTGACATTTTCAATCAATTTAAATGTTTGTAGTTTCTGATCCATCTTATTCTTCCCATACCCAACACATCCCTTGTTTCTGATTTCAGCAATTTAAATTTAGCTGTGAAATCTGAACTGAGACTGGTTTCTGCCACCTTTCAGTACAGTGTTGTGATTAGCTGGAAGCAGGTACGGACGGCTGAGGAGAGCGAGGACTCAGATGAGGGGCCAGGACCATTAGGGAGTGGACTGTTGCCTTCAGAGATTGTGAGGGCTGGCAGCAGCGATGAGGAGATTCCCGAGGAACCTGTGCCAAGTGCACATCTGTGCAGGGTTGCTCGCAGGAAAGAGTAGTTGCAGCAGCATGGGCAACTCGGGAGAAAAGCTACAAGGTAACGGCCCCTCCTTCAAGAAGATAAAAGCCAGCTTTGCTTCTTTGTCGGAAGCAAAGACGTTTTGAAACTCAGCCTCTGAGACATTGCAGTATCTTAAGTCGGTATTTGAAGATTCTTGTGTTGTGAAATATTTCTTATTTGTATTCTTGGCAGTCTCACAGTTTTGGTGAGGCTTGTGCTTATCAAAGTTAATTAGTTTGCAGCAGCCTTTTAACCAGGGATTCATAAGAACCATTAAAAAGGATTCTGTTCCGTTTGGTTCATGTTTGTTTTATTGGAAAAGGGTTTGGGTCAGAACATATACTCCCCTATATATGACTATACTAGTTTCAAAAAGCTTCTTTATAAACACACTTAATATTTTCCCCAAGCACTAAGTGGTTTGTGTTTTTTATGACTTATTTTTTACTTCATTAAAAAGACAAAGAAAAAGACAGATACTCTTAAGTTCCTATTTTTTTTGTCAATATTTGAGCAATAATACTATGTCAAAAATACATTATATTTTATTTAAGTATATCTTCTCTTGCTACTAAACTACTGAACAGAACCAAGAATAAATCTTTTAACAGAAAATTATTAAAAGCCTGATTACTAAAGGAAGTGTTTGGGAATTATGAGTCTGTCAATTAGCTAAAGAGTATATGAACTAATATTTATGATTTTATGAAATTAATTAGAATGTTTATAACTCATAATTTGCACTATTTTTATGTGCTATATGATTCATTGTACCTGTAAGCTGTTTAGATTTTCTCAAATGAAGTGGCACACAAAATTACTTGTGATCAGTGAATGAATGAACAATGTATGCATGCATATGTATTGCGCATATATATATATATATATATATATATATATATATATATATATATGACATACATACATACGGAGTCCTTTCACAAATTTATCTTCACTAACAGAAAGAGGGAATATTTCTAGCTGTGTTTTTTCTCCCCATAGTTGAATTGGTGAAAAGGACAGAAGAAGCAAATTAGGAGCATACAATTTGAGATCTAAAAGTCCCTAAAGAGTTTGAAGTGGTACTTAAAGATTCTCCAAAACCTATTACCAATTGACAACATTTGTGTGATGGAAGAGAAAAACATGAAGAGAACATGCACAAAGCATAAGTGCATTGCCTGTATTTACTTTTAATTAACTTTAAATAAGTTAAATTTCACTTTTGTCTTCAGTCTGCTTTTTGTTTGTCTTCACCCCTAAGACATACTACTCAAAGTTTAAATGTGACCCTCAGCCTCAGAAAAGTAACAGCACAACCGAAGTCTACAGTTCTTACTTGGTCCTTATAATTACATAACCCACAAAAACAGAGGCTGGGAAATTATCTTATCTGCATGTCTAGCTTGGCTTTAGGATTAGATTACATCTAATTACATGAGATCTTAAAACCATTCACCTTCTAGTTCCCAGGGTCATTTTTAACCCAAGCTAAATTTAGAGGTCAGGATTTATTCTTTAACTATAACAAGTAACACTCCCAAAATTCAACATCAACATAGCTTCTGTGTTGCCTGATGTTATGCCAAAAAAATTGATTGAATGAGGTGAAGTAATTTAGGCATGGTGTTTTCAAAGAAGCAAGTAGCCTATGACATGTTGTAAATTGTGACTAAGCAGCTGTCTGAAGAATTTTTGAAAGGAATTTCCATAGAAGGCTTGATCTAAATATATTGAAGTCTGTAAGCCTTGTAGCTTTACACAACTTAATTGCTAAGATGATGCTATGCATATAGAATAACTTGGCAAATCTCCATACTCTGAAGTTTATGTCGTTATAATTAAAGGCAAATTGCTTTAATAAATAATACCTTCAATGAGTCTGTTAATCTAGAAGGCTCCTGCCTTAACAATCTAGCACGTGGCTTCTATTTACTTGGCAAGAAAATATTTCACAGCCCTAATTCTCAAAAGAAGCCTGGATATCTAGGAGAATTTTTTGTCATTATCATTCCAATCTTTCCAATTCTTATATTAATAAATATGCTGCTGTTAATTGTTGGATTAGTAGTGGACTTCTTTAAACAATATGTTTTATTTAGAACCAGAGATCATCATAATGTGGAATGCGCAAAATAATTTTCTAGGGTGTCTCTGAGCAAATTCGGAACTGAACCGCATCAGTTTAGTAGCAGAAGTCTATTCATTTTCTCCCTTCCAAAAAATATTAAATATCCTGGTTTCCATAAATTCTCTTAATTTCACCTTCCTAATTTGGGGATTGAGAGAGAAATTTGTTGTTATTATTATGAAATCAGTGCCAGATGAGAAATGCATATCCAACGTCAGAAATCTATCTCCTGCTTATTGGGAAACTAACAGGCTGACTCCGACAAAGGCTAATTGTTTTTTATTTTCTTCAAGAAAACATCTCTCCTGCAAACTGACTAGGTGAGCAACAGATATTCTGTTTTACAGATCACCACTGACTTTATCCTGTACCCAAAACTTGTAACATTTCTAGTGAGATAAACTTCTCCAACAATTTTTTAAAGCAAAAAATCTTCACGTTTAAATTTATTAAAATGCAAATTTGTACAGTATAATTTGCTGAACTTAGGTATTTGTTTTAAAAAGTCTCTAATCCTAACCCTTAAGTCCTTAAAGGAACATATCAGTGCTAAAAGACCCCAAAGGAATTTTTTTCTTAAGCTTCTTAACTGTTATTTGTCCCCAACTATTGCTTTGTGTTATCTATCAACCACAGTAGAAGGAACAGCATATTTATGTCATTTTCTGCTGGAAGAAATGAATGTACTTATGCTGGTATTAAAAGCAGAAAATTCCAGTGATAGACATGAAAATGAATACAGGTAAGAAACTTGTTGCCTTAGCATTTCAATTAGAACTTAACAATTTATTTATTGCTTTCTGTTCTCCTGGCAATAACTATTTACAAATCCACATTCAAAAGACATAGTATTTAGAAAAAAGTAGCTTTGTGGCAAAACTTTACATGGTGAATAATAACTAAATGTAACATGCAGAGTTCATGAAAAAGTGGGTTTCACTAAGTAAACAGCCTAATAATTAGATCTGATTTACACCCGATACATGATCAACACAAGAGACAGAAATTGGGGAAGCTCAACAAGAGGAGTACTTGCATTACTTGGGCTGAAGAAAGAGTACAAAAACCCAAACCACTGATTTAACCTATAAGCTGTTTTATATTTAATAAACACTGGGATTCTTTCACAATGGCTTATGCACTTTTCTACAATAAAAGTATTTATCTGTGCTTTTCTGTCTTTTCTTGCCATTTCATTCTTAGCCAATGAAAAAAATGTGATAGTTTGCTTTCTGTGGAACTACCAATACCAAACTTTTAAGGACCAAATGAATTAAGCTTTTTAACATCCTTGTTTTCCATGAGTAAGACAGTATACATCTTTGGAACATTCAGCTACACTCCGACCAAAATAATAAAACATACGCCGAGTTTGACAGCTTTCATGAGAACAAAAGCGCAGGTCCTACACCTGTTACAGAAGGATCACAAGTACTATATAAGATGAGAAAGAAATTCACACTCGAATATTAAGTCTCTTGAAAACAAATGTGCCCTGTTGCTGTTAAGCCTTCCAGAAAGTAAGATGCAAAAAGCCTCCTCTTAGAAAACTAACTGGAAAACTAATCTTTGTTTTAATTGCCCTCAACAAGATAATGGTAAAGAGACCAAAAGAAAATCTCCTTTAATTTTTGAGTCTTTTTTGTCTAACTCTCTTCTCCTTACCCCATTATCCATTTATTCATTTTTTTTCTATTGCCCTTTTCAGACTATAAGAGTGTCTGTTGGGACCAGTAATGTCTTTTTCGCTTATGCAAAGGGATAAAATTTCAAATGCATTAACAGCAGAGCATGCCCCTATTAATTGATCATGATGCTGTAGAAAAAAAAAAAAAAGTGAATCCAACAGATTCATCACATGAAGAAGGGCCTGTGAAACAGCATCTATAACTGATGGTTCAAAAACCGTAAAAAACATTTCAAGCCAAAGAATAAACACAATTGGTATCTCGGCCACTTTGGTGGAGTCGTTTAATTTCCCCAATTCCAAATTTCATTGACCCCTTTATGCTTCCCCCACCCCTCCAGTACACGTCCACACAAGCACACATAACTGTGCATGTTTTTCTTCAGCGGCTTGTCTAAATCCACACAAATGCACGAGTCGCTTGTTGCTATGGGTAACTTGCCAGGAACCAACGGCTCTAGCTCTTCCAATGTTACAGTGCAGGGGGCCGGGGGGGGGGGGCAAGGAGAAAATAAAAAAATTAGCAAGCTCCATCTTCCTGCTCCCTTTCCCAACTTTAAACCCGGCAGCACCTACGCTTCCCACCTCCCCTCCCCTCTGTCCATTTGCCAGAATGAAGGCTCGCCCTCCATTCAAAGCCTCATGGCTCTCTGCCCCCCCCCGTCCCCCCCCCCACACACAACAAGTAGTTTATGTTCGGACCCCCCCCCCAGCCTGAACGGCCGGATTCAACTATTTGGAACTGAGGGACGCAAGATGCGGCCTTGGAATGCCCGGAGCCACCTTTAAATGGTGCCGCTCGTCCTACTCGCAGGAAATCTCCTAACTGGACACTCAGAAGTGTTCAATATTCCGCTTGCTAACCATATGCTCTCTGGCTGGGCTTGCAGGCAAAGGGACAATCCGGCCCTGGCCCCAAAGCAGGTGAAACTTGGCCGAGCTCCGCGCAACCTCTTCTTTGGTGTGCTCTGGTTAACACACTTCCCAACACACCCCGTTGCCCTCGCCCCCTTTCCCGGGGCAGCGCGCCCGCTGACTAAACGCCTCTCCCGGCACATGGTGCAGTGCCAGCCCCATCCATCAGCTCTGCCCGTCGCCTTCGCGCCCCTCGCTCTCCCCAACACCGCGGAAGGGGAAAGTAAAGCTGGGAAGGAAGGAGAGAGGGAGGCAGAGAAGGGGTTGTGGGTGGGTGGGGGTGGGTGGGGGGGGGGGAGGCGGGGGTAAAGGAGGGAAAGGGTAGGTGGCAGAGCTCCGCAAACTTACGTCGTCCCACTTGACGAAGGTGGAGCCCTTCTTGAGGCTGGCCGAAATCCGGACCGGCTGGAGCTGGAGAGCGTGGACTCCCGGCTGTGCCCCAGCCATTGGCGGCAGCACATCGAGGCTTTCCCACCGGAGAAGGGAAGGCAAAAAAAAAAACACAAAAAAAGGCAGGCGGGAAAGGCGCGAGAGCCTTGTCGCAGGAGCCGCCCGGATCGCTTGGACCGGAGGGGGGTGGGGGGGGTGGGGAAACGGGATGAGAAGCAGCGGCAGCTGCTACTCGTGCCAAGCGCTTCTCGCAAGGCAAGGGCGAGCCAGACGCGTGCCTACAAGCAAAGAGTGCATCCTAGATAGAAATACAGAAGGGGGAACGCACGCCTGCATGCATTCATGCATGCACCCTTCCTGACATGCATACACACACACACACAGAGAGAGAGAGAGAGAGAGAGAGAGGCGCGCGCGCCGCTGAGGCGCTCCTCGCTGCTGTGGCAAATGCAAACCGCGCTGCCGCCCTCTTCCTCCTTCCCCGGTTTTCTCTCTCTCTCTCTCTCTCCCCCAACTTTTGTCCGCGCTCAGGGCGCAGGCGAGCGACTCAAAGCGGGCAGCACCACCTGCTGGCCGAGGGCGCCGCCTCTGCAGAGCATGCGCCCTCCTTTGAAGCCCGCCGCCTTCAATGGGCCGGCCTTTTCCCGACAGTGTGCCTCAGCTCGGAGGGACCCGCCTCACCGCCTTGTGGGGAAGCTCTGGTTTTCTTTAAGGGCGGAGAGCCCCGGAATAGGCGAAAACCAGCGGCCGGTGTGGCAAACGGTTTTTCTCTTCGTTCAAGGAGATCGGATCGGTCCCGGTGACCGAGAGGGAGAGAGAGAGGGAGGGAGGGAGGCGTTCAGGAAAACGGCGTCCTGCTTTCCTCCTCAGAGTTCCTGTTTGCCCGATCGGTCTCGTTTGCAAGAGCCGCGCGAAGCCAAAAATTGTGGGGGTGGGTTTGTTTTTGTTTTTGTTTTATATATATATATAAATTTAAGCGCATGATGTGATCATTTCAAGTCACGAGTTGCTTTCTTACTCTCTCTCTCTCCCTCCTCCCCCCCCCCGCGCTCTCTTTGATCCTATAAAAAGAGGACGGGAGATACTCCATAGCTGAAGAAACGAGCAAT
>BLBF01000025.1:4263667-4290905 GCA_015471245.1 Laticauda colubrina | reverse complement strand
TCAGGTCTTTTTTCAATCTCTATGGCTTCTCTGATGATTCTGTGGCTGGGGTTTTCTATAGTGGCCAGGGTTTTAGTGCCATTGAAGTTGATGCTGTGACCTGTGGTTTTCATGTGTTCTAGAAAATAGGTGCAAACTGGTAGAATCCCACACCTGCTGCAACTGTCATAAATGTGAGTCAGTTGCCAAACATCTGAATGTGAATGCTGCAATGACCATAAGTATGAAAAATGGTCATAAGTCACTTTTTCAATGCCGTTGTAACTTCAAATGGCCACTATACCTGTAATAAACTAATGCTCATAAAAGCCCTGCAAATAGTTTTCTGGGGGGAGGGGGGGAAATACTGATGCAACAAAATGTGTAAACATTTGGTTGAATGTTATTACTGGAGATTTGGAGTACTTTATTTTTTTAAAAAAATATTGGAAATGCAACACAAAATAATAGTCATTTTTATGCTTTTACATTTCAAGTTTATCTCACAAATTGTCCTACGCTCCCCCAAGTTAAAATTATTTCAGTTTGCTATACTGAAGATCTTTTGGAAAATGATGCACACTTAATTTGCAATCCTCCTTTTATATTGTTTGTGAAATCAGTGATAAAACACAATAGCAGAGAAAAGATCAAACCAGAGTTTCAGAATTGCCAGTCAGCGTGACCACTATAGAATCAAGAAATTATGGTCCAATATGTGGAAGGTAATGATATGGTATCAACAACATTCAGGTAATTGACTGCAAGATGATTATGATCAATAATGATAAAGACATTATATGTCATGTAATTTTGTCATCTCAGTAGGCTAATTATTCCATTTCTTGAAAATTAGATACAGATGTGTACTAAATCAGGTTTGAGCCACTAGTGCATTTAACACAGAAGAGCTATTATTGGTTTATTACCAGCCATAGGTTTCTTTGCATATTACTTCATGGACTGATGAAATCTACCCAGTTTATTCCATTGCTCCACCATTTACATCTTGATTTATTTGGAACTAGAAAAATCCCTGTGGAATGAAAACAGTGAACAGAGGCAAGAATGATGCATCTTTGTGATTTACAATCAAGGACATTAATCTCTCAATATATTATACAAAATAATTCTAGTGAAAAACATAGGATAGCCTTTTAACTCAACTGCAACAGTTCAGTGTTTTGTTTTGACTAAATAGAGTATAGACTCAAAACAGCAGTTATCACCTTTGGAAATAATGACATAGCCTTTTTGTGATCACATGTAAAGATAAGAAAACTATTGTCCAGGATCAGTGTTGTTAATTACCCCAGAAAACTCTCAGGTTTTTTTTGCATAAGACTCCATTGTTGATGCACAAGGGCAAAACTCAACAAATGCAATGAAATGATGATGGAAAAACCATGTCATTGCTTCATGATAATGAATCCATTTGAAACCACAATTTGATGCACGTTTACTAAGATATGTTTTGAATGCTCAAAACAATAATTAGCAAGGGTACAAATCTCTGGAGTAAAAATATAGATAGACTATCATATCTCCTTAAAGCAGTGTTTCTCTACCTTGATCACTTTAAGAGATGTGGACTTCGACTCCCAGAATTCCCCAACTAGGGAATTCTGGGAGTTAAGTTCACATCTCTTAAAGTGGCCAAGGTTGAGAATTCCTCCCTTAAAGGATGAAAACAGCATTTACTGCTTTCTGTTTCTGCTAAATAACGGTCTCCAATGCTGAAGGGGAAAGGAAGCCATACCAAAGTTATATTCCACCAATTGATCTATATAGGAATCGATGGGGACTAGATACCATATGGTTCCCTCAGATTAATCATAAAGGAATAACAGGAGTAGCAGGAGCTGTTTGAAAAGAAACAGTTTGAGGATGCCAGGTCTTAGCAAAACTTCCACCCTCTCAGGCCTGCATTCAGATTGTAAAGCAAATATTCACTAAATCCATAACACCATTTTGTTCCCCAAGTTAGAGAGCAAGGAGATGACAGACTTCTAGGAATAGTTCTTTGGACTGTTGATCTATTCAGATGTACTCCAGCAACTATAATTTAATCAGTCCAACCCAAATGTGACTGGCTGGAGACCAGGTATTCTGGAATAAAAGCTTTTGTCTGGACAAATGCTGAAATAACATCCCTAAACATAATTCCTCATAATTAATTCTTCAATTGACCACTTGATAATATAACCAATGCCAGAACTGTTCTGAACTTTACTACAGACACTGGAAGCCCTTGCCTTAACTCTGAACTAGACCTTGATCATGCTGTTATTTATTGATGGTCCATGTGCTGATTTTTGACCCAAGATTTTCTGATTGTCCTTTTTGTTTTGTGAGAACTAGAACAAGAAACACAAGCAGATGTTCTAAACTGTCTGTCAGAGCTGAAGACACAAAGTAGAAGCAAAAGAGAAAGAAGTAACTGGTCCAAAGGTGCATAAGATCTTTATTTCCAAACACTTTGTGGGAAATGTCAATTTTGGAAGATGTCTTGGTAGAAAATATAGTGTATAGTAAGTCTCTCTAAGTAGCAAAGTAGCCAGGTGGTTGATAGGACAATGAAGGATTCTAGCTGAGGAAACGAAAGGTTTGTATCAAAAAAATAACCATGTACCACTCAAGTGTTAATATGATTAAAATGATAAATGCATCAATTTCTTCGCCCAAATTGTGGAGTGTTGAACTTGAAGGCAGTCTGTTTAGCCATGGAAGTAACATCAGATATCTGAAGGGTCACTGAAGAGAGTTAATTAGACCATAGATTTCTCTTGCTCTCGTACTGTTTGTGAGAACTGTCATTCCCAAGGAACAAAGAAGTAGATTGAGTTTCTGCCTACATTTATAGGAAAGTGTACTTTGAAGGACAAGCTTTGCTTAGAATAAACTATTGCTCAATTTAAGGTTTGGCTGTTATGTTCAGGCATCCATACTAAGGTAACTTAATTTCCCGTGGCTACTAGAGAATTCTGTCTTGGAAGCATTCATTTATTTTTGAGATAAGCCCAGTTCTTTACCAAAATCTGAAGTTACTTCCAAAAATCAATAGAAACATATCTAAAAACAAACACAAAAAAATCAGAGAATTCCAGATAGAAAAAAAATTAAATGGTCTGGCTCCTTGTGTATCTGCTCCTTCATCTCTTTTTTTCTGCATTTGTGATCAGTTGAAAAGCAGCATTTTAAAGTTGAGATGTCATCTTTGGCTTCTGGCATACTTTGTAATGATGTCATATGTCATTTCCATTGTGACATATATGTCATCATTTGCCCATACCATAAACACCAAGAGCTATCATCTGTCTGACCAATAATCAAAATAATATTTATTCAGCACACATCAAAGTCTTATCAACATTTATATATTCTCATTACAATCTTTATCAGTATAAAACTGGCTTCAGCTGGGAAGTAAATTTGAACAAGGAAGGCTAGAATAATACTTTCCTCCTCATCTGGAAGTTGATCTTTGGTTTTATTGAGTAACAAATGTTGATTTTACTTCCAGATACCCAATCAATTTCTATTAGTGACTATTTAAATGCTTTAGCCAAAAGCAATGTTCTTTTCTGAGCACCACTGCTTCAGCTATTAAGAACAGGAGTCATTAATCAGTCAGTCCTAATCACAGATGTGTATTATTGAGCACAGATTAATTTGGGGAATTTCATTTGCATTCAGAAATTAGGATCAGCTGGGTAGCATGCACAGTGTATGAATGTCTACTCAGACAGCCAAGTCTGCATGACTTGATCCTGGACCCCAAATAAGTAAACACTCAAGCAGATGAATTTATAACCTATCAACACTTCCAGGCAAATAACACTTCACATTCATTTCTAATAGAACTTCTACAGCCAACTAAATTATTTAAAGGTAAAATATTTAGCTGCCAAAAAAGGATGCAAGAAAGGCTAGAAACACTGTACAGTGTAGTGTCAAACTCCTGGTCTGCGGGCTAGATGCCTCATGCATTGGCTATGCCCACACCTGGTTTAGCGAAGGGGAAAAAAAGTCATGATACATCATGTGGCAATGCAGTGACAATGCAAGTTTGATACCCCGGGCTAGAATAAATGAAAGATTTGAATTATGGCATAAGACAATGCAGAACTTGAAGGACAGATAAGGTGACTCCCTTATTAATATTCTGCCTATTTTCCTTAGTTTTGCTTTCATACTTTTTAATGCTTCTTAATAATTTTATAATGGTTTTAAATAACTTTATTTATTTTTGGATTGTTGTACACCACCAAAATCACTTAAGATCAGTAGCTATATAAATTTGATAGAAATATTTGCTTGGTTTAGTGTAACCCATCTAAATTTGTTTGTAGAACATGGTTGGTTTTTCATTACTGTTAACAGATAAACAAAGAAATATGAAACACTGTTGTTTATATCAAGGGTCGTCATGTTAGTTCGTGTCCTAGCTTTCTCTGCTCCAGAAAGTTTTGTTTCATAATCTTTTGAAAGATTATTTAGAAATTGAAAGAATATTTAGAAACTTGTTCCAAGAGTAATGACTTAAGGCCATGTCACACTGCCCAACGGATGCAAAAAGGACACAACGGACGAGCAAAATGTTCCATCCGTTGTTATCCGCTCTCAAAAGGGGCAAAAATTTGCATAAGCAGAGCGGATAACACGGAAAGGAACGGACGTGGGGAGGACACAGAGCGGATGTATAGAGGATGCAGAGCGGATGTATAGAGGATGCGTAGAGGATGCATAGAGGATGCATAGAGGATGCAGAGCGGATGCATAGAGGATGCAGAGCAGATGCAGAGCGGATGCGTAGAGGATGCGTAGAGGATGCAGAGCGGATGCGTAGAGGATGCAGAGCGGATGCAGAGCGGATGAACTGCATCTGCTTTCATCCTTTCTCCATCCGTGCTACTAATGCTGCGCATCCGTTCTGCTTCCTCCCTGCGTCCGTTTACCGCTGGAACGGATTTGAGTTGTATGGATGCGCAGCAGATGCCTAGCGGATATAGCAGATGCGTAATGGATGCAGAACGGATGTCCCCCGTATGCCTAGAGGATGCAGAACGGATGCATTGGATAAATTTTCCGCTCAAAAGTTTTGAGCAGCTCAAAACTTTCTGAGCGGATGAAACGTCAATAAACGGATGCTGGACGGATAGAGAGGAAGCAAAACGGAGGCAGTGAGTATATCGTGTTAACCAATGGATGGCAAGCTTTTTTTTCCGTTTTACATCCTCTTTGCATCCGTTGGTGCAGTGTGACATGGGCTTTAGAGTTATGGCTTAGCCATGCCAGGCCCCTTAATTGGAGAGGTAAAAAGTTTTTTTTTAAAAAAAATAAGAGTTGAAGTGATTGAAGGAGGTCTATTCTTGTAAAACTAACCTAAGCTCACTTTCAATTTGATATTGGTAAGATAATTAACCTGTTCAGTTTTAGGACTATATATCCTGAATACTATAATATTCAACCCACATTGTTTTTGAATATAATATTCTAATTTGCACAACTGCTAGACCCTTAAATGTGTCACTTCAGCTTTTTATGCAAAGAGACTCAACAATATAACCAATCCACAAATCAAATAAATTAATTCAGTGAAACAAAATGATTCCTCATATAGTCTGAGATAAAGTTCAGAGACACTGTATGAGGTGAAGTAGTGGGAATTCAAGACTAGAATAAACAGATAACCCAGCACCAAATAAGGACAGTTTACAATTGTTTGTTTATTATATTTCTAGCTACCCAACTTGAAAGGACTATGAGCAGTACCCCTGGAATGACTGAGCAAGTTTATCCCTGTTAGGATAAAGGCTGTGAAAAATCAGAGTTCATTGCATTCTTCATCGATTGTACTCCTTGATTACAATAGTGCAAGAATAGGATATCATACTATTCTGGATGCATAAAGATTTACATGGAAAGGCGGAAAAATGTTTTGAGCTATGAATAACAATCAGTAAAGTGCACTGAAACATCAAACAGGCATGTAATCCTCTAGACTGGAGCAGTGTTTCCCAATGTTGTTCAGCCTCCAGATGTGTGGACTTCAACACCAAAAATTGCTCCACACTCATGTGTTATTAGATGAAGGGTCTTTACCCAGAGTATCCAGTCAGAAAAACAAGGCATGGTTCAGCTGTTTCTTTAGGTAGTGAAGATATTCCTTCTGCATGTCTCATTGAATTTTTCAGCTACTATGGATTACCTATGTATTTCTGTTCATTGAGAATTGGCTCCAGACCCATCCTATACAGTAAACTTACCAGCAGGCTTCACTTTCTCTTGGGATAGCAAAGGATAATTTAAAAGGAAGCAGGATGCCCCCCCAAAAGGGTTTCTTCTTCAAAATATTCAAGTGAATACGGAGCCATCCTTAAATTTATCTTCCTTCTTCAGAAAAGAATGCTTAAATTTTTCATTTATTGTTATTCAGATAATATGCAGAAACAGTGTGCCATTCACAATTCAGCTGCATGCAGATTGAGAAATTTCTGTTCTGAAGAATTATTCACAGGCCCTCTTTTAAAAGGTTCCTCACCAACCTTTTGGAAAAATGCTTGTCTTCCTGAGCAGTCTAGTAAAATTTTATTTTTAATCACTTTTTCTATGATGTCTAAATGAAATGTAAGGTCTCAAACTCATACTGTGCAGGTAAGGATTGGTTCTAGCTCCTTGGGTACAACCTCTGTATGCTTTTTTTCTGTTAGGTTGTCAGAATTTCAAGTTTGATATTTCTAGTTCAGTTAGGATTTTAGAACATTGTATGTATGTATGTATGTATGTATGTATGTATGTATGTATGTATGTATGTTGTTTATTTCCCCACATCTATGAGTCAGGAGGTTACAAATCCAATCCAGGCTGGTTTAGGCATTTTTTCAGTTTTTTACACTTGATAAATTAGTAAGTTACACTAAAATTACCCCAGGCACTGTAACAGGTTTGTTAACACCAAATTAGTCTCAATGTCTAATTAAGATGAAGGAAGTATAACACAAGTCTATCAATCACTAAACTTCTTATAAACTCCAGTGCCACCTCTACTACATCTGATAGATATGACCGAAGCATATTCAGAACTAAGACTTGGAGCAGGTATCTTTCCCTTTCCCTCTCTCTCTCTCACGCTCTCTCCCTCCCTCCCTCTCATCATTTCTTTAAATCAATAGCACAGAAACATTATGAGAGTAGTGTGCTTTGTTCTGGAATAAAGCAGAACATTAATATTAAGTTTTCATTCTGAAGAGTACAAGTGAAAAGAAAAGATGAAAAGAAAATGGGAGTTTAGGAATCCATATCAGTTCAAGAAACAAATCCCAGAAGTCAGCAATAGACCTTTATGATATAACATTTATGGGTAAAATATGTTACGGTGTCAATTTAAGACTCGCTAAGGAATATTTTTAGGAGCTGACTATAACTTTCGTTATTATCTCTCTGTCACATATGATCTGGTCAAAGCTCTGGATATGTCCCCTGATTTTTGTGATAATAAATGGTTTGGTCTCTGAACCTAGCATATTTTACACTTGGGGTAATCAATCATGTTATTCCCATAAGACATAAATATTGAATGTTCAGCAAGTCCAAATAAAGAAATATTAGCTATCACTAAACCCCCAAAATATAATTATCTCATAACAGTCCTTAGCTTGGCCTACTCTTCCATCGAACGTAATCTAATGGTCAATACTAAGGTGTTAGTGCTTTTAGTGGTGTTGTTTTTTTTAATGAGTCATCCACACTCAAGAGCTGCTTACTTCTTTTATTAGGATATTAATAAGCTGAATTAACTCAGAGGTTGGATCCAGCTGTTGAAAAATCAATTGTTTTGAGTATCTAGAAATGGATCAAGACTTTCAGCATTTCGACCCTCCCTATTTAAGATCACTTTGTCCTTCTGAAGTAGCAATTGCTGATATAATAAAATACTTCTGGTTTTTACATTCTAGATAAAATCAGTGTAACAATTTAGAGACCGAGTAGTGCCTGTCTATTCTAGTTAAACATCTGAACAGCACATAAAACCATAACAAATGAATGCCTGTTTTGACTTGTTTACGCCGATTATATACTAGCCTGTTATTTCTTTGTTTTTATTTCTTAAAAAGCAAGTGGTCATGGAAAGGTGAAATCGATGAGCTCACACATATCTTAGCAGGCACTAGTTTAATCTCCCCTCTTGCAATATTTTCCATCCCTCTATTTGACCCATTTTGAGTTTACTCTGGTCTCTGGTTTTATTGGTTTACTCTGATCTCTGGTTTTAATAGGTTAAAAATATCAAAATTATTTCAGAAAGACCAAATGTAGATTAAAGAGCAATCAAAGGTAGAATCAATGTTCCTGAGTTTTCATATAACTCCTGAGTTTACATTAGGATAAATGAGGCAAAATGCTACATTTCGGGCTGTAAGCTAAGCAGTAACCGTATTTTAAAATATATTGGCATTATAATTCTAAAGAATTACAAAGTAAACTAGTGAATACTCCCAGTGAAGAGGGGGAAGAAAGAGCTATCATCTGATGAGGGTGGTTTCTTTTTTCATAAATCGAAGCTACATTTATTGCTGGTTAGATCAACTGGGTAATGTTGTTGCGCTTTAATTAATTGCATGTAAGGCTCCATCATCTTAAATTAATCTCAAGTATCGCTTATATAAGGGTCACAGGAATTTTTCCCCTTTTCTTTGCCTTGTGCTGCAAATAGATTCAAATAACCCTCTGCTTGATGGCTGCAGCCTTCACTATTGTAACAGCAGACTATTGTAAACTAACCAGACAAATGGACAAAACACATATGGAAAACTCAGGAGGGTCCCTAACAATTTATTGTTTTCTTTTTCATTCTGGAATGCTTTGAATTATTCCAAGGGGCAATAACAATTGATATCTTCAACTTATGACCACAACTGTGGTTGAAAAATTCATTGTTAAGTAAAGCATCAGGCGGGAGCACCAAATTTTACAATCTTTTTTGGCCATGGTTCTTAAGCAAATCACCACCATTGTTAAATGAGACATCATGGGACTATGATTTCAATCTTTCCTGCCAACTTCCCCATTGACTTTGGTTGGGAAAAGCCAATTGGGAAGGTTGCAAACAGTGATCACATGATCGCAGAGGTAGTACAACTGTCCTACGTGCAAGGACCAATTCATAAATAACTTTTTTTCAATGCCCTTGTAACTTTGGCCATGAAATGAATGGTTATAAGTTGAGGACTCTCTGACTGAAAAGAGCACTGATTGACTCATGGTGTTGGTTTTTCTTCTAGGTTGTCAGGAGTACAATAAAGGTAACTTCACAGCCAACTTTAAAATGCTTTTGTGATGGTCTTCATAGATTCTTCTTCAGAGGATGAGGAGTTATTATTAACTATTAGGGTCAGAATCCAGGAGTGGGGAAAAAGGAAGAACCAGGGAACCTGCAATCCAAAATTCCAATCATTCCAATCAGGATATTCCTTGAGATTTATGTGGGTGCTAGTAGACTGACAATGAAAGAGATGAAAGCATGAGAAGTGTGATAATGCAGGGCAAAATTTCTTGGGAGTAACTGTCTACTCAAGAGTTATTATTGTCCAAACTAAGCTTTGGAGAATCGGAGAGGATCCAGTGTTGGAAACACCACCTTTATTTTTTGTGTACCTGATTACCTGCAGGGGTGGGATTCAACCGGTGTTACTACCGGTTCAGTGAGAGTGTGTTTTGCTGCACGGCGTGTAAAGCATTTGCAAAATGCCACCTGGACAGCTGACAAGCACTGAACGCGAGTGTGCAGCATTTGAAAATCCTCTTCTTTCCTGCTTTTTCAACCTCAGCTGTGCTGCACAAAGCAGCTGAGGTTGAAAAAGCAGGAAATAAAGGACAGGCAAGAGCCCAGGCAGGCGGGTGGGCCAAACAAACGAGCAAAAGGTCATCACAGTGAACTGATTCTGTATCTGCTGCTCTCCAGAGCTACCAGTTTTATAGAATTGGACCAAACAATAGCATCCCACCCCAGATTACCTGCACGAATCTTTGTCTTATCCTGTATAAATGTCTACATTGACTTTGGCCTAATTTGTACCCTGAGCTTACTATATTCTTCAATCCTCTGATGTGGGAAGGAAACTCCTTTGCTACCTCATCTGACTTCTGGATCATTGCTAGACTCTCTCTCTGATTCATTCCCTGGCTGGTTGCTATTTGGCTAACAGAAAAGTTTAGCAAGTTCTATCTGCAAGAACAGTGTCTCCTCAGCAGGAACAGGAAGAGCATTTAAGGCTACACAACTTTCCATAAATAAACAAGCAAACAGAATTGTTAAAAGAGTAAAGATAGGTTTGGTTCATTGCACAGGGGAGGAGGAACCAAGGTTATAGAGAATGGGTGATAAAACCATAGATATTTTAGGAAAATTAGAATTGCACATTGCCTAGCGCACAATGGATGAGTCATGTGGGGCATGATGAAAGAAGCTATACAGAGCTCTTGAGTGCCGTTATATTAGTGGAGAGGCTGTAGTAGGCAGTAATTTGGCAAAAACCTAAATTGAACACCCCAGAATGTATTACAGGGCACCCCACATTACTTGGGCTGAAATTGGAAAGAAACATTCTTAAATTCTAATTGCACTGTTTTCTTTTTATTAAAGTGAAAGCCTTCAGGAATGAACATAAACAGAGATGAGATGATTGCTTGAGGCTAAAAATAAAAATCACTGAAGGCAGCGGCTGTACAAAGAGAATAAGCTTTCCGAAGACTGGAATGTTTGTGGACAGTGAGGAAGGCCTGATTCAAGCAACAAATATTTTGGGCAACTTTCTGTACTCTTTGAAGACTTCTCTTTTCAGTTGTACAGCACGTCTATGAAGAAAATGCCAGCTTCTTCTCAAACTAATTCTGTTTCACAGAGGGGCAACATTCGACATATGGTTTGCTCCTCAATGGATGTTGACAACACATCAGAGAGAGAAGGCCTCTTTCAAACTGCCTTTCCCTGAGCTGACAGCTTCTGTCACTAATGCTAGGTCCCACTGGCCGATGGATGCAAAATGTATGCAAAAAGGACACAGCAGATGAGCAAGATTTCGGGGGTGCTCCATCCGTTGTCATCCGCTCCCAAAAGTGGCAAAAATTCGCATAAACAGAATGGAAAAGAAAGGAAAAGAACGGACGTGGGTAGTATGTAGCAGAGATGTTAAAGGGATGTTCATAGGAAGCCGAGAGGATGTATATAGGATGCAAACCGTTCACTGCACATCCTTTCTATTTCCGTGCTACTAACGCTGTGTAGACGTTCCGTGTACCTTTTGTTTCCTCCCTCTTTCCATTTTCAGCTGCAGCAGATGTGAGTTGAGGGGATGCCCAGAGGATGCAGAGAGGATACAGCGGACGTTTAATGGATGATAAACGGACATAGAACATTTGCTGTTTGTATGTCATGGATTTACATAGTACACAGCGGAAAGTTAACCCGTTCACAAAGTTTTGTGCAGCTCAAAACTTCTTGAGCGGATGAAATCTCAGTGGACGGATGCTCAAAGGATGGAGCGTATGAAACACTTATGCAATGAGTACACAACGGATGCATAGCGTTTTCCAACTTTTTTTAACGTTTTACATCCTCTTTGCATCTGTTGGTGCAGTGGGACAGGGGCTTAAACTACAAGCCAACAATGTCTTAGCCTGGTGTGTTGTGTGGACTTGGCCTATGTGTTTATTGAACTCAGAACATTGATATTAATTGCATAAACCCTTGGGTTGGGTTAAACATGGTTACCCTTGTATGAACACAGCAGTAGCCTTTCAGACATAAACCCTAGTAATTATTTTTTTAAAAAATCTATTTTGGTAAATATTCTTCTTTCAGTAAATCAGAAGAAAATAGAAGGAACTTCAGAGATTTTACACCTGTATATGTATGGGGGAGGTGGGTTCTCTCAGGTAGAAGCTGTTACACTCACTTCATCTATTTTGCTTTAAAAAAATACTGGCAGTATGAGAACAGACAAGACAAAATCAAAAAGCTGGTGAATTGGCACAGAGCAGGAAGAAAAGTCATAGCATCTACTGATCATTATATATTAATGCCTCCATACTCTGATTCCTTGTTTTGTTTAGTAAATCCTGATATAATACGCTAGCCTGCATATGTTGTAGATGCGGGGATGTGGGGGGAATCAATAAGGATTTGAATGCCTGTGGGAAAGGCCTCACTCTAGCCGTCTTTCTGCAGCAGATGGCTTAATGTTATTAAAAGCTAGCAGAAGTGATAAATGTCATTACAAAGAACTGACAGAAGGACAGAGAAAGGAAGACATGTTTTCCATACAGTGGAAATTCCCATGCTTTCTAAAGTACTTCTAAAGGCTGGCTTATTTTATTGTTGGGGGAAAAAAACCTATGCAATACAATTTTGATTCAAAGACAGCCACAGATGTAGTTTTTAGGTAATTAGCAGGCTTCAGATGTATTTCCAGAGCTGCCTGAACCTGTTAAACCTTGCCAGAAAGGAACTTTTATTTCAAGAATGATCCATGATTGCACAATAAGGCCCATAGTTGGTTTTTTTCATGACACAAACTATGTTCAGCTAGTAAATTGAAGGAAATAGCAATAGCACTTAGACTTATCTACCACTTTACAGTGCTTTACAGCCCTTTGCAGCATATTTCCCCCAATAATCTGGGTCCTCATTTGACCAACCTCAGAAGGTTGGAAGGCCTACACAACCTTGAGCCGGCCAGGATTGAACCCCTGGTGTATAGTCTTTATTGAAACGAATTGGACAATGGTATTGTATCGAAGGCGGTGAATAGAGTCTAGATATTTCAATGATTGCTGAAATTACTTCATACATCCTCCATGCAATTATACAGCAAAGAGCAAATGTTCCCATTTAGATAGATATTAAAACTTTCCTGAATAAAATACAATATACTAATTTCAATTTTTATAACACACCATGCATTCTGACTCATGGTGGGAAAGCAACCCAAGTCCTGGCAGGCATGAAGGAAAAGCTTATTCCTTTTGGCTAGTGGAGTGATGTTTTATCACATTAGGATTAATTGGTCATGTAATATTAGCATACAGTATTTAGGTTTCTGTATGAAAAGATCAGTTCTAATATTCATAATGGGCTGTTGGAATAACCCTGGGAGACAAGAAGAGGAGCTGCGGCCTCGACCACAGTTAAACAAAAAGGAATGAGGGTGGAGAAAGTATCTCAGAAGGGATTCTGAGAAGTCCAGCCAGAAGAGGGGAGAAGTACTTTCAGGCTTGTCAGATTCTGTTACTATAATTGTACAGTAAAAGTAGTGCTAGAATGCATGGTTCAGTTTCCTGCCTGGACTACCTTGAAGGGCTGACAGTAACCAATACAGTAAAGATAATCGTTACCTTGACATAACTGGTAATGTAAACTGAAGACTCTGTATATGCAAAATATGTTCAGCTAGTGAGCTATGACCTTTCATACAAGCTTTTAAGTGATGCCACATAGGAAGAGGGTTAACTACGTAGTAAGTTTACTCTGGGGTAGGGGACAGCATTAGCCTCCAGTACCTGAAGGATGTTTACTTCACTGAAACACTCACAGAGCAAAAGCTTTGTTGAAATATTTTGGGTTTTACTTTACAAAAGAATTAAAATATCAAACCAATAGCATTAAAGGAAACAAAGAAAGACAGTTATTTTAGAGGGAATCCCTGTAAGATAATGGATAATGGATAACATAATGGATTCATACATTACATTCAGCCATTATTTCTGAAAGCATATTGAGTAAATGATAATTGGTTAATTTTGCTCAGCGTTGCCATAAACTGCAATCATTGAAGTCTGGTTTCACACAATGCACTAAGCTGAAATTAAACAAACCATATTATGGCTAAGGATAGTGTATGTTTTGTTCGGAAAACACACGAGGTAGACCGGGTTCCAACAACAAATACTTTATTCTTCAACTAGTTAGTAAATAGGAACAACTGGCTGAAGCTGAGGCCAGCCTTTTATACAGGCTGGCTTGCCTGCTTGTAGCCAATGGCAGTTGCTTAAATTTGCCGCCTTTTAGCAGCTCTTTGGATTGGTTCCTAGTGAACCAATCCAATGCTTAGTTTATTTGACCAATCAGGTTTGCAGATTTGGAGTCACCCACTTTACATATAGAACACCCCTCCCCTCTTAGTTCAGTCCTACGTGATGACGTAGTGTCGCAGGTAGGCGGGGCTTTTCCGGACTCGACTTGACTTGCGCGGTTCATTCTTAGTGAAGTCTTCGACCGGTTCGGATGGGGCTGCCGTGTCGTGCGTTCTTCTCCCTGGAACTGTCTGGAAGGGTGAGTCAGCCATTTTACCGCCGCCTGAGTTTCTTAGGCCGGCGGTTTTGCCGCTCCCTCCCGTTTCCTCCGGGCAGGTCGAGCTGGCCTGGCTAGCCCCTTCCGATGGGCTTTTAACGCAAGTGTCTCCAAACAGTGAGTCTTTTATTTGCTCTTTTTGATTATATGTTTCATTGGTTTTGGTTTTAAACAGTTCTTTATTTACTTCTCGCCTTTCCCCCCCCACCTTGGTTTGCAATTCGTCAGTTTTGTCGGTGAATGGTTATAAGTCTGTGATTCTCTCTATAATTTGGGATCGAAGCTGGTCTATGTGCCGCTTCCATTCCCTGCCATCCTCTATTACTAATCGGTAGGATTTGGGGCCTGTGATTTGGGTAATCTGTCCTGGTAGCCATACCGGGTCCCCGGTGAAGTTTTTAGCGTATACTAAATCGCCTATTTTGAATTGTCTAAGCCGTGTAGAGGAGTCGGGGGTTTTCTGGAGTAAAATTTGGGTGTAACCTATCAAGGTGTGATCTTAACTTTCGCCCCATAAGTAATTCTGCTGGGGACTTGTTGGTTATGGTACTGGGCGTTATGTGCTGGAGTGTGAGCAAACGGTTTACTTTCTGTTGGATATCTCCAGCGTCCATTCTTTCTAAACCTTCTTTAGTAAACCGGACCATTCTCTCAGCCCTGCCGTTCGCAGCCGGGTGAGCCGGCGCGGTTAGGGCATGTCTTATACCTAGGGAGGCTAGGTATTGCTCAAATTGTATGCTGGTTAGCTGTGGCCCATTAACTGAGACAAGAACGTCCGGTATGCCACGGGTGGCAAAAAGGTTGTCCAGCTTTTTAATTACAGTTTCTGTTGTCGTTGATGGCATAACTTTTACTTCAAGCCAATTCGAATAGGCATCAACGACAATTAGAAAGGTATGCCCCTTGGTAGGACCCGCGAAATCAATGTGTATTCTTGACCAAGGTCCCCGAGGGGTTTCCCAGTCCTTAACGGGTGCTTTTGGTGGGGACGGTCTAATTGCCTGGCATTTGTTGCATGAGCTTACCCAATACTCTATGTCCTTATCAATACCCGGCCACCAAACATAACTTCTAGCGAGGCTTTTCATCTTAACCATTCCCGGGTGCCCTTCATGTAACAACCTAAGTACCCTGGGTTGTAATTTGGCAGGAATTACCACCCGATCACCCCACAACAAACACCCCTTTTAGATTGAAAGTTCAGTCTGTCTGGACCGGAAAGGTTTAAAGTTTTCAGTTTTTTGATTCTCCGGCCAGCCTTTACCTACCCAGCTAAGAACGCGGGCAGTCAATGAGTCTTTCGCGGTGGCTCTGGCGACATCATAAGCTGATATGGGTAGATCGGGGCAAGTCTCAATTTGTAGTGTTGTCATCGCTGGTGCCGGGTCTTCGTCGGTTGCTGGTAAGGGTGCTCTGCTCAAAGCGTCCCATGGAAAATTTGTTTCCCTGGGCGATGTGTCAGAGTGTAGGAATAAGCTGCTAGGAACTCTGACCATCTAGTCATTCTTGGGGACAGTATATTAGGTGTTGGCTTGTTTTCCGCCAAAATCCCCATCAGCGGTTTGTGGTCTGTTATGATTTGAAAAGTCCGCCCATATAAGTATTTGTGGAAGCGTTTTACTCCAGCGACAATTGCTAGAGCCTCCCTGTCCAATTGGCTGTAATTCCGCTCGGTTTTGGATAGAGTCCTAGAGTAATATGCAACGGGTGCTTCTCTGCCATCAGGTAGTTGGTGGCTCAGGATGGCACCTACTCCGTATGGTGAGGCATCGCAGGTCACTCTTAATGGCAGTGTGTTGCTAAATTGGATGAGAACATTTGTTAATGTTAGCAAGCTTTTAATATTTTGGAAGGCTTTTTTTTCTTTGTAACCCCAAGTCCAAGTTGCCTTCTTGTCTAAAAGACAGTGTAACGGTTCTGCTATAGTGGCCTTGTTTGGCAGGAATACATTATAGAAATTAATTAGTCCTAAAAATGCTTGTAGTTCGGTTTTATTTCTTGGTTCAGGTGCGTCTTTGATTGCTTTAACTTTTTTGTCTGTAGGGTGGATACCCTCTCCGTCTATTGAATAGTCCAGGAATTCGACGCTATTCTTAATTAAACAGCACTTTTCTCTCAGCTCGTTTAGGCTCAGCTCGTGTTGGGGAATTTCTGCGTCTCGTTGGGCTGTAGCATTTTTTGTTCCTGCAGACTTTCTCGATGTGCCCTCGTTTCTTGCAATGCCGGCAGATGGCATCGAGAAATCTGCATTCGGCTCGGGGATGGTTTCCTCCGCAGCCAGCACATTCCCGCCAATTTCTTCTTTCGCGCTCTTTTCTGTTCATGAGCAAACGGTGGACCTCGTCGTCTTCTTTGCTCGATTCAATTGTCTCGCCCGACTCTTCATAGTGGGTTGTGGTGGCAGGCTGCTTTCTGTCTTTGGTTGGTGTTTCTTCGCTGTGTGTGTTCATCTTTTTCATGGCTATGGCAGATTTTTTCGCGGCTTCAGCGGCTGTGGCTTCCGCGATGGCTTCGGTAACGGTGATGTTGGGCTTGTTGAGTAATTTACTCTGTGTGGTCGAGTCTCTCAGGCCCAACACCACGCGATCCCTCATTGCTTCGTCAATGTTCAAAAATTCACACTCACCCCCTAATTGTCTAAGGGCAGCGATGAAATCAGCGACAGTCTCTCCCTCTCTCTGGTCTCTGTGGTAAAATTCGTGTCGCTTTATTAAGTTTGACACCATTGGAGCGTAGTGTGCTTTGAGGACTCTTTGCAATTCTGTCCACGTTAGTTGTTTAACATCTCGGGGCTTCGCAAGGGCCTTTGCCATCTTGAAAACTGTTGGTCCGCAGTGCGTCAGGAATACAGCTCTCTTGCGTTGCTCTGAAATGTCTTCCATTTCATTGCTCTCCAAATACATCTGGAAGCGATCAGCATAGGAATCCCAATCCTCTTCGTTGGGATTGAAGGGTGCGGGCGGTGCATTGTTTCCAGACATCTTGGTTGTCATCTGGACTTCTTATCACTGTGTGCAGGTTTTTCCGTTCAGGATGATCCCATCCTCGTCGCCAGTGTTTTGTTCGGAAAACACACGAGGTAGACCGGGTTCCAACAACAAATACTTTATTCTTAACTAGTCAGTAAATAGGAACACTTGGCTGAAGCCTGATTGTAGCCAATGGCAGTTGCTTAAATTTGCCGCCTTTTAGCAGTTCTTTGGATTGGTTCCTAGTGAACCAATCCAATGCTTAGTTTATTTGACCAATCAGGTTTGCAGATTTGGAGTCACCCACTTTACATATAGAACAGTGTACTCATCCAGTAAACAACTCAGTGGCATAAGAATGAACATTGCAACTCATCTACAAGTAGAAGGTAAGAGACTTTCAGACTGATATTAGGAAGTTTGCGTTGTGGTTCGCCAGCAGCCTGTGCAGATGGCAGAGAAATCAGACAGTGGGGAAGAACAGGGACCATCCAGGAGGCTGGAGAGGACTTGAATGAGGGTCCTGTGTCCAATGCAGAGATGGGGTCAGGGCTGTCTGGGAGTGGGGTTCTGACTCCGGAGCCTCCAGAGTCTGACAGCAGCGAGGCAGAGGAACAAGGGGACCCTATTCCCAGTGCTTATGTGCACAGAGCTGCTATAGGGCGAGAGCAGCTGAAACAAAATGGATGACTTGGGAGGAAGGCTTGAAGGTGATTGCCCCTACCATAAGATATAAAGGACAGGCAAAGGTGAAGAAACCTTTGTAGGAAGCAAAGTTATTTGTTCTGTTCGGATTGATCCTTGAGGGTCTGTGTGGTTTATTTGGCACTTTTGTTGTTGGCAGCAATTCAAAGGAGGGAAAGGTGGGTGCTTATCTAAAGGGACTGTTTGGGATTCATTACAGGTTGGGAATGAACATAATTCCCAGCATTGAAATAAAACGAGTTGTTTTAACTAAGTATGTGCTTAATTATGATCTTGGAAGCCTTGGTCAGAACAGTCTGGTCACAGCATAGATGTAATTTAAGTTCTTCTTCAAAGCTTCACATTTTGAGAGCCCTACAAAAAATCTGAGGCCACTAATTTGAAGACTGAATTCTTTGGTTAAACTCTTTGGACCGCAAATGAGCAAATTGTGATGTCGAACCAAATGCTGTTCATGCTCTTAGGTTCACCAGTCTTAGCAAGCATGATTGATCGCTATTGGAATGAGAGTGAAAAATTCAGAACATTCATCACATTTGAATTATTGCTTATGCAATAAAGATAATAAAGATAAATAGATGCATATGCACACACATATATAAAGTTATGCTGGAATCTGATTCATATGCATATTCTTTCCAGAGTTATTTATGAGTTTGACTTAAATGAAGCTTGTTAGTGCACAAGCCGTTATAAGGCTGATGCATGATATATGAAAAACTACACTACAATTCCATCTCTGCGGAGTGATGACAAGGATATGGCTTCTGCTGTGTGACCATGCTCAAATTGCTTGCTGTCTCATTTTTAGGAAATATGTACCATTAGGATGATTTAGATTCTGTGTGTGACTTGGGTCTATTTTTCCTATTTTTAAAAGAGCAAAAATATATATAAAAACTACGGAGCATCTTGCTCTAATAATATGGCGAGGATAAATGACATTGCCAAGTAAATGACAATGTGAAAATAGGATTGGAGCTGGATGCTGCTGTTGCTGGGAGAGTTTTAAGTCAGTCGAAAAACAACAGCTTAGCGAAATCTAGGGGAGCTGGAGCTTTGAACAGTAAAAACAGCCCAACAAAAACATCCTTATATTTAGCATGTTGAGATAGGCGTGTGTGTGTTTGCGTTTAGAGGCGATTGAGTGAGTCTGCTGATTGTCAGTGCTTTTCTTGGGAATCCTTTTACTGGGAACGTCTTCCCCACCAAAATCAACAAGAATTTGATAAATATAATATGGTATATGGATCAATGTTATCATTCTAAATTATATTTGACAAATTGCTTCATTTTAGAGATTATTTGGAAGATCAAAACAAGCAGTGCTGAAATGCAATCTATTTGCATTACTTGAATTTAAAATATTTGAATCTTATTTTAAAAACAACAACAACAGTAAAATGACTTTCTGGCTCCTAGGCTGACATTATACAATGTCATTCTGCATTATGAATTTTGTCTGTTCAGATGTGGGAGTGCTTGGAAACTGTAAGAAGCCTGCATAAAGGTTATAAGGGCTTGGAGCAAATTGTTGCTCATAGACCAACCCTGGAGAATATACAGGAGGGATGTAAGTTGTGCCATGGTTGCCTGCTACTTTTCTTGTGTAACTTTAATTTAGTTAAAAATAAATTTAAATGTAAAACATTGCTCGGAAGCTGTTATGTTATAAACACCCACTCCTTGCATCATGTTTATTTTTAAGATTGGTAGCTTCAGTCAACATCTACTTGCCTTCCTCTTCCCCCAGACCTTAAAAGTAAAAGTAAAGGTTTTCCTTGTCTAGCCATGTCCAACTTTAGGAGTGGTGCTCATTTTCATTGCCTAGCTGAGGGAGCCAGCATTGTTTGAAGACATTTCCATCATCATGGGGCCAGTATGGCTATATGCTGAGTGCACATTACCTTCCCAGAAAAGTTGTACCTGTTTATCTACTTACATTTGCCTGCTTTCAAACTGCTAGGTAGGCAGGAGCTGGAGCAAGTAACAGGAACTCACCCCATCACGTGGCACTTGGGTCTTGAACTGGGGCTGTCAGCTTTCTCTCTGACAAGCTCAGGGTCTTTAACCCCTGAATCATCACGAGCCTTCTCCCAAAACCTTAGAATGCTAGAATATGGGAAACAAAGGGGATGGCACAAAGGAACTTGATGAGCTGGAGAGGTTAATAGAGGTTTATGACAAGTCACACATAAACACGATATGCATTTAAGTAATAAAATAAGCAAACTTCCCCAAAGCAGTATTGTTGTGAAGATAAGATTGTATTTACCATCATGCCTGCCCCACTCAACTGGGTCAGCTCAGGATGATGCAGCAGTGATTTCTTTCAGCCAGCATTTCCTGCTACAGTATTCTTTTATCGGACCAAGGGCAAAAGAAAGGCAGTGCATATTCCTGTTTTAGCTAGCTGAGAAATGCAAAGGCAGCTTTAGCCTAATACAGTCGGTCAGCCTGGAGAAGACAAGGCCTACTGAAGCACGTGATCAGATTATAAACCCACCCCCAATACACTGTGGCAGTGGCACTATTTACAACAGTAGAGTGTATTTGGAACACAGAAAACACTGGATATCAGACACATAGAAATAATGGATAGGCCCATCTAAGATGGCAATTAGGCCTGAAAGAAAAATGAAACTTTGAAAGAAGCCAGGTATTTGCCTTGAGCGCATACTGTATAAAATACACTAGTCCTTGCTTAATGACGCTTTGTTCAGTGACCATTCAAGGTTAACGATGATGATGAACAAGAAGACTTATGACTGGCCTTTATAGTTGCAGACATCACAGCGTACCGCAGTCATGTGATTGCCATTTGCAACCTTCACATCCTACATCTGACAAAGTCAAAGAGGAAGCCATCTGGAAGTCGCAAGTCATGGTCACATGATGACATGCTTAACAAGTAGAATGGCCTTGGTAAGTCAACATGGTCATGTCATGTCACCCTTTATGACTGCATCACTTGGCAACAGAGTTGCCAGTCCCAATTATGGTTGTTAACGGAGGACTACCTCTAAAGCCAAATCTTAATCTCCCGCTGTTTGTTAATCATTATACTTTGAGATCCCAGTGAGTTAGGTCCCTTCCTGCATTCTTAAAGATCCTGTCTGACAATTTGGGAATGAGGTTATGATTCCTTTCTTTCCTTCTCCACAGCCAGCTGCTGCTTTTGGAGAAATTCAAAAGAGCATAGGTCTCTAGCAATTTCCTCCCCTGCTGCTGAACTTACACGAGGAGAGGAAATGAATTTAATCATGAATTTAGCCAACTAGTCCCCAGAGGCTCACTTGCCCAGAAGCATTCATCTGCAGGTGAATTGGAAATACTTTCTTATCTAATGGAAATCTCTAGACTTTCTGTTCATAGAGGTGCCTTTTACAGTGGGAATACTTACAAAATGTTGAAAAATGGGTGGGTTCTTTTGTGTTAAGGTCTGCTTTTAGTCAACCCAACAGTTAATGGGAGGATATGGAGGGACCAAAAGTAACACACATTCTACTGAAATGTGAATCCAGCCAGTTCAACCAGTTCTGGCTCCTACCTCTTGCATTCATCACAGAATAAAGACAGAGCTATTCCTTTTCAGCTTAGCCATTCGGTATGATTTAACCCTTTTAGAGATTATTACAGTTACATTCAAAATGAAGGGAACATCTTTTAAAAAGCAGTGTGTGGGTCTATTGTCTGTCTCTGGCAGCAGAGGCTCGCTCGTTTCAAGGAGGGGCATTGAAAACCATTCTCTGGCTGGTGGAAAATGGGGCAACTTGTTCCAGGCTGCTTGCCCTGCTGGGCCTCTTCAGCCAACCTGCTTTCCCACTGATCTGCTGAAAGAAGCTCAGCAATCACCTGATTCCAAGTACCTATCAATCTTCTGCAGACTGGGAAGGGGGAGATATCACTGTGCCCTTTTCCTCTGAAAGAAAAAGAAACATGGCTGGCCATCATTTCTACCATCGTTTTCTCTGGAAGAAGGAATCTGTGATGAGAGTCCAAATGAATTTGAAGTTTGACCTGAACTTTGACATCCACACTTGACTCCTGTTAGTTATGAGTCTATATTTGCATGCTTTCCTTGACAAAAATGCAGCAGTGTTTCATAACTACCTTCTCCTGGATGAGATATGGATTCACACCATTGGAGTGGGTTGATCAGCTGGAGAATTAACCTCTTTTAGTCTCAGTGCAATCTTAACCCAATATTTGTCACTGCTTGAACAACAGTCTAGATTCCTAGTCTAGCCCACAGCTCTGTTTTTTATCCCTTATGGTCTCCTATTCAAGTACTAACCCAAATTTGAATGTAAACCTTACTGTTATAAATGGCTTCCTAGTCTCTAGAGTCACTTTAGTCACCACTGCTGTGCTTTGCAGCCAGCTGGGTTCCAATCTTTGTTTGTTCTGTCCTTTCCAGATGTAGTATTGGGCTAAAGGCCCTGTCACACTGGCCGACGGATGCAAAACGTTTGTAAAAAGGACACAGCGGATGAGAAAAATGTTCCATCCGTTGTTATCCGCTCTCAAAAGTGGCAAAAATTTGCATAACCAGAGCGGACAACACGGAAGGGAACGGACGGGGGGAGGACGCAGGGTGGATGGAAAGCAGATGCTCCACGGAAGCTTAGCGGATGGAAGCCTAGCTTCCGGGGGAGCGCAGCAAAGCTGATGCGGAACAGATACAGCGGATGCAGAGCGGACGCCGAGCGGATGAAGCAGATGCAGAGCGGAAGCCTACCATTCACTGCGCATGCAGGGAGGATGCATTGCGTCAGCCCCGCAGATATAAAGGGAGGCAGCTCCCAAGCAGGTCACCTTTCAGAGGAAAGACCTGCTTCCAGACATATCGACTGCCTTGCCAGCCTGCCCTGCCTGCATGCCTGCCTGCCAGCCTTGCTGCCTGCCTTGCTGCCTGCCTGCCTGCCGGCCAGCCTCCCTGCCAGCCTGCCTTCCAGCCTTGCTGCCTGCCTGCCAGCTTTCCTGCCAGCCTGCCTGCCAGCCTTGCTGCCTGCCTTCCTGCCAGCCTGCCTGTCTGCCTGCCTGCTAGCCTTGCTGCCAGCCAGCAACCCCACAACCATGGGGAAGAAGAGAAAGCCTCAGCCATCTGCTGCCAGCCCTGGCAAGAGGGACAGGGCCACCCTCCCACCCCCTACCCCTGACTCTGCTTCTGCTGGGGCTTCTGCTGAAGCTGCTCCTGGCGGTGGTACTTCTGCTGGTGCTTAGACATCCTTAATATCCGAGATAGGTCCCCTCTGTGAACGTTTTTTCCGTTTTAATGCTTTGTATGCGAGCTGCATCCGCTTTCATCCTTTCTCAGTCCGTGCTACTAACGCTGCGCGTCCGTTCCGCGTCCGTTCCGCTTCCTCCGTGTCCGCTTTCTGCTGGAGCGGATTTGAGTTGCGCGGATGCGCAGCAGATGCCTAGCGGATGTAGCAGACGCGTAACGGATGACGATGGATGCAGAACGGATGTTCCCCGTATGCCTAGCGGATGCAGAATGGACGCGTTGGATACATTTTCCGCTCATAAAGTTTTGAGCAGCTGAAAACTTTTTGAGCAGATGGAACCTCAGTCGACGGATGCTGGATGGATAGAGAGGAAGAAAAACGGACACAGTGAGTACAAAATGGAAGCATCGCGTTAACCAACGGATGGCAAGTGTTTTTCTTCGTTTTACATCCTCTTTCCATCCGTTGGTGCAGTGTGACATGGGCTTAACATGCAAGCTGAACACTAAGTAAATGCTGAAATCCTTCAGCAGAACTGTGACTCTATGGGGAATGTTTGCAGGGTATAAAAACATTTTTCTTTGGTTAGAAAATATTCCATAATTGCTTCTTGGATGCTCTAACTGCATTTTACGTCTGGCTTCAAAGCAGCAAAAGTTCACCCACTACCTTTTTTCATAATGTTACCAATTTCAATAGAACCCTAGATGAAGTCTGGAAGGCATTTGTAATGGATGTAACACCCAGTCCAGCAGTGATTGTCAATACAAAACTCAACGCATATGTACTTAAAGGCTCCCTTTTCTTTCAAGGGCTTACCAGATCCCCTGGGCAAGATGACTTTTTATCCTGGCTGCGCTTTGGGTATTTTTTATATTTTTTGGCCAACATTGTAGATCCAAATAGGGTGGGCTAGTTGAACCTAAGGTAAGAAAGACCGGCTCTTGTTAGTACTTGCATGCGCAAATCCCAATGAAATAGAATAGAATTCTTTCTTGGCCAAGTGTGATTGGACACACAAGGGATTTGTCTTTGTGCATATGCTCTCGGTATACATAAAAGAAAAGATATATTCGTCAAGAGTCAAGACTCATAAGGTACAACACTTAATAATAGTCATAGGGTACAAAACTGACAGATCAGAAAAATCAAACATAAATCCTGAAAGAAGGGGGTGGAAAAAATCAAGGAAAAGGTGTCGATTGTATCTTTAAAAACATCACAGACTTCAGTTTAGGCCAATCTGGTTGAAATAAGTCAACCCCCCCAACCCGCCCCAACTCCAATGTGGTTGTGCTTTCAAAGGTAGGTGACAAACAGAAATCCAAAATGCTTCCTATCAACTGAATGGACTGTTGTAAAGGGCCTAAGAGGATTCTCTAATTGAAACCCAGTCTCAATACCGAAGGAACTCGGGACAGATTCATGGATCATGCAGAACCGAAACAGAGGTTGCTTCTTTTTAGTTTAATACGGTAGGGTGCTTAAATCCAGCCATTGTTTCATCACACTTGTGCCAGAAGCACTGAGGGGCTCCCATGTTGAAAGGATTAGCCAGTGACATCACCAGGATGCCCAGTTGAGGGCTTCTTTCATGTCCCCAACATGAAACCTGGAGCGAAAGACAGGAGCTCACCCATCTTACAGTAGCACTCAGATCTCAAATGTGGGCTTGCTTAACCTCCAACCCAATGTCCTAAATACATGAAACACCATGCTCCTCTCCAGCCATTAAGGCTTGTAAATTATGGTCTATAATTCACAATATATAATCACAGCAAACTTTTTTTCAGCAAACCAAGATAGAGCAAGCCATGGGTTAACATACTATGTATGCGAATGCAAAGTTGGAATCAACTTTGCAATTCTGAGTTACTCTGGATATGTGGGGCTCATTCCCATTAAAAGGTTTGTAAGGGAAGGCTGCAGTTTTACTGAGCAACCTTTTACTTTACTAGCATGAATCCAGGTAAAAACCACCTCTGCATCTCTGTTCTTTGTAGGGGTTGAACTTTTTCAACCTCAGTAAACTTCATGCTCAGATTACCTTGATTATTGCTAGGGTTACCAGATAGCTAAGGAAGATACAAAAAATGAAAAAAAGGCCAAATGAAGGCAAAGGGGAAGGAAGACACACTAGCACTTTCCTGGCTTCTACAACAAAAATTACGACAAAAAGCTGCAAAAAAAGTACTTTGGTTCACATATATAAAATTACTTTTTCCAGCAACTGTCCTCCGGAAAGAGTTTTTTTTAAATCACAATATCTTTATTTTCAAGAACATGTGCTAGTGATAAGACAGAATTGACAACACTCTCCCAATTTCACCATAGAAATGATGAGTCATTGATCTACAGATTAGATTACAGGAATCATAGATTTGAAAGAGTGGATCGAGATTAATTGCTGGGATCAAGAAATAAATGTAGATAATCCTCACCGATTGACACAGTTGGGACCAGCAACACTGTGGCTACACAGTGAAGTTGTAAAATGAAATGTCACATGGCTATGCACTCGACAATTGAAAGCTAGCAGTGAATCTTGCAAATGGCAACCATGTGATTGTGGAACAGTGTGACCATGTTAAATGCACATTGGTTTCCAAGCATCTGCGTCACAATTGTGTCACCACAGGGATACTGCAAGGGTGGTAAGTGCAAGCACCAGTCTCCTTTCCCAGTGCCATCATAACTTTAAATGGTCACAAGCAAGGACTACCTGGAATATAAATTTAGGCAGTCAAGTCTGTCGACAGACAAGGAAAAGAAAGAAGCAGACAATTTACAAGGTCATGATATATGAAAGTTTGAATGACTATTGTTGTGAAAACAATCTAAATTTTTAAAGAAAACCATTTAAAAAGCCAGACAATATTTGATTTTAAGATTATGCCTGCTAGACACAGGACAAAAATGAGGACACACCACTCTTTTGGTGGTCGTGTAATGATCATAACAATAGCTCTTCTTTGATGCTCAGTGCATTCTGGTTTCTTCTCATTAGTCTTCTCTAATGTTTGGTTTCCATAACATTTCCATAAACTGTAATTATGCTTTGTTTGTGGGAGGATTCCTTAAAAAAACCCAAAAAACAATCCACTGTTCTTTGAATTTGGCTGGCTGACTTCATGACTCCAGCTATTGTGGTTTAATATATGACTCAGTTCAGAGTGTGAACCCAAACGCCAAGCCTTGATTAAGCAACCCATAACTTAGTAAGATATCCAACCAAGGTCTCTCATTATAACGCATCAAAAACGTTGTGTGCCAATGTTCCATCTCTTGCCAGTCTCAATCCTATGAAACCGCAGAAGGCTTCACTTCCAGGAATCCAAGCAGATCTTCCCAGTCATCTTTTCCTATTTCTCTCCCAACGTTCATCCAGCTACTACTTAACCAATTTAGTTGCATAAATCAATCCATGGGGTTGGGCCTAGAAGCAAATCAATCCGATTTTAATCAAGCGTCTTCCCATTTGTATCATGTTATCAGTCATAATTGTTTATTGCTTTATAGAACAGGACAGAATAGGATAGACGAAACTAGAATTCTTTATTGGCCAAGTATGATTAGACACACAAGGTGCGTAAGCTCTCAATGTACATACAACAATAGTGATAAGCAACCAAATTATAGTCATAAGAAGATAACACTGTCAAACTATTTAGTAAGACTGTATTAACTGTTATTCTTCTCATCCTTCCTATTCCCTATCTCTTCCAACTTATGACTATATTTTTGCTGCTTGTACCTTTACAATGTATTTTGTTTAGTTGTTCTCTAGTATGATTTGACTGCTTATTAGTAAACCCATGACTATCACTAAGTGTTGTAATCTTATGATTCTTGATGAATGTATTTTATTTTATTTTTTCTTATGTACACTGAGAGCTTATGCACCAAAGACAAATTCCTTGTCTGTCCAACCACACTTGGCCAATAAAGAATTCTGTTCTGTTCTGTTCTGTTCTGTTCTGTTCTGTTCTGTTCTGTTCTGTTCT
>BLBF01000025.1:4232328-4260440 GCA_015471245.1 Laticauda colubrina | reverse complement strand
GTTTTTCCCCCTTAACACAAATGTATAGAATACTGCAGGGTTTCATTGATCTAGTTCAGGATAATAGATCTGTGAAGTGAAATATAGAACTAATGAATGTACCACAATATATCATGAATAGGTGATTTTTTTAATGGCTTCTGGCCATAACATTTTTTGTGTAATTACAGTATGTTGGAAATCAAGTGAGTTGGGGACTAGCTGTCAGAAGTACATTATACTTTATAATTTAGGAAGTCCTATGTGTTTTAGCAGAAAACTAGCAGTTAAACATCTCCAGAAGCAGTTTGCAAAATGTTCTGTCACAGGATGTTCTGTGAAATGCAGAATACACTAAATGGCTTGTTTTGGTACTGGAACATTGCACAATGTCCTTGCTTGATAGACAGTAACATAAAATCCTTACATAAGAAATACTGCATCGATTGTGAAGCTGGTTCTCCTTCCTACAGGTATATTTTTTGCAAAATAACTGTAAGTGTGCATCTTCTGCAGCATACTTTTCCCTTTGTTGGGCCCTTCTTGGCCAGAATGTTTTTTTTATGAGCTAATATATTAATAATGTTTGCTGCCTAGAAGGTTTGTCTTTATTCCTGAAAAATTACATTATGGAGGGTGACTGCAGCAGATTGGCTGGTGTTAAATACTGTTTTTTGGTAAGAATTTTAAGAGTATTTGCTATGCTAATTATTTGGATGTTATGTTGTGAGGCTGTTGAGTTGTTCGGTTTTATAAATTGTGTTCCAACTTTGCTGTTAAAGGCTAGGTCACACTGGCCGACGGATGCAAAACGTATGTAAAAAGGACACAGCGGATGAGCAAATTTTCCATCCATTATCCGCTCTCAAAAGTGCCCCAAATTTGCATAAACAGAGCAGACAACAACGGAAAGGAATGGACGTGGGGAGGATGTAGCGGGGATGTAAAGCGGACGTTCGTAGGAAGCCTAGCGGATGAAAACAGATGGAAGCGGATGACACATCCGCAGGGCTTCCGGGGGAAAACAGCGAAGCGGACACGTAGTGGAAGGAATGGATGCGTAGCAGATGACGCGGATGCATCACAGACGCCTATAGGATGCATAGCAGATGCCTAGTGGATGCAAAACGTTCACTGCACATGCGGGGAGGATGAATTGCGTAAGCTCCGCGGATATAAAAGGATGCAGCTCGCAAGCAGGTCACCATTCAGAGGAAAGACCTGCTGCCAGAGACATCTTGAGAGAACACTATGGGGAAGAAGAGGAAGCCTGTACCTACTCCTGCCAGCCCTGGGGGGACAGAACCACCATCCCACCCCCTGGCGCTAACTCTGAAGCTGCTGGTGCTACTGCTGATGATGATGTTCTGGTGCTGCTGGTGCTTCTCCTGCTGCTGCTGCTGTGGTGGACCAGCCCCAAGGCCCTCAAAGCCCTGCTGCTGAAGGCCCTGCCAGAGGGAGGAAGAGGCAAGGCAAGGAGAAGGGGGAGAGGAAACAGTACTCCATTTCCGAGGACCATGAGGAGAAGGTGCTGGAATGGCTGAGGGAGAACGAGTACCTGTGGAGGAAGGGCCACAGGCTCTATCGCGACACCAAGCGGAAGCAGGCAGTGTGGAGAGAGAAGGCGGAGAACCTGGGCTACACTTCAGATGTCCTCCTGGGGTGATGGAAGCACATGCACACCTGGTATGGCAAGCTGCACCTGAAGAGATCCGGCCAGGGCGCTGTCAAGCTAACTGACCGGGAGACCTATGTCATGGCCAGGTGCAGCTTCTTGGAGGGTGTGATCCGCCACTGAGGAGCAGCCCCTCTGTCAACCCTCTGCCTCAGACAGCCCACAGAGAGCCACTTGTCTTCCAGCCAGGAGACAGCTACCGTGTCCAGGCAGGTGTCTTTGGAGGGCCCCACGACAGAGACCCCCCCCCCCCACAGCTGCACTTCCCATGCCAGAGGATGTGGAGGATCCCCTGTCTCAGATGGAGCAAGAAGAGGCAGCCATCAGAGACCAACCCACACCCACCCCCAGCTCCACCTCCACAGAAAGCAGGCAGAGAGGCAGACCGGAGGGACAGAGCCACACTGTCCTCTTGGAGATCAGGGACACAATCAAAGCAAGCACAGATCTCCTCTCCCAGCTGGTCCACTTTGACATACCATCCTCCAACCGCAAGCCCTTCATCACGTACGTGAGCCAGACCCTCATGGACATGCCCGAGGCCCAGTATCAGGCGATGAAGGAGAGGATCACTGCTCTTCTGCACCACCCTCCAGGCCCAGCTGAACCTGCTGCTACCCACTCCAGGTCTGCTCCTCCACCCCAGCCGATGTCACAGCCCTTCCACGGATTTCAGCAGCCCCTCGCCTACCAAGCCTACCACTACCAGGACTTCCCACAGCAGAGGCAGCTCTTCCCAGTCCACACTCAGGTTCCTCAGACGCCACAGACGCCTCAGCTGACCCAGCTGCAGACCAGACAGCCCCACTACACTCCTCTTTCCTCCACCCCACAGCCAAGCCCTTCCTCAGAACATCTGTCATCAGGGTTGGGCCTCACATCCCAGGTCCTTGAGGAAGTGCCTCTCAACCTCATGGGACTGAGTCAGCTCTCTCAGATCTTCCTGCACACACCATCTCCTGTTGTCCTCTCGGGGCCAGGCACCCCAATGGCGCCTCAGACCAGCACTCCAACAACAGCCACCTCCACAGTCCCTGACCCCTTTACATCTGAGACCATGGGCATGCCTCAGAGTGACTGAAAAGAGTGCCAGAGACTGAGTTGCTACCTGTTCACCTTATCTTTGCTGAAAGACAATTTACTTGGGTCATTTTGCTTTTTAATAAAGTCATAGTTTGTTATTAATAAAGGTTCTCTTTGCTTCACACACTTGGTTCATTTTTTTACTTAATAAAGTGTTGGGGAAAACTTTGAAAAAAGGGTTAAGCCTTTGCATGCTTGTGGGATTGGTAAGGATAGCTGAGGGATGGATAGCTGTGGGATGGGTAAGGATAGCTGTGGGATGGATAGCTGTGGGATGGGTAAGGATAGCTGTGGAATAAGGATAGTTGTGGGATAGATAAACCTCCAGTGCAAGCATAGTGGGACTGTATGGTCCACCCTCCCAGCTGCCACACATATGGACCTTTATTATCAATAACAATTTAATCATTCATCAACACATTTCAACATAAACAAAACTCTTTATTAATATCCTATTCATTGTAAGGCCACTCAACATACATGGCACAATCTCATCAGTGTGATGAGACAGGCTGAAGGAAGCATCCATTAAGCATCTATCATCCTGTCTTGCCACTCCACTACTCCAGCTGGGGAGTTGCACCAGTGTTTCAGGAGGTTGCGCTGCTTCTTCCCTCCATGTGAAGCTCTCTTGGGGCCTGGTACATCCACAGTGTCTATCAGGTTTAGTCCTTGTCTCCATTCACCAGACTCTCTTCACGGGTGAGACATCTTGAAGTGTACGGCTTCATGAGGTAAGTTCTGAGGGAGAAGGCGTCATCCCCCACGATGAAGTAGGGCACATCTTGTGTGTCGTTGGGTAGGGGGTCTGGATCTGGAAAACCCATGATGAGGTTGCGTTCCAGCCCACCCTTGAAGTCACTGGCGTTGTTTATCTGGGCATCAGAAGCTGACCCGTTGCCTGAAGCATCGATGTACATGAGCTTGTAGTCAGCATCAATCATGGCAAAGAGGCTGATGCTGAAGAAGCCCTTGTAGTTGAAATAATTGGACCCTGAGTTGGGTGGAGCTTTGCAGGCCACGTGCTTCCCATCTATGGCTCCAACGGTATGGGGAAAGTTCCACCTCTGATACCACTGCTCTGCAACTTTCCTCCAGCCTTCTTCAGTGGTGGGGCACTGGAGGAGCTCCTCCACGTATTCTTCGATGATGGCCTGCACCACTTCTCTGACCACTTTGCTGATAGTGTTGTGTGGCACCCTCCAGGCATACTGCATGTTTCTGTACATGGTCCCAGAGGCCAGGTGGCACAGAGTCAGTGCCACCTTCAGTCCAGGGTCCAGGCTGGGACGGAAGTTGGTGTTTGCCTTGGTCAACTTGGGTCTCAGACATTCCACAAGTTCGTCAAAGATGGCTGGTGGCATCCTCATGAAGTGCTGGAATGCACGAGTGTCTTCATTCCTCAGCTCCACCATCAGCTTATCATACAGTCCAAATTCCGCTCTTCTCCCGATCCATCGTCGGACCCACACAGCTCTTGGATGTCTCCTTCTCTTTGCATAGAAAAGGTGAAACAGTCTGAAGAGGGCTTGGTTCTGGTATTGAATGATGGCGGCTACCAAAAGGAGTGTGCGATGATCCATGGTGGAGATCAATGGATGATATGGAAGAGCAAGAGCAAGGCTGAAGAGGTCTGCACACCACGGCTGCTGGACTGATAGTGAGATCCAGGTGATTTCCTCCCCCTTTTTATAGGAAATGTCGGTTTTCCGCTTGGTGTCCTTCCACATACTCTAGACATCCTCCAGACATCCTAAATATCCGAGATATGTCCCATATACGAACGTTTTGTCCGTTTTAAAGCTTTATATATGAGATGCATCCACTTACATCCTTTCTATTTCCGTGCTACTAACACTGTGTGGACTTTCCGCGTGCCTTTCACTTTCTCCCTCTTTCCGTTTTCAGCTGGAGTGGATGTGAGTTGCGCGGATGTCCAGAGGATGTGTAATGGATGACAATGGACGTAGAATGTTTGTTGCCCGTATGTGTCGCGGATGTAGATCGTACGCGGTGGAAAGTTCATCCATTCAAAAAGTTTTGTGCAGCTCAAAACTTTTTGAGCGGATGAAATAGCATGGATGTTTGACGGATAGAGCGTATGAAACACGTACGCAGTGAGTACACAACTGATGCATCGCGTTTTCCAACGGATGGCAAGTTTTTTTGTCAGTTTTACATCCTCTTTGCATCCGTTGGTTCAGTGTGACATGGGCTTAGAGAACATAGCTGTGCTCTCAGGCCTACTCATGTACACTGAGTTTTTCAGTCAGCATGCCTGCAGATGTCTCCTGTAAGAAAGTGTATCTCCTTCAAATGGCTATATAAGATCACTGTTGAATACTGTGATCACATATAGTAGATAAATGAAATATAAGATCCGGGATGTAGCTTTACATCAAAATGTTTAGAATTTCAAAAATCCTGTAAGAATTCAAAACAGCAGTACTCTCTTTTTAGAAATGTTGTGACCACCCTAAAATGCTCCAAGTTTGTAAACTGTTTGGACAAAGTGTCGAAATATTTTGAGTAATGTTGAAATAGCTTGTTTCCAATTCAAGATATTTTGAGGTTGAAACATTTTGCATGCCGTACAATTGGTTCTTGACTTAATACCATTCACTTAACAACTGTTAGAAGTCAGAAAACTGTTAGAAGTATTGAAAAAGGTAAATTTTTGCACCTATGACTATCACAGCAACCCATGGTCACATGATCGTCATTCATGACCTTCGGCAGGAAGTTCCAAAAAGCAAACTCAATAGGGGAAGCAAAATTCATTTAATGGCCATGATGAGCTTAGCAATGAAAGTTCAGTCCCAATGGTGGTTGTAAGTCAAGAACTGTCTGTATATAATTTGGCCTATAGCAGTGTATGCCCTGGATTAACCTATTGTAGAGGTTGGACAAATTTTTTATTGTTTTTTACATTAGCCACTACTGTGTCAATGATCTGTGAAATTGAGCCAGTTGGATTTTTGACATTGATTGAATGTGGAAAAAATTAACATTGTTTGGCATGTCTGTTGGGTGAATTTGGAGAATAGAATGATTGTGGAAGTGTAATATTTGCTTTTTGGTGCAGTATTATGGTAGAAAAAGATCAAATCCAGGCTGCATTGCAGAATTCTTACATTGAAAAACATTAGGAGTTGAAAATATCTTGTAAATTTGAAACTGTTGTTCCAACTTTCTCTGAATTTAAAAGTGTTCCAAGATCATAAAAGGTATGTTTTGTGCTCAAATTCCTTAGAAATACATAGAAAAGTTCTAGTACAGCCAGAACAGCCTGTTTGGAATTCAAAACAGGATGCTGAATTTATAATGTTTTGCCCTTGTCTTTTTTCTGTTAACTGTTGTCAAAAGCCCATAGATCTTGATAAATTGGAAATCACCAGCAGATAATGAAGTCAGCTCATCCTTATATTGTACTGTCACTTTCCTTAGCTATGCTCCTTGGTGTCCTGTCTGTCAGCAAATGGAATTGGCGTGGGAAGCTTTTGCAAGAAACAGCAAGGAACTTGAACTCAGTGTGGGCAAGGTTGATGTCACTCAAGAACCAGGTAAGTAATGAACAATCATACAGACAAAAATCAATGTAAGGAATTTAATTGCTTTTTATGTGAGCAATTTAATTGCTTTAAAAAATGGAAACAGAATATTAAGTCTTCATGTTATTAGCCCAAATTTAAATGAATTTTCCCCAAACTCTGGTAAATGTCTGATATGATCACTGTGGTCAGCACTCATGCTCACTAGCAATAATCAGCATTGTCGATATATAGTCCAGTGAATGTGGATGATGACATAGTGTCTAAAGCTGATTTGGAAATTAGCACTATTGTGTAAGATAGTCCTGGACTTGCCATAATGGAGCCCAATCATTATGGTTGCAAGTCATGACCTCATTAATTGAGGCGTCCACAAGATTGCCTCACTTAAGGGCCCTTAACCTTGCTCTCCCGTTACACGGAGCGTGGGATAGTTCAGGTGAGTGATGATCGGGGAGGCCTAGTGCAGGCTTAGGCCTGCCTAGTTTAGACATCCCAATGCCTCTCACCATTAAGTGGTTAACCTTGATTTCCCATAGGCCTTTGGCCTGCTCTCTGCTCCACTGTGTCCCACACCCTCCTCCCCATCTTTTATCATTTTTTCCTACTTACCTTTTGTTGATATGTAGAGCTTGAGCTCACGTTGGGAAAGGAGGGCCAGGCCATTCTTCCCCTCAGCATTCCTGGACTATGTGGCTCCATCTTGGAAGCAAGCACCGTTTTCAGCATGGTCTCAATGATTTTTTTTTTAAAAAAATCTGTAAACATGTACTTATAACTTCTTTTGTAATAAATAGAAGAAGCTCACCCAGTGAAGTCCATAAAAACTTGGTGTTTCAGAGGTTTGTAATGTAAAAAAAGAATTTAAAAATCAATTCCAAAGTGATTAAGAAACAGGGAATGGTTGAATTTTGAGTCCTTAAAGGTTATATTACAACTGTGACTGTAGTTGTAATCGTTGGCTTCTAGTCACTCAGCTCACAAGCAGACCTCAAAAATACTGGTTCCTGCCATCTACTCATGAGGAGCAGTTGTACAGAGTCCATGTGGATAATCTCGAGAGCTTTCCTTTCTCTATAGAGTTATTTTTTTCCCAGTTGGATCCCACATCCAGCCAAGGATTTCAGTTTGTAGTGTTCTGTTTCTTCAGGAGCAATGGCCTGCTTTGGCCTTACTGGAACCTTTTTAAAAATGATATTAACCCTATTGTAGGGTTATTTATGCATTACCCATTTGAACACAATTTTTGAGAGGAAGGAGTCCCCAGTACCAGTAAAAAAAAGGTTTTATTTGGCGTGACTTAAGTCAGAAAATGTATTCTTTTTCCAAGATACTTCTGGACTATCTATGAACTAACAGCTTGTGTGCTTGGCCAAAGTTTTCTCATGGATATTTTACACTTGCCCTTGAATATTTCTGAAATGTACTAGGAAAATTCTTTTCTGTTAATACTTGGGATTCCTTTCTTTTTCCCTTGTTTCCTTTCAGTGCCTGACCTCTTTAATTATAATTTACATTTTTACCAGTAGTGGTTAAGGGGATCCAAAGTAGACCAAATGAGTTCTTGTTATTTATGCGAAGCCATGGGACTGAAAGTTGCCAACTCCCACAAAATGTGTAGAATATGAAAATGAACTCTTAATTGTAAAGTGTTTGTTAGATTATGATTATGTGTCGGAAGCAAGATAAGAAGTGCTATTTAAAACAAGTATCTATTCTCCTCAGGTGTAAGTGGCCGTTTCTTAGTCACTACTCTTCCCACTATTTACCAGTAAGTATGTATTTTAATTACTCTGAAAACAGTTGCTATTTACAATTGCAATTGAAAATGTTTCCTTTTGTATGGTGGCAGAGTAAAATATGTGATGAAGCTAAGGAAAAAGCATCTATATATGTCAATTACATTGGAAAGCAATGCAAACTTAAAAAAAATCTTATTGCAGAAATCTTTTTAATTAGATGAGCGGAGTGTTGGGAACATGTAAGATTTGGAGAAAAAAATAGTTGAATAGAATAGCTTTTTTGGCAGATCTAAGCAATTACAAAATATGTTGTGACCAGACTGCTACTTGCATAACAACGCTTATACAGGCCATTATATCCAACTGCATTCTAGGAAATGAAGATGTTGCTAGAGACTAATACTTTGGAGTATGCCAGCTTCCCATTTTTTAAAAAGTTCAGATATTTTTGCAATTTAAAAAGTCAAATGGATAGAGACACTAACAGGAAATGATGAAGTTTTTCATAGATGGCATTTTGGACACATGATGTTTATGGAAAAATAAGTAGGATTAGTCCCAGTAGAAAGCAAGATGTTTTAGTTTCAGAAGAAAATTATGATCTAAACAGGGAGCTTCCTGCTGTCCTTCATAAAATGGATAATGCGAGCCTGCTGTAAAATGAGTAATAATGTAAGCAGGGATGGGTTTCTACCGGTTCTGTCCACCTCTGTAGAACCAGTAGTTCTGAAGAGCAGCAGACATAGAATCTGTTCTATGTCTGCTGATGTTTTTGCCCGCCCACCCGTCCAGGCTCTTACCTGACCTTTATTTCCTGCTTTTTCAACCTCAGCTGCTTTGTGCGACACAGCTGCGGTTGAAAAAGCAGGAAAAAAGAGCTTTTCCAACTGCTGTGCACCCGCACACTCAGCTGTCTGGGCAGCTCAAGTTGTAAATTGCACTCGCGCGACTCGCGCATGTGTGCGCGATGCAGAGCAACAGAACCAGTAGTTATACTGGTTGGATCCCATCCCTGAATCTAAGGCACTAGTAACTTGTCATAAACAAACCACAATGAAATTCACTGTGTATTTCTTCAATATCTCTCCCTTCAATCGGGTCCAGTGGGTTTTTTTAATCAGATTATTTTGATTAATTATTAAAAAATGGGCAAGATAGTAAATTAAGGTTCTTCCTGGGTTTATATACCCCAGTATCCTTTGGAAAATACAAGTTAGATTTTTGGCCCAGAGGAAACATGCTATGATAGCTACCTAAAACAAGTAATTAGGTGATTGAGTTATAATAAGAATAAAAGGAAGTTTTTTGTTGTTTTTTTCCTGAATACATCTCCTATTACTTTTTTCTCTTGCTTATTTTCATCTCTCTCCACCCCCCTTGCTTTCCAATTCCTCAAGTGGAATAATACTTTTAAGGATGTTGAGAAAATAGTGTAAAAAGGATCCGGTTCTCTGTAAAACTTGTTAATTTGTATGAGTGCTGCTCTGGTACACTGGAGAGTAACAAGGTTTTAGATTCAATAGCATAACTATATTTTAATCTGTTTTCAGTGCAAAGGATGGAGTTTTTCGCAGATACCGTGGCTCAAAGACATTGGAGGATCTAGAGAGTTATATCCTGGAGAGAAAATGGGAAAGTATAGAACCTGTGGCAGGATGGAAGTCTCCCACATCTCTAATGTAATTATAATGCAATATCGTGTCCCAGATTGGAATTTCATCCTAGGTTAAATGCAGCCTTAGCTGAAAATAGAATTCCCAGTTGAATATTGTTTGCACTTTTTAACTTTCAGGGTGACTTATTGCGGTAGTCTGTTTCATTCTGCTCTACCATCTACTGGTAGAGATTGTCCAGTGCTTTCAGGATTATAGGAAGGTATTTACTTTGCATTTAATTTTGAGCTGTAGGTCCATGTTTTTAGGGAATAAAAATCACAGCAGGTAGTAATTGGTTGTGGTGATGACATATGGAATATAAGTATTTAGAGGGTACCTATAGAGTATAGCTTAGTGAAGATTGCTATTATATCTTGTGTGAAGTGTTTTCATTATGATAAAGATTTTCTGTATAAATGTAGATGAAACAGTGTGATAAAAATCCGATAATTTTGTTTTCCTAATTCATTCTGTAACTATTTTAAAGGTTGGTTAGAGAAACACCATACTTCTTTTATTTCCTTAGTTAAATTATTGTGTCTCTTTTGATCAAATAACAATAAGAACAATGAGAAATAATAGAATAGTAGTCCCAGAACAAATGGGAACACACTTTTTCAATCTTTAATTATTTTTAATGATCGTGTTTATATTGATTCTTATTAGGATGTATGGGATGGCAGGACTCTTCCATTTGTCTGGATGGATCAGAGTAAGTAAGCAATATGTATCTTAAGTTATGCACTTTACTTTATAAAACTTTTTACCTGAGCTTGGTTTTTAAAGGTCTGTCATGTTTCCCAATAATCATACAGCTTATGTTTCTTTATACATTATGGAAAGAATATAGATCAAACTATTACAACTTTGGTCCAAACTGTGATGAATAATTTAAATTTTGTAAATTTTATGATGGGATGCAAGATTTCAACATGGTTGCATATAAACACTCCATATTCTGTCATATGGGTAAAAGCTCCAACAGATTTATGAATTCTTCAATACAGTGTTTTAAATTCAGTATATAATTCATAAATTTCCACTTAGAACAGGGGCGTCAAACTCATGTTGTCATGATGACGCATGACATATTGGGACTTTTTTCCCCTTCACTAAACCAGGCGGGGGCAAAGCCAGCACATGATGCATCCAACCCATGGCCCGCAAGTTTGACACCCCTGATTTAGAAGGTATTAATAGAAATAGCACTCAGACTTACATACTGCTTCACAGTGCTTTACAGCTTCTCTAGGAGATTTACAGAGTCAGCCTCTTGCCCCCAACAATCTGGGTCCTCATTTTACCCACCTTGGAAGGATGGAAGGCTGAGCTAACATTGAGCTAGTGAGAATCGAACTGCTGGCAGAAGTTATTCGGATTATTAGGAGTCTAAAAGAGTGACTGCCCCAATCTTTTGGGCACCAGGGATCAATTCCATGGATAAATTTTTTTCTGCAGACCAGAGGGGACAAGGTTTTGTATGCTGCCTGCATCCTGTGGAATGGGCTTCACTTGTTTGTGCAGCCCTGTTGTTGGCATGCTATGGACCAAGGATTGGGGAGCCCTGGTCTAAAACATACAGAACAAAATACACAGTTGCTGTTTACCTGTACTTATTTAGACAATGGTATCAATTGTATTCAGAAATAAAAGTTCTAATATTAATGCTACTTATAAGCCTGGGAATCCAACAGTTGGAATGTTAATGAGAACAACAAACAAGCACAGCAAGACTTCTATGAGTTGGCTCAAAATATCCATTGATTTTATGTATGCACAGATCCTATGTTTTAGTACCTAAGCTTTAAAATCAGAATAATCTCATTCTGCATTGGTGAGTGTGAAGTGTGTCTTGTGAGAAATTAGAGTAGACATGAAAATGTTTTGTTCAATAAATTGAATTCAACAGTTATTAGCAAGTTAAAACTTGCAGGGTGTACCTCATCTGAAAATTAATGTTAAAAAAATAAAAAACCACACTATTCTGTTTAAAAAAAACCACCTCATATGCTGAGCGTAGGTACACATCCCAGTTGGCACTATCAAATACCCACAGAAGATATAGCCAATGATAGTTTTATAAAGGATGTTGATTTTGTAAATAATTTATATGAAATTGATTCAAACCTCTTAAAGTCAAAATGAAACAAAACTGTATGCTTCTGTAATTACATTTTGAGAGAGTGTGAAGATTTGAAGATATATTGTCATTCCAAACAACTTGATAGATAATGGAACGGCAGTTTCAATTCAAATTATGTTTCTGTTGCAGCAAATCCACAACTATTTTACTGGCACTCTTGGAATTCATATTTGGGTTTCTTATGCCATCTTCATATTAGCCACCCTTCTGATTGGTCTTATCTTGGCTTTGGTAAGAAAATAGTTTTATACTCTTAAACCAAGGTGTAAAAAAATGGGAATAATGCATTGATAATAAGCACAGTAAATGGTATATCACCTGAAGAGTTCATTATAGATCAAGAAGATATTGGTATTCCTACTATACTGGGGAATTGTGGAAAAATTAATGGTAGGTCAAAACTTTCTATTCTGTCAGAGAAAATAATAATCAAAAACCTGTAATGTTTCTGGTGCTCTTGATCTCAAGAGAATGGTAGACAATTATCTCTCAAACTCCTGGTCTATATTCTCTTGAGCTTTACTTTTTTATCAACTAAGTGATCCTGGTCTATGAATTATAAAACTCAAGAGAAATTAGTATTTCATACATTAATAAATTTTGAAAAGAAATATTACTGACAAAGATGTAATGTTTAATCTTTAATTTTAATTTTATGATGAATTTTTTCTCATTAAACTTGGAATATAGCAAAGAGGATAATTTTATATAAACTGAAGGAAACTTTATCTTTTTGATATTAAGGAATAGATTTATTATAAATTACTTAATCTGTTTTTGAAATGTCCTTATTTTCCAAAAGCGAAAAGATGGCGCAGCATTTTTCTTTGGTTTTAAGTATAAGCAGACATTGAGGCTTAGAGATACTGATATCAAATGGATTTTTAGATTAGTTTTATCTTTTAAGTTTGTTTTATTTTGATTGGTATAGTATATGTACCTTCTTTTGTATTATATAATTATTAGTGTATTTTGCTATAGTTGTACACCACCAATTAAAACACAAAACAAAAATATCTTTAGAGAAATTATACTCTAGAACTTCTATATACTGTTAGAGCACTGCATCAGGACCTTGTTAAGGATTCTGAAAAGTTCTGATTTATCTGGTTTAGAAATAACTGAAGATTGTAAAAAAAAAAAAACATTTAGAGAGGGCTTTGATCTATAGCTTTCTTAAGCATAGCTCATGACTTTCATTGGCAGAAAAACATGGATATTTTGCATTTAAATGCAACATAATTACAAGCCACTCAGATATCAATTGTGTTGGGCCTATTTGACCAGATCTGAAATTCTCTAGGTTAGTTTTATGGTACTTTTTTCTTTCTTTCTTTCAGATATTTGTTTTGCTTACAGATTGCATGTGTCCAGCTAAGTCCAAAGAAGAAAGCTTTGGTATGTACATATAATGAAGAGTAATGCTGGTGCTTATAATGTTTGTATATAGTTTCCCAGAATGAACTCGATAGCAAACAGAATAAAAATATATTATACTGAAAGTGTCCCTTGAAAACAAACAATAAACTATGCTGAGGTCCAGAAAAAAATTGCATTCATATAGTAGTGCCAGGTCCATCAACATCTTGGCACAGTGCCCTGGAGGTAAAGCCAAGTCTTCACGGTTTTCCTGCAAGTCAACAGGACCAGGCCCACCTCTGTCTCCAACAGGAGGTTGTTCCATAGGATAGACACCATGATAGAGAAGACATGCTTCCAAGTTCCCACCACACAACATTGTTTTACTGAGGGGACCTGGAGCATGCCCACCATGTCAGTTTAGTAGGAGGGTGGAAACCATTAAGAAAAGACTATACAACAAGTAATCTGGCCTCATGCAATATAAGCCTTTAGGGTGGAGGCCAGTACCTTGAATTGCACCTGGAAGCCTACAAGGAGCCAAGGGCCAAGGCAGCTCATTCAGCAGTGGTGTTGCATGGGCATACCAAGATGCACCAACTCTAGTGCTCATGCTACTACATTCTGGATCACCTGCAGCTTACCAACAAGGGCAGCCCCGTAAAGAGTGCTTTGCAATAGTCCAGTGTGTTTACATGGAGATAGAACACATTTTCAAATAGTATGGAAATAAACCACTCTGAATAATAACCTGTTTTGAGTATTCCCTTAATTTCAATTCTGATAAATAACCTTATCACTAGATTCAAACATCATGCTGAATCATAATGAAATTGTTTTGGCCTGACTTGTGTATATCCAAACATTATAGTCTATAAGTAATTCAGCACAGAGGTAAAGAAGCTCAGGGAAATGAATCACAAGGGCTAGTTCTGAAAGCTGGCACTTTGTAGCTTAACAAAATATTCCATTTGTACAAAATACTAGCTTTTCTTTCCTCCATTCTTTTACCTCAGATTCCGTAGATTCTGATGAGAATAAAATAGAAGATCAACAGCAAATGTTGGAGCTTTCAGCAGGGGACGAAATTCCAGAAAAGGGTTTGTCTGTTGGAGAAAACGAAGAAGAGGGAGAAGAGGAGTCTAGGCCCAATTCCTCAGATGACTCAGCAGTTGAAGGATGTGAGGGAGAAAATGATTTAGAGCCTTTCGAATCTGACAAGTTAGAGGAGACCTCCTTAAGACAACGTAAAAATCCGATGGAGCCTGAACTATAGTGAAAGTAATTGAGAATATACTTTTAAGTGGACCAAAGAAGATTGGGACCTTCATTTCGCAGCTGAAGCCAAATATTTGACTTATAAGCTGTTGTAGCTAAATATAGGCTGACTGCCAGAAAGCATCTGTTTTTATTTTTAAGGTCAATATTTTGAATGTAAAATATGACTAATGTTGAAATCAGAGACATGACAATCAAACAACCATGTTGAGTTCAGGGATAGGTAAGAGGTTTTATTGCATCAGCCATACCATGGCTATGAAGTGGTCATTCTGTATAACTGCAAATTGTCTATGTTGCAGAATTAAGTAGAAAACAGGGAAAGTTTTTTTGAGGCTTGCTGGTACAAGTTAATTCCAAAATGTACAGTTGAAGACAAAAATCTAGAGGACTGAAGGCAGCTTAAGACAGTAATAAGGTTTTACTGTTTTATGTGCTTGAACAGATAGATAACTCTTCATAGCTCTCAGAGGTCTTTGGCTCCAGTTACGTAAAGTATTTCCTACAGGCTTCAGAGCTATGATGTGTGTTTCAGGGGAGATCGTAGTATAACAAGAACTATGTTTACAATATAGTTTACAAGCTGCAAGGTTTTACTTTCAGCATCCTTTCTTGAAAGACAGGAAGAGGTTTTTAAATATGCATGTGGCTTTCGTACAACAATCAGTTTCATATCCATTCTCCCAATATTAATCTGTCAAGTCAATATCTCAGTATCTGAATTGTTGGCCATAGTTAGGTTCCTTTGTATTTACTCAATACTGCTTTAATATAACATTGATTCTTTTATGCATTACAATTCAACCCACAATCCAGGAGACGCCTGAAAAAATATCATTGCAAATTTCTTAATGCAAACAGAATGTCTGGATGCATAAATTGATTTTTAATTTGCCCTCAATAATCAGAGTATTTATTCCATCCCATAGTTGTCAAAGTTCTGTATAGTATAGATATGTGAAGTAATCATATAAGTATCAGTATTCCCTTGTGAGGTTATGCAAGTGTTGAATGCATTATGATGAATTAAGTTTATCAAAGAAGCAACTCAGAATAGTGTTATTCCCCTTTGTGTTTAGAGACAATTATTTTCAGAGGTATCCAGCAAATTAAAATGAATGTCAGGATCATTGTTGAACATGCTATTCAACTTTTAGATTGAGAGATTTTTTAAGCCTAAGAAATGATAGGCTGAGACGAGAGTAGTAAAAATAAAGCACTATATTTGCTTTATGTGCATGCTGTCATAATATTTGTCAGTTGTGTCCTCTGTTGATTAGACTATTTTCAAATTTTTGTTAACCTTTTATTGCACTAAAATGAGTCCCAACATCTGTACAATTTGCTTAGTAAAAGACCTTTTTAAACAAATTTAAAAAGTTTAAAACTATCCATTGCACTTTGTTAATATTACAGAATATAAGGCAAATAGATTTAAGTGCTGGGGGTGGGGGAAGCATTTAGAAGCAAATAAATGTTTAAATGTACATAATTAGCCTGCTGTGACTACATTAAAAAAATACATATTTGAGAATCTTAATATAGCACAGTTAAAGAAACTGATAGTGCAGCATCTGCATTGCTCGCATTTTTTTCGTGCTGTTAAAAGCATCAAAAAAGTTGTTAGCTAGTTATTTGATTTGATTCTTAAACCTCTGAACTTTACTAATATGACCAAGCATGTTTTTTTGATAATGTAAAAGATTCAGGTTGAGTAAAAAATTCAGTTAAATGCCCTGTGCTCAGTATGACAGTACTCGGTATATTTTTCACAGTCTTCCTTATTTGTCTTCCATTTTTTTACAAGGTAAAGTCTAAGAATTTCGTTCATAAGATTTCAGTTGAGTTTATTCTTGCTTAGAGAGTTGATGTCTTGATGTTTACGTGTATATATAAACCACTGCTTTAAGTTGGCTTATAATAAAGATTATTGCAAAGCATTCCAAAAGAATTTATTAAATTTGGGGTGGGGGGGTTTAACACAGAAAAAAAATGAAATGATTTTGAAACAGTGGTCACTATAACCTCTATTCATAAGTTTGAATGTATAGATGCTTATCTTTTAAAAGCAGCAAGTAGAGTAAACAAATTCATTTGAAGATTCTTAAGAGTTAATATTTGGTAAGTAAACTTCTTTGCCCAGACATTGCTATTTTTCATCAAATTTTAAAAAGCAACATTACCATTTATGTCTCTAATTGTTACTTTAAATTCAACTTACTCAGTTTTTAGTTTAATTTGACATGAATTCTATGTAAAACGTTTATATTAACATGCTACTTTATTAACTATAAACTGTATTTATTATATATTTCTGTGTTCACTTAATGTTTGTTTATTTAAGGTGTTTAGCATTTATAATCATATTCATTCCTCATTTTCCTTCCCTGATACTCTATCTCAACTGTTGCTTCAGTTTCCAGAAATCCTCTGAAAGCCAGGAAGCTTTCCGGGCATTGACTGAGACCTTAATCATCATGTACCAGAGTCTCAGAATTAATCCCGAATTTCCTTTGAAACCAAATAGGGTCCATTCAGCCCTCATGGCTGACTGATTTAATAGGGACACCCAACCTGCTCTTGGTTATACATGCCAAGTCAGCCCTCTTATATGCATGAAGTCAGGAACAAGAGAGGCTTAATTATTGATCAACCTGGCATTTAATAGCAGTAGTTAGAAACCAAGGTCTTCTTTACAGGCATAAGGAAATAATCTTGGAATCAGCTGGAGACATTGAAATATCTTCCCCAGGACCAGCCAGCTTTGCCCTATCTCTTGTCTAAGGCCAAATCTCCCTGACCTGTATCATCCAACCCATTAATAAAGGCCTCCATCCAGGCCTAAATTAGCAATCTTTTCCCCTCTTTGGGTAACCAGTTCCTGTGAATTGCTTCTAATCTAACATGCAGTGATCTGTCAGTCAGCTGCATTCCCACCTCACATCCATACCACACTCCCAAATCCCCTCCCCCACTCTCATGGGGGGGGGGAGGTTATGAGGGGCAAATAGGCACTCACCACACTGGCTGGACCAACCCAGAAAGTTATAGCTCCTCCTCCACAAAACAGCCAGATGAAATCTAGGTGATCTCATCAGCTGGCTCCGAATACTGATTGAAACTCCTTTCACTTCTCTTTCCAAGTCCTTCGGTGCTGTGCAGAAGAATCCTTGGGCACACACTGCTGAAAAGTGGCACAAGTGGATACTTTTCTTTCATCTGCAGCCACTGCCATTTGTAAAAGACAAAATGGCCTCTGTCCAGAATGACAGGCTGTATAGCAGATGGAGGATAAAAGCCAAACTCCAGCTCTAGTACTTGGCCAATTTTGCTTCTTGGGACTCACCCATATCAACCAGAAGTCCCGAATCTCTGAATTCAAGCTTCTCTGGGTTGCCACCATTGCTCTCCATTAGCTGATTGATAATATTTCCAACTCTAATCTGTAGCACCTCTGGGTCATCTGATTGAGTGCATTAGCTGTAAGGGGAAGTGAATGGATACAGAAAGATAAACGCTTACGTAATTATGTGTCTTTATGTACTTACATTGGAATACACTATAGAAGACATTTTAGTGGTAGTTCAGCTATAGAACCATTGTGTGTATTAATTTATATATTAAAGAATCTGGAATATAATTTCCTTTGTTACTGTTTTTTCCTTTTTAAAAAATGAAGTTCTAGATAGAATCATAGATAAATTACATGAGTAAAGAAATGACATGAGGTTGGGGTGGGCTGTTGTGATTTGTCTTTGTAATTGTAGAAAGTGGACTAATTCCACTATTGAATATTCACTATATACTGTTGATATATTACTTTGTTCTGTATTTTCTTCTCTGATACACAGTGGAGACATCTTAATTTAGTGAATGTCAAAGTCCAAAAGAATAGTTCCAGAAATGTCCATTTTATTTGGGTTACTTAAAAAAAGGTTTTCTGAACTTTGCTTTAGTTTAATGATTAACAAGTTGAAAACTACCAGAACTAAATGATTTAAAGACAAAACAAAGTAATCTACATCATGTCTGAAAGACCAATTTGCATTGCTGATTTTGAAGAATATGCTAAGAAATTTCTTCAAAAATCTGTGTACGATTACTATAAGTCTGGGGCTGATGATCAACAAACATTAGCTGAAAATGTAGCTGCATTTTCAAGGTAATTAATGATTCAAATATTGTATTTAGCTTGTAATTTAAAGTAGAATTGAGAAACAGTACATTATTTGAAGTGCATTCATGACTGAAATAAGTTATACTAAAAGTAAATTGGTCATGTACAATTTGAGCATTCATTTGCTTCTTTCAACTCTGGATATCGGGGGATACCATGGAACAGAATTCAATTTTCATATGAAATATAGTTTTGTAAGCCAATACCCTGGAATTGGAAGAGCCTTTGATTTTGAAGCAAAAAATTGTGTTGTGCTCAAAAAGTAGCCAAGTGACTAATATATTGTGATTCTATCTACTAAAATAATGCCTGTTCAAATGCTTGTCCGGTAAATACATCTGGCTAATATTTGGGAATATAAAAGTCAGGTCATCATAAATCTCTGATAATTACCCAATGTTTAAATCAAATGTTCAGTTACTATTTTAGAAAAAATATCTAAGATTTGTGCTTGTAGAGGATTGGAAAATGGCATATTTTTCAATGGGCGGGGGAACTGAGAAATTACAGAATATTTTTACTTGTGCTATTGATAAAATAAGTAACGGTAATGGAAATTATTGGTAAAACAAGGGCAACCAAGGAGAATTGGAAGGTGAGTTAAGTCATGCAATATGTGAATGATCCTGGTTAGTTTTACTTACTGCGATGTCTAATTTAGCCAAATGGGGTCTCTGAAGAGATCTATTCTGACTGATAGTAACAATTCCTGTCAACAATTGTTAGTGCTCCATCAGAAAATTCAGTTCCTATCAGTTCAGCATTCAAAAAATTACTGGTAGTTAAGTAGTTCTGTGCAAATCCTTAGAGAATTCCAATTCATTTATTTTCATTCTAATGTCAGTGATCAGGTTGAAACTGGGAGAGTTACAGCGCTTGTATTATCTTAACTGATGATAAATTACCCTCTTGAAACATTGCCCAAAATATCTTATCAGAGCTGTACTGGGATGGCATTTCTTGACTAGTTGAAAGCTCTAAAAAGGAATAAGTAAGCCAAAATAATAGCACCTATTTTATATCTACCTTATATTTCATAAACTAGTATGAATGAGATATGTGAGCTACCACAAATAAAATGGATTATTGACATGCATATTGCTTCTGTGTCCGTTTATATCCCTTTAACACATTAAGATCAATATTTATGCTTACTTAATAGAAATAATGAACCTGAGCATAGCTTATGTAGGTAATCAAACTTTAATAACATTAATTTTGTCCTGAATGAAATAAGCTGAAAAGAGAATATGAGACTTTCCTTTATTATGTGTTGAAATTGTGCATATCAATCATTAGTTTTGCTTCTTGAAAAGTCTTAAAGACAAAACTTGAAGTTTGTTTGTAACTAGGCAAAAAACAACTTTTTTCAACAATTTTTCCAGCTGAAACTTTTTTATGTTAGCTTTATTGCATTTTAAGCCTGAAAGATAAAAACTGATACCAATAAGATGAGAAAAAAAGAAAAAGTAAAGAAATAATGAAGCTGAAAGTATGGAAAAAAAGGGAAAGAAATATAAAGAAGTGATTCTGATTTTTCTTCTACAGTCATTATAAATTTAAAATGACCTCCATGGTTGCAACGTAACATATTTTTCTATTTATTTTTTTGGATCATCAAACCCATATAGCATAACTTCACTTTTTTTCTGTTCTGTTTTTCTGTTCTGATCTCTGTTCTGATTGGAAACTCTTTTGGACTCTGCCAGAAGTCCAAAAGGGTTTCCAATCAGAATTAATCAGTGTCTTTTCTCTAATCAAGGTTTTCAACTTAGCCATATGAGCAAGTTCATTTTTATCATAACTTTTTCATTGTGGGCAATGTCAGATCTTTTCACTGTTGTGTATGTAAAAGTCTTGCTTCTGTTTTCATATATAGTTCCACAAGTTTTTAATAACTTTTTTATTCTCAAAAGAATCATTTCTGGCTTCAGCCGTATGTTAATGTTTAAAATCTTCTGAGTTAATGTACATATTTGAAAGTACATTTTTTAAGTTTTTTGTTTTCATGCCCACTAAGCATAATAAAAAAATCCTCTCATTCAACATACATTTGAATTGCCTTTATCATTTTTTCAAAGTTTGATAAGCTTGATGAATGTGAGGTAGACCAGTCAACCAATACTAATCAAAGAAAATATTTAGGGCGAGATGTTCTCATGCTTTAAATTCAAGAACTGTACACTAGACTGTCAAATCAAAAGCAAGGACAAACCACTTTTGTATTGTTACTGAACAACTGAAATAGACAATGAATTGACCCTCCTAGATTGGATTCCAACTAATGAAGGGTTGAGTAGTGAGAATTTTTGGATGAAGTAACCCCATTATCTTGAAGTTCAGGATTCTACAGAAATGTACATTAGATTTCAAAACAGCCAACTTGAACTAGAGAAATGTTAGGGTCTCAGAAGAAATCCTCAGGTCAAAGAGAGCTCAGAGGAATTGGGGATTTCTGAAAAATAAAACCCTAGAAGTACAATCACCATCTGTACCCGTGAGAAAAAACAACAACTCTTTATACCCCAGGATCTTTTGACTTAAGAGTTAAAAGAAAGATATAAAGGAAATGGGACATGAGTGTAATAACTAAGGAGATTCATTCCACAAGAGAAGACAAGGAAGAATAGGCAGAAAGTAAGCAGATTTCAATTGAACACAAGGAAAAAATTCTTAGCAGTTCGAGCTATTTCACAAAGAAGCAAAATCACCTTGGGAAGTATTGGTCTCACTTTATTGGCAATATTGGACAGCCATTTTTGAGAAAAGATTGGACAGCTGTTCTATTATTTAAAAAGAAACTGAATTTCCTTCTGATCGGGGTTAGATTTCTGAAATGAACAATGAGTCATTATGGAACAGCTTGCCCTCGGAAGTTGTGGGAGTACCATCACTTGAGACCTTCAAGAAGAGATTGGACTGCCATTTGTCAGAAATGGTGTAAGGTCTCCTGCTTGGATGGGGGGTTGGACTAGATGACCTACAAGATCCCTTCCAATTCTGATTATCTGTTACCTATTATCAATCAGGGGTGTCAAGCTCATGTTGTCATGGTATCACATGATGTATCATGACTTTTTCCTTTTGCTAAACTGGGCTTGGGCATGGCCAGCGTATGACACATCTAGCCTGCGGCCCACAAGTTTGACAACCCTGGATTAAATGATCTCCAAGTCCATCTTAAACTTCCCATTCTGTAATTCCACTTCCAGGAAGTTATCAGGAATTGAGTTTGATCTTTCAGGGAGATTTTATCTTTATTTTTTAAACAGATACTGATCAGAAAAAAAGGATAATGAACACTTTTCCATCTTGGTTGAGAGAAAGAGTACACACCAAGAACGCTCTTTAGCATACAAATATACAACTTAAATTTAGTCACCGAGACACAAAATTTCTTAATGATTTCCTCATACCAAGATTTTACTGTGATGGGGAGATTTGGAGACATCAACAGGTCATGATCTTGAATTTTGGAATGATGGCTCATTCCGTTCTTGACAATGTATTTTATATTTTTCCATTCAAGATCAAGGAAAAAAAAATACAGAAGTTGCAGCTGGGTGCATATTACGGAGATAAACCTGTCTTAACAATTATATTTATCTTTCAGTTCAGACAGAAAGATTAAAAGGATTGTTATTTCTTTGCTTTTTACATCCAAGCAATGTCTACAATTCTAAAAAGTGTTAATATGGAGGGAAGAAGTATCAGCATAAAATAAATGAACTCTTTAATCATGCAGGGAAAAGTTTGTGTACTTTAGGTATTGAAAATCAAGTGTCATAGCCAAACTGCAATAAACCTCTTCTTACAATTGCATATTATCTCTAATAACAAAAACAAAATACATGGGAGTTGCTCGATGCAAGTATTTTTAAAAGCTTAATTATGTTTTGTGGCTTGGGGAAACTAAAAGATGTTTTCTTCTATTTTTGATAGGTTCCAAGTTTCTTTCAGCCAGCTCACTTGTTAAAAAATTGATTTTTTTTTTAACAAGGTCATGGTGCTGATCGCATTTTGACAAACAAGGAAATCAATTTAAAATATCTTATTTCAGCAATGTTTAATTGGGATTGAGAGAAAATGATCAGATTGCAGATAATGAGATAAAGATAGATTATATCTTTGACTTTCTAAATGTCTTTAGAAAATAAGATGCTCTTTACTGACAAAAAGGAAGCCCCAAAACAACTTGTTTAACAAAGTTAATTTTGCTAAGCATGTTATTGCTTCTGGACTTGAGTGCTACTGAGATTTGTTAAAACGTGGGAGAGGGTGATATGGATGCCGAAAACATATGATAGAGTATTTTTGGATTAAAAAGAAAGGTTTCTTTCTGTTAATTAGAATGATTGGGAAATAAAGTTATTAGTGATGGATTGGCTCATTGTGCTAGAAGTAAATTTGTTAAATTCTGGTGCTTTGATGCAATGTGTTGTGGTTCCAATATTTCTGCATATATGTGAGTTCAGATATGTGTTGACTCTTGTTGATCTCTTGAATTAGTTTGAAGTTTCTTCGCAAATTTTAGAAGTAGCTTGCTCTGAACTTCCTTCTAGGACTGAGACTAAAATCACTCTGCAGGCTTCATGCCTAAGCAGACCTAGGTTTATAGTTTGGTGTCTTAACCAATACATCTTTAAAGTTTGAGTGCAGACTGAAGCCAGCATGGGGAGGGAGGACAAACTATAATGCTTATAAAACAAACTAAAAGAAACATATATATATATGTATGTATGTATGTATGTATGTATGTATGTATGTATGTATGTTTTTTAAAAGTTTTCGCGGGAACTTACATGTGTGCTGTTCAGCTTCCTTCGGGTATTATCCCACGTCATTGTAGTGCTTTCAAAGTTGTAGCAACGTTTCAGCAGAATCTCATCTGCCATCATCAGGCTTCTGTATTGAGTTTGTTTGTGGGTCAGGGTCTCACAGCCGTTGGTTTTAAATTTGAGGCTAGCCTATTATTGTGGCAGGATGTTTTTTTTCTCCATTCTGATTGGTTGGGAGTCTTGGTCTGTGTTTATTGGACTTGGAGTTTGTTTGATTGGTGTTTCTGGTTTCTTCTGTCTGCTTTGTGGCTTTGATTGGCTGGCAACACTCTGTTCCTGTATTGGAGGCTTTCAGTGCAGCTTGGCTTCACGTGAAAGGACGGCTATTATCTATAAGGAAGCTAAGTTTCATCTGGGTGCCTGGTGGGGGTGTGTTTGAGCTGGAGGTATCAGAGGGAGTCTGTTTGTGCCCAGGTGTTTGCCTGGCTTGTGGTGTGGAGATCTTTCTATTTGAGAGTGCAGGCTTCCAAATGATTGACAGTCTGGTGGAATCATCTCTTCTATTCATGCTTTCAGGTCTTTTTTCAATCTCTATGGCTTCTCTGATGATTCTGTGGCTGGGGTTTTCTATAGTGGCTAGGGTTTTGGTGCCATTGAAGTTGATGTTGTGACCTGTGGTTTTCATGTGTTGGACTAGTGAGGAGTGTGTTCCAGCTTTTTTACTGTATTTTTGTGTTCATCCAGGCGGGTACTTATTCTTCTATTGGTCTGCCCAATGTATGTGGCCAGGAATGATGTACAGGGAACTTCGTATATGCCTTGGTTTTCAGGGTCAATTTTGTCTTTGGGGTTTTTAAGGATGCCTGCTATTTTTTTGTCTGTTTTGAAGGCAGTCTTGATGTGATGCCTGTGTAGTATCTTACTGATTTTGTCTGTCGTACCTCTTATGTAGGGCAGGACAGCTGTTCCATAGGTCTGTTGATCTTCTAGGTCTCTGTTGTGTCTTGGTGTGTTTTTGTGGATCAAGCTGGTGATTTTGTTTTTGTGGAAGCCGTTGGCTGTCAATACTTTAGTCAGGGTGCATAGTTCAGTCTTTATATGTGTCTTGTCTGCCAGGCATTTGGTTCTGGTAATTAGTGTTTTGGCCACGGAATTTATCTGTGCTGGGTGGTGGTGGGATTGGGCGTTGAGGTAGCGGTTGGTGTGTGTTTTCTTCTGGTATATGGTGTGTCCCAGTGTGCCATCTCTTCTTTTGTAGATTAGTACATCTAGGAATGGTAGTTGTTTGTTTATTTCTGTTTCCATGGTGAACTTGATTTTGGGGTGTGTGCTGTTTAGGTGTGTTAGGAAATTGTTTAGGTTTTCTTTTCCATGGGGCCAAATCACAAATGTGTCATCGATGTATCTTAGCCATAGTTTGGGTTTGTGGGTGGCATTTCTCTGGATTCGAATTCTTCCATGAACAGGTTTGCAATGACGGGTGACAGTGGTGATCCCATAGGGGCTCCTTCAATTTTCTTGTATCTTTGTCCTTTGTATATGAAATATGTGTTGGTTAGGCAGTGTTCTGATAGCTCCATGAGGTGTTTAGCTGGTTGGTATTTATTTTTGATGATTTCAAGAGTTTATTTTATCGGGACTTGAGTGAATCTTGAAACCATGTCAAAACTTACAAGCAGATCTTCTTGTTCCACGTGTAGATCTTTGATCATTTCTAAGAAGTGGTATGAGTTTTGTACATATGAAGCTAAGGTTTCAGCATGCGGCTGTAGTTGTTTTGCTCAGTGTTTAGCTAGGTTTTGTAGTGGTGCTCCTTTGGAGCTGACTATGGGTCTGAGAGGTATGCCTTCTTTGTGTATTTTTGGGAGGCTGTATAGTTTGGGGCATCTGGAAGATTTTTCTCTTGGGATGATCATCTGTTGGATTTCTTTGCTTATGTGGCTGGTTATAATTTTCTTCTTGGTTAATTTTTCCAGATATGTGGTTGGGTCTGTGTTTATAGGTTTGTATGTGGAGTCTTGGTGTAGGTCTGTCAATTTTGTTTCGTAGTCTTTTCTATCCATTACTACTGTGGCATTCCCTTTGTCTGCTCTGAATTCATCTTTTTGCAAGTTATTTTTTGGTGGTTTGCTTGTGCATAAGATGTTTGTAACCTGGTGTCTTATTCTGTCAGCTTCATCTGTATTTAATTTGGTTAGGCTGGATTCTACTGCACATATGATGGATTCTGTGGGGATTTTTTTGGGTGCTATGGCATAATTGAATCCTTTGGTTAGGACATCTGTTTCTGTTTTGGTGAGTTCTCTGTTGGAAACATATACTAATTCTTTCAGGTGTTGTTGTGAGTTGTTGGGGGGTTTGTTGTCATGTTCTAATTTCATTAGTTTCTTCAAGAGTTTTTCATTTTTTAAGTGGTTTCAGTTTCAGCTCTCTAAGTTGTAAGTTGTTTTATCTTATCCCAAAGTATTACACCTGGAATTGAGCAGCAAAATCCACCCTCTACAAAACTCATACCACTTCTTAGAAATGATCAAAGATCTACACGTGGGACAAGAAGATCTGCTTGTAAGTTTCGACGTGGTTTCACTATTCACTCAAGTCCCGATAAAAGAAACTCTTTAAATCATCAAAAATAAATACCAATAGAAGAATAAGTACCCGCCTGGATGAACACAAAAATACAGTATAAAAGCTGGAACACACCTCCTCAATAGTCCAACACATTAAAACCACAGGTCACAACATCAACTTCAATGGCACTAAAACCCTAGCCACTATATAAAACTCCAGCCACAGAATCATCAGAGAAGCCATAGAGATTGAAAAAAGACCTGAAAGCATGAATAGAAGAGATGATTACACCAGACAGTCAATCATTTGGAAGCCTGCACTCTCAAATAGAAAGATCTCCACACCACAAGCCAGGCAAACACCTGGGCACAAACAGACTCCCTCTGATAGCTCCAACTCAAACACCCCCCCACCAGGCACCCAGGTGAAACCCAACTTGCTAATGAATAGCAGCCGTCCTTTCACAGGGAGCCAAGCTGCACTGAAAGCCTCCAACACAAGAACAGAGTGTTGCCAGCCAATCAAAGCCACAAAACAGACAGAAGAAACCAGAAACACCAATCAATCAAACTCCAAGTCCAATGAACACAGACCCAGGCTCCTAGCCAATCAGAATGGACCAGCCTCAAATTTGAAACTAGAAACTAACTCTATACAGAAGCCTGAGGATGGCAGATGAGATTCTGCTGAAACGTTGCTACAACTTTAACAGAACTACAATGACGTGGGATAATACCCGAAGGAAGCTAAACAGCACACATGTAAGTACCCGCGAAAGCTTAAAAAAACATATATATATATATATATATATATACCAACTGTCTGAATATTTATATTTTTCAGTACGATTGTCTTTATTCTGGGAATTGCCAAAGATATCTTGAATCTGAGAGGGTTTTCTGCACAACCTAAGTCAGTTTGTGGAACTCATATAGTTGTCCAAATAACATCTCTCGGTCACATTCCATTTTGATATCGTTCATGGTGATGAAAAAAGGGATACACAACTTTTTGACTGTAATTGATTCATGGGCTGTATCCCGGAGAGGCATGTTTCCTTCTCTTCCTTTTCTGCTTCTTTGTAATTTGTATATTATCGATAAAATTTATATTATAAATTGTATTAAGGGTTTTGATTACAACAGTAAAAACTAATGCAACCTAAACTTAAAGAAAGAAAAGGAGACAAAAGAAAAGAAATATGTAAAAAAGTGATTTCAACTTTCATTACAATAAATGTAGTAATGCTTCACTCCCTGTAAAGTTACAAACAGATATCTCTTCATCCCATTGTGTACTTTAAAGGGATCTGCTGTGACTGTGAAAAAAATGCTTAATCCTTTAATCTCCTAGTTCCCAAACCCATGGAGGGCCTTGTCCCGTGGTCTCCTCGCAGGGAGCAGCCATTCAGAGGACCTGCAGGCGATCTCCCCCACCTCTCCTTGTCTAAGGAGGTTTCAAAGAACCAGTTTACTCATCAGTTATTTGGTTTTTGTTGTGGTTTCCGCTATTACAGAGAATTGTTCAGTTCATCATGCTTCTCCTGAAAGTCCCTGGAAAACCAGGCTTCAAAAAGAAGAAAAACTAGACTTGATTTCATTTTAATCTAATATTATGCAATTACTTTCCAGTAATGTATTATGTAACTTCTGACATGAAAGCTACAATTGGATAACTACACTTTCACAGGCAGTACATCCTGGCACTAGAACCTGGGTATTGAAATTCTAGCTCAAACTCTTTAACATTTGGCAACTTATCATGTTGCTTTTTATTTATTTGCTCTTCATTCCTGGCCATCTGTAATTAACAAAAGTTGAGGTCGGTGCTTTGGTCATTTCCAGATTTCAGCATTTGATGAGTCATTTTAAAACCAAACTTGCTTTCAGTTAATATTGGAGACATCAATTTATTGTGTTTGCATCACACATCTTGTTTTCTAAATAAATCCTTGCTGTGAATTACTTACTATCAGACTTTTCCCATCCATGCAGATTAAGACTCTATCCTCGGATGTTGAAAAATGTGTCAACCCTGGACCTGTCAACTTGTGTTTTGGGAGAGAAAATCAGTATGCCAATATGCATTGCAGCCACTGCCATGCAATGCATGGCTCATGCC
>BLBF01000025.1:4187442-4220960 GCA_015471245.1 Laticauda colubrina | reverse complement strand
CTCTTCTCTTCTCTTCTCTTCTCTTCTCTTCTCTTCTCTTCTCTTCTCTTCTCTTCTCTTCTCTTCTCTATTCAGCTTTGTTTTCCAATCTTCCCTTCCCTCTTCTCTTTTTCTCTTCCTCCTTTGACTGTAAGAGATACAGATGGGACATACAGGTTGCTTTTTAAATGGACTTTCTCTTGCAGGAAATTAATTTTAATCAGTAGGTAATCTGATTTAGTAATCATAATAGGTCCCATTTCTCTTTCTTGGGATATATGAGCATGGGTATATAAGTATCTCCAGTTCAAATAATAATAATGATATACTTGCAGGCAAAATGCAAAAGTGTTTTCTGATGGTGTTTTCCTGAGGTATAAATTGTACTGTTTTGGCACTATAATTTCATACACAGCAAATAATATTTGATATTTTATAATTTGTTTTCTAAAAGGTGCTTGTTTGCTTTAGGGTTGGGTGGGCTAGATTATACATGAAATAAAACATAAAAATGTTTTAATGTGAAGAGAAAAGCTGTAACACAATGTTATAGGGAGCTCAGCTTAGGTCATATCCCTATTTACACTTTCTGGAATTAATTCAATCAATTTTTTAAAAGGGCAATCTTTCAAGTTGCTACTCTATTCCCAATGTCATTTTATGACTTGAGGCTCGACTTTTGAAGAATCATAATTTTTAGGCATTTGTTAAAACTGAATTTAACCTGCTTCGGTTTGGCTCCCTTTGTACTGATAGATCTATCAAACTTCTTGGAGTTGCTGTTTGAAGGCAAGACTCCAGTACTATGATTTTCCTACAGGGACCCTCCTTGCAGTAAAACTGGGGAGTTTTTCCAACTGATATTAATTTCAAAAAAGTTTTTTTTTAATTTGGATATAATCCTTTTTTTCCTCAAAAGATAGCTGATTATGGATTGTTTATTAAATACTATAGTTTTAAATATGAAAGAGCCTTCACACTGTCAAGGTGCTAGGTGTTACTATTTAGGAAACCGAGAAAAATCCATGATGGAAGAGAGCTTGCCTGTGTACCTCTCCAGGGTGTTTAAACCAATAGAACATCTTCCTAAGTTTGCATTCTATAAAGATATATGGAACTGTCCTATTTCTCAATTTTACAGTCCTTCCAATGTGTCAAAGGAAAAGATTTGATGGATTCAACTTTGGACCCTAAGTAGTACGCATTCTTTAAATAAATAGTACAAGCTCAGAAGAAAGTAGAGACCACACCTGTTCTGTATAAAATAGTTTACTCCAAATCCTCAAATGTGATTGGCTAGAAAAGCCGGCATAAGGATTGACTCACTAGGAACCAATCCAAAAGAGCCACCAAAAGGCGGCAAAATCAAGTAACCGTCATTGGCTACAAGCCGGCAGGCAAGCCATATATAAAGGCTGCCACAGCTAGAGCTAAACTGTTCCGTTTAACAATAATTGTTTAAATAAAGACTTTTACTGTTGGAACCTGGTCTACCTTGTGTTTTTCCGGACTGGGAATCCTATGTAGACCATTTCCAAATGTACTTAGAAAGTAACGAGATGGAAGAGATCTCAGACCAGCGTAAGAGGGCTGTCTTCTTAATGCATTGCGGACCAACTGTGTTTAAGATGGCCAAAGCATTGGCGAAGCCCAGAGACGTAAAACAAATGACCTGGCCCGAACTCCAGCGAATGTTAAAGGCTCACTACGCACCAATGGTGTCAAATCTCATCAAACGGCACAAATTCTACCGAAGGGACCAAAAAGAAGGCGAGACCATCGCTGATTTTGTGGCAGCCCTCCGACAACTGGGGGGAGCGTGCGAGTTCCTGAACTTAGATGAAGCCATGCGAGATCAAGTGGTAATTGGGTTTAAAAGAATCTAATTTACAAAGTAAATTGCTAAATAAACCCAACATAACTGTGGCTGAAGCAATCACAGAAGCCACAGCTGCAGAAGCTGTGAAAAAGTCAGCAGCCACCATGAAACAAATGAACGCAAATAACAACGAAACGAGCCTAACCAGAGGAAAGAAGCAATTTCCCGCCACCACACACCATGAAGATTTTGATGAGACATCAGAATCCGGAGAGGATGATGATGAAGTCCACCACCTGTACACCAACAAAAAAAGGTGCAAAAAAAGAAACTGGTGGGAATGCACCGATTGCGGAGGAAACCACCCTCGAGCTGATTGCAGATTCCTTGATGCCATCTGCATAGCTTGCAAGAAAAGGGGACACATCGAGAAAGTCTGAAGGAATCAAAGAAATAACAGCCCTAACAGACACAGTAACTCTTCCTCACAAGCTGAATCAAAACAAGCCGAGAGAAAGTGGGAGTGCAACAAACGAGCCAGTAACCGAGAAAAGACCCATCAAACTGTCACTATCGGAAGCGCTCAGACGGAAAGCGGAAAAAAAGTTAAAATAATCGTAAAAATTGAAGGCAGCCCCTGTGAGATGGAAGTCGATTCAGGGTCTTTCCTGTCAATGGTGTCATGGGACACAATCAGACAATTGGTCCCAAATATCAAACTAAAAGAACTCCAGAAACAAAAATTAACTCTGAAGGACTACCAGGGGAATCGAATCCTTGTGGTAGGTCTAGGACATTTCCGAGTCGCTTACAAGCAGCATGTCGAAGTCCTGCCTCTGACAATAGTCGACTGAGACTGACCCAGCTTCCTGGGCATCGAATGGTTCGCACCATTGGGCATCGGAATGACCGGAGTGGACCGAGTGGCTGAAACCGACTGGGAAGAAAACCTGATCCACGAGTTCCAGGACGTTTTCAATGGCACCCTAGGCAGGTATCGGGGGACCCCAATTTCCTTTAGCTTAGACCCCCAGGTGTCCCCTAGAAGATTAAAAGCCAGACGAGTTCCCTTTGCATTAAAAGCAAAAATAGAGGAACAATTGAATAAATTAATTGACCAAGGGGTTTTGGAACCTGTTGACCATGCTAAATGGGAGACTCCAATACTAACACCAGTTAAACCTGAAGGGTCGGTACGCATCTGCAGAGACTACAAGGCTACCCTGAACCACGCACTGCAACAAAGCGCATACCCGGTGCCAGTTGTATAACATTTGCTACACTCACTCAGGGGAGGAAAATTTTTTGCCAAACTAGATCTATCACAAGCTTACCAACAGCTTCTAGTAGACCCCTTAACGGCCGAGGCACAGACAATAGTGACTCACAAAGGGGCATTCAAGTGTAACAGAATTCAATTTGGAGTAAGCGTTGCCCCAAGCGTTTTTCAAAGCCTCATGGAATGCCTATTAAATGGAATAAAAGGGGTTGTACTGTATTTTGACGCCGTCCTGATTTCGGCTAAAGATACGACCTAACTAGAAAAAAGACTAAGAGATGTACTAACAAAATTTAGAGAATCCAGTCTGAAAGTTAAAAAAGAAAAATGCTGCTTAATGACCAATTGCGTCGAATTTCTGGGCTAATTAATTGACGGAGAGGGTATACACCCTACTGAAAAAAAAGTCAAAGCCATTAAAGACGCACCACAGCCAAAAAACAAAACGGAAATGGAGGCATTTTCGGGTCTAATAAATTTCTATAACGTATTCCTCCCCCACAAAGCAACAATAGCGGAACCATTACACCGTTTGCTGGATAAGAAAATTAATTGGACTTGGGGTCATAGAGAGCAAAAGGCATTCCAGAAAATAAAATAATTATTAACATCAAACACCGTTCTTATCCAGTTTAGTAACACACTTCCATTGATGGTAACCTGCGACGTCTCACCATTTGGAGTCGGTGCCATCCTGAGCCACCAATTGCCAGATGGGAGAGAGGCACCCATCGCTTATTACTCAAAGACTCTGTCTAAAACAGAATGTAACTATAGTCAACTAGACAGAGAAGCCCTGGCAATCGTCGCTGGAGTGAAATGTTTTCACGAATACCTTTATGGAAGAACATTTTTGATTGTAACGGACCATAAACCATTACTAGGAATTCTAGCAGGAAACAAGCCTACACCGAACATTTTATCCCCGCGGATGACTAGATGGTCAGAATTCCTAGCAGCATACTCTTACACATTGACACATCGACCCGGGAAGCAAATCTCCCATGCAGACGTATTAAGCAGAGCACCGTTGCCAACGACGGAGGAAGACCTGGCGCCAACAATGACCACCCTGCAAATAGAAACATGCTCCGAACTACCAATATCTGCAAATGATGTCACCACAGCCACCGCAAAGGACCCAGTGACTGCCCGCATATTAAACTGGGTAGGTAAAGGCTGGCCGGAAAACCAAAAAAATGAAAACTTTAAATCTTTCCGGACCAGAAAAACTGAACTCTCAATTCAAAAAGGTTGTTTATTGTGGGGTGATCAGGTAGTAATCCCTCCTAAACTACAGACTAGAGTGTTGGATATGCTTCACGAAGGCCACCCTGGTATTGTAAAAATGAAAAGCCTAGCTAGAAGCTATGTCTGGTGGCCTGGTCTAGATAAAGACATCGAATACTGGGTTGCTACTTGTATGAAATGTCAGAAATCCAGGCCTTCCCCACCACAAGCACAAGGGACTGGGAGACCCCATGAGGCCCCTGGTCTCGGATCCACATTGATTTCGCGGGTCCTACTAGGGGGCATACCTTTTTAATTGTCGTAGATGCATACTCAAATTGGCTGGAAGTTGTAGTAATGTCATCTACGACAACCGAGGCGGTCATTAAACAACTTAACAAACTCTTCGCAACCCATGGATTGCCAGACATCCTAGTGTCCGACAACGGGCCACAATTAACCGCCATCCAATTTGAACAATACCTAGCCTCCCTCAGTATATGCCATGCACTGACCACGCCGGTCCACCCGGCAGCAAATGGTAGGGTGGAAAGAATGGTCAGGTTTACTAAAGAGGGTTTAGAGAAAATGGACCTTGGGCATGTCCAGGATAAAATTAACCGTCTACTCACCCTCCAACATATCACACCCAGCACTGTAACCAACAAAAGCCCAGCAGAATTATTAATGGGAAGAAAACGTAGGTCGCAATTAGACAGGTTGCACCCAAATTACACTTTGGAAAGACCCCCCGACTCCTCCAGCCATTTCTGAACATTTGAAATTGGCGACCTAGTCTATGCAAAAAATTTCACCGGGGACCCCCTATGGCTTCCAGCCACAATCACACAGCTCACAGGCCCCCGGTCCTACCGACTAACCGTAGACGATGGCAGGGAATGGAAGCGGCACATAGACCAGCTTCGTTCCTGAAACATTGAAAGAAATACAAACTCACAACCACAAATAATAAAAATTGGCGAAAACAAAACCAAAGAAGGGGGGGAAATACAAGAAAATAATAAAGAACTTTTTAAAATAAACCCAGAACATCTAACCAATCAAAAAGAGCAAAAAGAAAACTTACGGTTAGATGAGACTTGCGAAGAAAATCCAGACGAAGGGGCCAGCCAAGCCAGCTTGACTTGCCTGGAGAAGCCAGAAGGGAGCGGCAAAACCACCGGCCTGAGAAACTCAAGCAGTAGCAAAATGGCCGACTCACCCTTCCAGGCGGTTCCATGGAAAAGAGCCGGAGAGACAGCAACCCCATCTGAACCAGTTGAAGTCTCCAGCGAAAATGAACCGCGCAAGTCCAGTAGAATCAGAAGAAGCCCCACCTACCTGCGCGACTACGTCACCACATAGGACTAAACCAAGGGGGGAGGGGTGTTCTGTATAAAATAGTTTACTCCAAATCCTCGAATGTGATTGGTTAGAAAAGCCAGCATAGGGATTGGTTCACTAGGAACCAATCCGAAAGAGCCGCCAAAGGGCGGCAAAATCAAGTAACCATCATTGGCTACAAGCCGGCAGGCAAGCCGTATATAAAGGCTGCCGCGGCTAGAGCCAAACTGTTCCGTTTAACAATAATTGTTTAAATAAAGACTTTTACTGTTGGAACCCGGTCTACCTCGCGTTTTTACGGACGGAACAACAGCAAAGGTACTAAGTTGCTAATAAGAGAAGTAAAAGTGTTAACTGCTAGAGTGCAAGCCAGGCCCAAAGGATTAAAAATTAGTGCTAGGAATTTCAGATAAAATAACAGTTGAACTATTACATCTTAGGCTTTTTGTTTAAATAGAGCAGGAGTGCCAAACTCAATTTTATTGAGGGCCGCATTAGAGTTGTGTTTGATCTGGAGGGGGTTGGGCATGGCCAAGCTGGGTGTGGCCAGCATGACATCACTCATGTTGGGGGCACCTGTAGTGGCCCAAGCACTCTGCCAGCGAACATAGGCTCCTGAACTCCATCTTTGGCTGTGATGGCCTCCTGCAACCCTCTGCAAGTGAAAATGGAGCTTGGGAGGGCCATGCACAGCCCTCGCAAGTTCCATTTTCTCTGGCAGAGGCACCACGGGCTGGTCCTTCACTATTTCCAGGGTGGCCCCGCAGATCTAAGCACCCTGCAGGCCAGATCCAGCCTCCAGGCCTTGATTTTGAAATAGAGGTTCTATCTAGGGAATTTCATGTATGATTTCAGTAAGGTAAACCTATCAGTCGCATAGACTGTATGTCTCAACAAGTTTCTCTTGCTGTAAGGGCTCTTTTGATACTGAGAATGTCAATATGTCAATTTGTACATCAGTGTAAGTGTATGCTGATCTCTGGTACAATAAACTCCTTGGGAAAGAATATATTTCACAAAGCCTGCTTAAATGGACAAGATCAAGAAAGTAACATGCTAGTAAGGTGTTTGGAATAAATTAAGAATCTTGGAAAGTGTAAGAATTTCCCACTCTGATTTAATTAAGTCAAGATTTCTTTAAATGATTTGAAAAGTTTCTTCCCAGGCTTCTTTCCACCTGGGCTAAATTTGAGATAAGCTGCCGGAAGATCAGGAAATGAATTAGCAAGTTATCATCAGCCATCAAAGACACAAAAGATGACAACTTTTCCAATCTTTTCCTGGCCTTCCTGCAATTTCTCACATTACTAGGAATATGTCATGTCACAATCCCCCCTTATTTGTTTGCTAATTCAAATCCACAAATAAATTACATTTTGTATACTGGCTAATAGGATTAGAGAATAAAATGGTATCCTTACGCTTATTGGGCATAAATTTGCTTGTGATCTTGTTTTGGAGTTGTTTTATCATGTTTTCTACCATTTTTTGCATAAATGTGTATATGAACATTTCCTAAGATAAAGTTGTACTGATATAAATTTCTTACAACTCTTTAGGATCTGGCTTATATAGATATAATAAAATAAATATAAAAATAATATATTTAATTCTTTATAGGTACATGTCTTTTTGTGCTGGCTTGCCTATAATATATAGAATGATTAAGTCTGCTTTGTTTTCTTTGGGATAACGAAGTCATTTAAGCAACATGAAGTAATTGATGTAATCATTAGTATAAATTATTATTGAAATAATTAAATGTGGTCTGCAACAAGTCTCTCAACTAGAGGGATGGTTTTGAGTTGATTAGGAGGATGAATATTTATCAAAAGAAATGTGCATAACATGGAAGCTAAGTTTTGTTTTGAAGTGGAAACACACTGCCACATTCCAGAAATTCTGCCAAACTGTTTAGATTGGTTGAATTCAACAGAAACAAAGCTGAAACAAAAACTGAAAGGATCTCAGAGTGATTTTCCCAGGGTGAGGAAAACAAAACTGGTGCACATTGGTCCCTCTTCTCTTTCTTCTGAATGGCTTTGTACTGGACCACCCATCTACCCCATCTACTCAGCCCTTTCCTTTCCTCCCCTCCCCTCCACCACTGTTGATATCTCAGTGTGGCATGTTTCCCTCAATGGCCAACCACACATTTTTTTTGGCATCTTAATTTCCCTCCCTTGTCCCTTCCCACTACTGCCCCTTCTATTGCTTGTATGTTTAAGTTTATAACTAAAACAAGAAGCCTGTTTAGTCCCATATATGGACCCAACCACCCAAAACAGGCCTGGCACAGATCAACCCATGGTCTATGTGCAAGAGGCATTGCCTATCCCTACTTATTGGTCCAGCAAAAGAGGTGCTGTGGATTGTCCCTTCAAAGGAATGAACAATGCCTCGTACTTAGGAACAAGGGTACTTTTTAGCTTTAGCATTGGCTCTGGGGATCATTTAAATGGCTGAATTACATTTTTCAGGCTTCCTTCTGTTTTTAAAAAGCTGGCATTAATGGATGTCACAGTTTCCAGAATGATAGCTACAACTTTTTAAAAATTCAGTATTTTGTTTCCCTAGCTGATGATGCTAGAGAAGCAGTAAAGCTTGGCGTCAATGGAATTCTGGTATCCAATCATGGTGCACGTCAACTGGATGGTGTTCCACCTACTGTGAGTATTAAAGGGAAAAAAAAAAGACTTGGTCTTCAGGATTGGCAAATCATTTGAATAAAGCTAGAGCCATCAAGCAGCTGATATTTTTCTAAAATGAGAAAACATTTTGGCTTCCAGAGATGCTGCAATGCTAATATTCGATACTAGCAAACTACTATTGACTTGCTTGATTTTTTAAAAAGCACATAATATGAAATAGAATCATTTGCTTGTCTAATATCAGCTTTTGTTCTTTAGTGCCGAATGCAAGCTTAGTTTTTTTCAAGCTTAAAAGGATTGCTTTCTTATTTTTATAAGCCAGAATATCGTCAAGCAAACGTTACAAGCCTATGCATATTTTTACCAGTATTATTCTGCTAATTATTTTTTCATCATAAAATAATCTACTCTGTCTTGATAGCATGATTATCAAAGGATATAAAAGAAGCTTGGAAGTCTCTGTGTGGCTGGAATAGGTTCAGTTTGGCTAAACATAGAACTACTTCAAATAAGGTTTAGCGTGTTTAGCAGCTATTTTTGCAGTCTATCAATAATCTGTGACTCCCTTTCCTGTTGATGCTTTAATGTTTATAGTGCTGTATTTTAGAAAAAATCTGTAAACTAATTACTTGCTGTAAGATATTCCAAGAAACATTTTAAATAAAGGTAATTAACATGGCAAACTTAAACCTTAAAGTATTAAATGAAATTCAGGCCCAATTAAAACAAAATTACTCTAGTTAATGTACCAGTTGATTTATCTTAGACACTCAAGCTAATTGCGTGAAAAGCAAGAGAATGCTTCTAAAGCAAAACATACTGCAGTAAATTTGCTATACTAATAAAATATTGTAAGGTCCCAGTAATTTGTTCAATCCTGCTAACTGGATTGGTTAGCAGGACTGGACAAATTACTGGGACCTTACAATATTAGGTTAACAGGATTGCTAGCAGGAAAAAAAAAATAGAGGTTTGGCTTTTTTGTCAATTTCCTAGGATAGACTAGCAGTAGCCATTAGACTTATATACTGCTTCATCTCTGAGCGGTTTGCAGAGTCAGCCTATTACCCTCAACAATCAATGGAGTTCCACAGAATCAGGAGGAATACTCAAAGTGTATTCTTGTCATATCAATGGCAAAAGCTAGTTGTCAATGGAGGAAGGATGGGCGATGTGTGATATAGAAAATTACATAAATCCAGCAGTTGACAACATAGCGTCATGTCTGGGGTGGGATTCAAAAATCCCAGCAACTGGTTCACTTTCCAGTTGCTGGGTGAGTGTGGCCATGGTAGCCTATCACCATGGCCTACCAGAACTTCTGGGAGGGCCGTTTTTCACCTTCCCTAGGGTCTGGAGGCTTCCCTTAGGCCTCTGGGATGATGAAAACAGCCTCCTCCAGGGTCTGGAGACTCTCCAGAAGCTGGAAACAGGCCCATTTCCAGATTTCTGGAAGGCCCAATTTTTGCCCTCCCAGAGCCTCCGCGTGGACCTTGCACTTATCTGCATCCAAAAAGGGCTGCATGACTCTGGGAGGGAAAAAATGGGCCTTCCTGGGAAGAGCAGGGAGGAGTGGGAGGGGCCAGCTGGTCGGTTCAACTTCAGGTTTAATGAACTAGACCTAAATTTAACATCCGGTTCTCCTGAACCAGTCCAAACCAGCTGAATCCCACCCCCTGATGTTGTCTGATGATTGCTTGATCATCTGCCATCAAATTGTTTTTGATTCCTAGCAGCCTCATAGATTTTCTCCATGATGATCTATCCCTAAGTTATTCTTTCAAGTTTCCCAACAGGACCCTCATCACCACTTTAACCAAGACCATCCATCTTGTTGCTGATCATTCTCTTCCTCTCTTTCCTTCCACCTTTTTCACATTACAATCTTTTTCAGAGGGCTGGATTTTCACAGAACAATCTGTAGGATAATTTAAGCCTGATTATTTGTGCCTCAACTGAGAACTCTGGGCTAATGCAGTAAACTGTAATAATGTGTAAGAAAAATCCTACTTCTTTGTTCCAGAAGAACTGTGTATTAGGTATGCCAGTTGTGATGATCAGAAGTACTATCCTCTCAGTTGAGTCATCCTGTTGGTAATAAAATATCCCACATTACTATAGATGTCATAAATATTCAACTGTCTACAGAGCATGTTCCTTCTCCTTCCATAAGATTAATACAGATAGTCCTCAACTTATGACCACAACAGAGCCCCAAATTTATATTGTTCAGTAAAAAATTTATTAAGTGAATTTTGCCACATTTGTTAAGTGAATCACTGCAGTTCTTCAATTAATAACACAGTTGTTGTGAATCTGGTTTCCCCATTGACTTTGCTTCTCAGAAGGTCCTAAAAGGGGACCCCATGACTCCAGGACACTGCAACTGTCATAAATGTGAGTCAGTTGTCAAGCATCTAGATTGTGATCACATGATCATGGGAATACTGCAACGATCATAAGTGTGAAAAATGGTCATAAGTCACTTTTTCCAGTGCCACTGTAACTTTGAACAGTCACTAAATGAATGTTGTATTCCCATGCCTGAATTAAAAAAAGAGAGAACAGGCTATGCCAGAAGGGTGTCTAATCCCTCTGACAGCCACAGCAAACATAGACTTGAACATGCCAAGAACAAGGGCCAAATGGGAGGGGCAATTCTGCTGTGAGCCAACTGGAGTCCAGCTGTAAACCCTCTTATGAAGACTCGCAACAAGAAAGCAAGAATGGGCAGGTTTATTGCAGTGGCGACAGGGGGCGGAAAGGCAAAGTTCCAGTATCTCTTTAAATTGAATATGTATATTCTGGCCATCAATTATCAGCAAGTACATAAAGGCAGGGCCTCCCTAATGCCTTTGATCTTTATAATCAAATCTTCATTTAATGGGGAGGATGCTAATTATACTAATTTGAGGCCACAAAAATGTCCATCTGTTCTTGTTCTGCAATATTTTGGAAACGTCTGTTTTTGCCACCACCTCCAACTAAGAAGATTCTATCATAGCAACAAAATCTCTGACCTCTGAAGATTTGTTTTTTCCTTGATAAGATTTAGAATGTTCACATGGGAGGTCTGGCAGAATAGATGAAAAAATTATTGTTATGCAGGTGGACTGAGAACCCATGCTCACCATTTGCCAGCTCATCTAGATCATTGGTCGCCAACCAGTGGCCCAGGAACCACTGGTGGTCTGCAAGAAAATTTTGGTTGTCTGCAGAGAAATGTCCCCCCCCAAAGCAATCAATCCAGGCTGCATGGGAACACAAGGCTGTGCTGCCTACATGGCCCACAGGAACACAAGGCTTGCGTCGCTTGCATTGCGAACAGCACAAAGTAGTGAGGAGGGGGGGAAAGGGCGGAGGGGGGTAACTTGTCCCACTCACCCCAAACACCTGGCCTGACCACCAGTCTGCTTCTTTCTACTTCTTTCTTCTTCTGCTTTTGGCTGAACGCAAGGAAAACAGCAAGCCTTTCTTTCTCTCTCCCAAACTCTGCCAGAAATGAGTCTTTGGGATCCTGCAAGGCATCCTGCTCCAAGAGGCTGCACCAGCAATTACTGGCAGAATTTGGGGGAGAGAAAGAAAGACTTCTGCTGCTTCTGCTGCTTTCTTTGCATGGAGCCAACAGTCTCTCTCTCTCTCTTGCTTGCTCACTCTCCCCCTGAAAATGGAGCTGGAGATGGTATCCCATGATCCCAAATAAAGATCGATTCATTGGTAGGAAAACGGGTTGGGGAATTTTCTTGCAGACTTTTTTGGGGATTTTCCCAGGGTCTCTGGTCCACAGGATTTAATATTATGAGTTTGGTAGTCCCTGAGGTCCAAAAGGCTGGCGATCCCTGATCTGTATGGTCAGTGCCCCACTACCCTATTCAGCAGTTTATTGGAAGGAACAGTTTCTATTTTATGAAAAAGCAAAATAAACACAAGGGAAACAAAGCTTGCTTCTGACCTTATAACAGTCATTTATAATGGTTTATGACAGAGGTGGTATTCAGTGGGTCCTCACCAATTCTGGAGAAACGGTAGCGGAAATTTTGAGTAGTTGAGAGAACTGGCAAATGCCACCTCTGATTGGAGATTTAACAGTATCCTTCCCCTGCCACGCCCACCAAGCCATGCCCGCAGAACCAGTATTAAAAAAATTTGAATCCCACCACTGGTTTACGGTGCATATAAACTCAAATAATAGCTTATCTATAGAAAGACTTCCCCAAGAAATGTAAAAAGCAAGCTTATCAATAATTATGATAACAAGAATGAATTACTTCTCCATCATACAATACACTGGTGCCAGGTATAACTCCATCAATCTGTGCTACTTCCTGTCCAGTGGTGGGATTCAATTTTTTTACTACCAGTTCTGTGGGTGTGACTTGGTGGGCATGGCTTAGTGGGTGTGGCAGGGGAAGGACACTGCAAAATCCCCATTCCCTCCCTACCCCAGTAACCTGCTTTCCAGCTCCGTTCTCCTGTGCAGGGCAACTAAAGAAGACCCAGCTGATCAGCTGGGACTCAGGAGGCAGAGAATAGATGGGGGTGGGGCCAGTCAGAGGTGGGATTTGCTGGTTCTCTGAATGACTCAAAATTTCTGCTACTGGTTTTCCAGAACTGGTCAGAACCTGCTGAATACCAACTCTGTTCCAGTCTATAAGCATATCCCGATGTTCACCGTATTATATTTTAGTGATAGCCAAAGTATCTCATACATTAAGTGGATTAGGTCTTCATGATGCAATGAATAAGTACTGCTGCTTTCCTGTCCCTCTTCAGGCATTGCAAATTCTATTATTCCGAACATCATTTTGGCCACAATGACCTCACATTGATAGATTTCAAAAAGCTAAGGTAGGAACAGATGTCAGGAAATATCATGGTTGAAATTAAACAAACAAACCAACCCAGAAGGCGGCAATGGAAAACTACTTCCACACTAGTGTGAAGAAATTGAATGGATGCTCATGAAGTTTCCAAGAATTGATTCAGAAGTGTTATGTTACAAAGGAAAGTTTGAAGTACAGTATAAGAAAAGTGTAGCTATTCCTCCAGCCTTGATAGATATGGTGTGCGCCTCTACTCAAGAAGCTATTAATCAGCTTGGCTACAGGGAAGATTATAGAGAAGGTGTTGTGTTGCAGATGCACCAGATGCTCTGATTCCTTTTCAGATGGGACAGGATTATCAGACTTAAATTATCTGACTCCTATTCATGGGACTGAAATGAGGGAAGGCAAATATCATGGATTTACTGAATTCCTCGGCTAATTTCAGTATCACTGATGTTGGTATTCTTCTAGGCTGGTTGCAAGGATTGGGGGAGGGTTTGGCTGCAGCGGTTCTCCCCTTTTCTGAATGGCTGGTTCAAGAGTCAAGCTTATGCTGTTTGTGGGTGTGTATCCCCTCCCTTCACCCTTTCTGGCCATTTCCCAACATCCTAGACACCAAGTAATCTATGCTGTTGATACCCAAGTTTTAATTATATTGTTTTCCATGCTGGATGAGCAGAAGATGCTGTTGAGATTCCTCTTGGTTGTGAGGGTTCAGATCAAGGGGGAAGGTTTAAGCTTAACTCCCAAAAGACAGACTGACTATGGAATCAGAAGCTTACTTGATTTCAGAGAAAGACCATTTTTAGTTCTATACAGGATTGCATTCCCTGGGCTGATAGGGTGGAGTACTCTTGAATGTGCATCTTCTGCTTGAACAGCAAATGCACGTGCCCAAGAATGTTTTGGCACTTAATGTTTTGTGCCAGTTACATCCAGGTCTATATTGACAGTCACTCTTGCTGTTTCAGTCCCCATCTGGGTTACTAGATTAATGTGCTCTGCATGGAGCTCCCCTTGAAGACCATTCAGAAGCTGCAGCTGTTTCAGCATGTAGCATGCCAGATAGCAATAGTACTTAGACTTATATACCGCTTCACAGTGCTTTACAGCCCTCTCTAAATGATTTCCAGAGGCAGCCTATTGCCCCCAACAATCTGGGTCCTCTTTTTGTTCACCTTGGAAGGATGGAATTCTGAATCGACCTTGAGCCTGCTGAGATTCGAACTGCCAAATTGCAGTCAGTCGGCAGTCAGCAGAAGTCGCCTGCAGTACTGCACTCTAACCACTGCACCGCTGTGGCTCTTTATGGGCATATGGAAGTTTCCCCGTATTTCCACTTCTACTGTGGAAGCAGCATTGAAGAGCTCTCATGGCCTGTCTTTTTTTCTAAGTGAAATTGCAAAAATTCACAGTGGGGTAAAAAAAATATAGAGGCTCAATAGAGATTGAAGAGATTGTACCCAGACAATATACTGTTATTGTGAATATAGAAATTTATACATAACTAAGAAAAGTGTTCAATAATAATAATATATATAGTGGCTTGTAAATATAGTTTCTCTGTATTCTATTTAACCAACTAAGTGGTTGTTGAATTGTATTGTAGCCCAGGCAACGGAATGTGCTGTCCACCCATCCTTGAAAACAGCAAGGCAGCCTAGCTAAACTATGTCACCACCATAACATTTTCTATTTTTGCCCCAGGATAAACCCCTTGAAATGCCAGTTTGCCTCAAATGGAGATTGTCTTACTTTTAAGGAAAAGTCACTGGTCTGCTTTAAGTAGCAGCAATTCCCCAATGCTCTGGATTTATCCTACTGCTTTACTGGATTGCCAGATTTGCCCTGCTGAGGTGCCTCTTTAAATGGTAGATGCCAGGACCATGTAAAGGATGTCGCTGAATTATAATGAATTCATAATAAAAGAATTATTTAAAAATTCTGATGGTTGCCTTTAGGTTCTTGAAACCTGTCTATAAAGTTTGGCTTACTCTTCAGAGCAAATCTGTTCCAAAGTGGTGGTTGTTTCCTAAGTAGTCTGGTTATAAATGGATGAAATGATTGCTTTAATTATGACTTGTGTCATAATACTAAAGGAACAGCACTTGGGGCAATATGCTTGGATATGACAGTGAGCGTACATATGCGGAAGTGGGACCAAAATATTTTTGGCTCCAAAGCAAAACCTAAAGAGGGTAAACAATCTCTTTTATTATGTGCCAGATGACTAGAAAACCCCAACTGGAATATAGCAAATTGAACTTGCAAGTTTTGATTCCCCTCAGGCCACTGATTTTGTCTTCAAAGAAATCACTCTTGCTGCTGCCTGTTTCTTATAGCATCATTTTCAGAATATGAAAAAAAAAAAAAGTTTATACATACAAATATTCCTTTGCTCTCTTACATATCAACATATTAGACTTGGGAGGAATTGTTGACATGCAATTCAAGACTTGGAACTTGTCTGTCATGATTTTGTGTCATGTCCAATCATAACTATGAGCAAGGAGCTGAATTGTTAGACATTGTGGCTTTTTGTGTGCAGAAAAGCCATATTTTTATTCTTATGAAGTAGCTCAACAATAACTTTTTTGTTAGATGATTATATTGCCCTGTTAAAAGACCAGGATTTGGAAATGTCTAGCACAGAGGATACTTCAGCTTGTACAATTGATAAATGGCACAGCTTTTTATGCACTACTTTTATATGAGTCAAAGTAAACTATTGAGGAATTCATCCTAACCAATTACATCACCTTTAGAGTGGGGTTAAGGAGGATTTCCCTCAGAAAATGTCACAGTGCAAGGAGCTAGAGTTTGTTTACCTAGCAAAAGTTTTTGAAAAAAATACTGGGAAAGAGTATTTTCTGCTTTTATTAACATCCCCTCTCCCCTTAAGCCCATGTCCCACTGCACCAACGGATGCAAAGAGGATGTAAAATGGACAAAAAAGCTTGCCATCTGTTTGAAAACAAAATGCATCCGTTGTGTACTCACTGTGTACGTGTTTCATACACTCTATCTGTCAAACATCCATCTACTGCTATTTCATCCGCTCAAAAAGTTTTGAGCTGCACAAAACTTTTTGAGCGGATGAACTTTCTACCATGTACGATGTACATCCATGACACATACAGGCAACAAACATTCTACATCCATTGTCATCCACTACATGTCCACTGTATCCTCTCGGCATCCTCTGGCCATCCCCTCAATTCACATCCGCTGCCGCTGAAAGCGGAAAGAGGGAGGAAGCGAAAGGTACACAGAACGTCCACACAGCGTTAGGAGCACGGAAATAGAAAGGATGTAAGCGGATGCATCTCGTATATAAAGCATTAAAACGGACAAAATGTTTGCATATGGGATGTATCTCGGATATTTAGGATGTCTGGAGTATTCCTAGAGTATGTGGAAGGACACCTAGTGGAAATCCGATATTTCCAATAAAAAGGGGGAGGAAATCGCCTGGATCTCACCTGGATCTCACTGTCAGTCCAGCAGCCATGGTGTACAGACCTCTTAACCCTTGGTCTTGCTCTTCCACATCATCCATTGATCTCCACCATGGATCATCACACACTCCTTATGGTAGCTGCCATCATTCAACACCAGAACCAAGCCCTCTTCAGACTGTTTCACCTTTTCTATGCAAGGAGAAGAAGGAGACGTCCAAGAGCTGTGTGGGTCCGACGATGGATCGGGAGAAGAGTGGAGTTTGGACTCTATGACAAGCTGATTGGTGGAGCTGAGGAATGAAGACACTCATGCATTCCAGCACTTCATGAGGATGCCACCAGTCATGTTTGACGAACTTGTTGAGCGTCTGAGACCCAGGTTGACCAAACCAAGCACCAACTCCCGTACCAGCCTGGACCCTGGACTGAAGGTGGCACTGACTCTGCGCCACCTGGCCTCTGGAACCATATACAGAAACATGCAGTATGCGTGAAGAGTGCCACACAACAGCATCAGCAAAGTGGTCAGAGAAGTGGTGCAGGCCATCATCGAAGAATATGTGGAGGAACTCCTCAAGTGCCCCACCACTGAACAAGGCTGGAGGAAACTTGCAGAAGAGTGGTATCAGAGGTGTAACTTTCCCCACACCGTTGGAGCCATAGATAGGAAGCACGTGACCTGCAAAGCTCCAGCCAACTCAGGCTCCTCTTATCACAACTACAAGGGCTTCTTCAGTATCATCTTCTTTGCCGTAGTTGATGCTGACTACAAGTTCATGTATACTTCAGGCAACGGGTCAGCTTCAGATAGCCAGGTATACAATGCCAGTGACTTCAAGGATGGGCTGGAATGCAACCTCATCATGGGTTTTCCAGATCCAGACCCCCTACCCAATGACACACAAGATGTGCCCTACTTCATCGTGGGTGATGATGCCTTCTCCCTGAGAACCTACCTCATGAAGCCCTACGGTTCCAGATACCTCACCTGTGAAGAGGGGATCTTCAACTACAGGCTGTCCAGGGCAAGGTGGCTGTTGGAGAACGCCTTTGGCATCCTGGCCAACAGGTTCCAGGTACTTCTCACCACCATGCAGCATCACCCAGGGACTGTGAGGAGCATTGTGGAAGCTTGCTGCATCCTGCACAATCTCATGCGCACCCGCTACCCAGTGTTGCAGAACAGGCTTGTGGACCGTAAACAAGGGAATGGGGACATGGAGCCTGGTGAATGGAGGCAAGGATGAAACCTGACAGACACTGTGGATGTACAAGGCCCCAACAGAGCTTCACGTGAAGGGAAGAAGCAGCGCAACCTCCTGAAACACTGGTGCAACTCCCCAGCTGGAGCAGTGGAGTGGCAAGACAGGATGATAGATGGCTAATGGATGCTTCCTTGAGCCTGTCTCATAACACTGATGAGATTGTGCCATGTATGTTGAGTGGCCCTACAATGAATAGGGCATTAATAAAGGGCTTTGTTTATTTTGAAATGTGTTGATCAATTAATAAATTTTTATTGATAAAAAAGGGCCATATGTGTGGACCATACAGTCCCACTATGCTTGCACTGGAGGTTTATCAATCCCACAGCTATCCTTACCCATCCCACAACTATCCTTACCTATCTCACAGCTATCCTTACCTATCTCACAACTATTCTTACCCACCCCACAACTATCCTTACCCATCCCACAACTATCCTTACACATCCCACAAGCATGCAAAGGCTTAACCCTTTTCTCAAAGTTTTCACCAACATTTCATTAAGTAAATAAAATGAACCAAGTGTGTGAAGCAAAGATAACCTTTATTAACAACTGTCTTAAGTAAGCTGTATGACTTTATTAAGAAAGCAAAATGAACCAAGAAAAGTGTCTTTAAGCAAATATAAAGTGAACAGGTAACAACTCAGTCTCTGGCACTATTCTCAGTCACTCTGAGGCATGTCCATGGTCTCAGCTGTCAAGCGGGCAGGGACTGTGGAGGTAGCTGTGGCTGGAGTGCTGGTCTGAGGCACCATTGGGGTTCTTGGCCCCGAGAGTACAACAGGGGATGGTGTGTTTAGGAAGCTCTCATAGAGCTGACTCAGTCCCGTGAGGTTAAGAGGCCCTTCGACCTGGGATGTTAGGCCCAAGAGTGATGACAGATTGTCTGTTGAGGGGCTTGGCTGTGGGGTGGAGGAAGGAGGAGTGTAGTGGGGCTGTCTGGTCTGCAGCTGGTTGAGGTGAGGCGTCTGTGGTGTGCGATGTACCTGGGCCTGGACTGGGAAGGGCTGCCTCTGCTGTGGGAAGTCCTGGTTCTCGTAGCCTTGGTAGGTGAGGGACTGTTGAAATCCGTGGAAGGGCTGTGACATTGCCTGGGGTGGAGGAGCAGTCCTGGAGTGGGTCGGAGCAAGTTCAGCTGGGCCTGGAGGGTGGTGCAGCAGTGCTGTGATCTTCTCCTTCATCACCTAGTACTGGGCCTTGGGCAGGTCCATGAGGATGTGGCTCACGTACGTGATGAAGGGCTTGCAGTTTGAGGATGGTATATCGCTGTGGACCAGCTGAGAGAGAAGATTTGTGCTGGTTTTGATTGTGTCCCTGATCTCCAGCAGGACAGTGTGGCTCTGGCCCTCCAGTCTGCCTCTCTGCCTGCTTTCTGTGGAGGTGGAGCTGGGTGTGGGTGTGGGTTGGTCTCCGGCTGCTGCTTTTTCTTGCTCCTTTTGAGACAGGGGATCCTCCACGTCCTCTGGCATGGTGAGTGCAGCTGTCGGGGGGGGTGTCTCTGCCATGGGGCCCTCCAAAGACACCTGCCTGGCCACGGTAGCTGTCTCCTGGCTGGAAGAGGAGTGGCTGTCTGTGGGCTGTCTGAGGGAGAGGGTTGACAGAGGGGCTGCTCCTCGGTGGCAGACCTCACCCTCCAGGAAGCTGCACTTGGCCATGATGTACATCACCTGGTCAGTGAGCTTGACAGCGGCCTGGCTGGATTTCTTCAGGTGCAGTTTGCCATACCAGGTGTGCATGTGCTTCCACCATCCCAGGAGTACATCTGAAGTGTAGCCCAGGCTCTCTGCCTTGTCTCTCCACGCTGCCTGCTTTCTCTTGGTGTCGTGATAGAGTCTGTGGCCCTTTCTCCACAAGTACTCGTTCTCCCTTAGCCATTCCAGCTCCTCCTCCTCATGGTCCTCAGAAAGGGTGTACTGTTTCCTCTCTCCCTTCTCCTTCCCTTGCCTCTTCCTCCCTCTGGCAGGGGCTTCAGGGCCTTCAGCAGCAGGGCTTTGAGGGCCTTGGGGCTGGTCCACCACAGCAGCACCACCACCACCACTACCAGCAGCACCAGCACCAGCAGGAGAAGCACCACCACCACCAGCAGCAGCAGCAGGAGAAGCAGCAGCAGCAGCAGCAGCACCAGCAGGAGAAGCACCAGCAGGAGAAGCACCAGCAGCAGCAGCAGCAGCAGGAGAAGAACCAGCAGCAACACCACCAGCAACACCACCAGCAACACCACCAGCAGCAGCAGTAGCAGCAGAAGCACCAGCAGCTTCAGAGTCAGTGCCAGGGGGTGGGATGGTGGTTCTGTCCTACTTGCCAGGGCTAGCAGGAGTAGGCACAGGCTTTCTCTTCTTCCCTGATTGACGAACCATGGTGTTCTTTCAAGATGTCTCTGGCAGCAGGTCTTTCCTCTGAATTGTGACTGCTTGCGAGATGCATCCTTTTATACCCATGGAGTTGATGCAATTCATCCTCCCCGCATGCGCAGTGACCGCTTTGCATCCGCTATGCATCCGCTACGCATCCTCTCTGCATCCTATAGGCGTCTGTGATGCATCCGCATCATCCGCTATGCATCCGCTCCTTCCGCTATGTGTCCGCTTCACTATTCTCCCCCGGAAGCCCTGCTTCCATCCGCTTCCATCCTTTAAGCTTCCTACGAACATCCGCTTACCATCCTCGCTATGTACTACCCCCGTCAGTTCTTTTCCGCTGTTGTCCGTTCTGTTTATGCAAATTTTCATCACTTTTGAGAGCGGATAACAACGGATGGAACAAAATTTTGGTCATCCGCTGTGTCTTTTTTGCATACATTTTGCATCCATCGGCCAGTGTGACCTAGCCTTTAATAGTTTCCCCAACTATTACTTAGTAGGAATAATCATTGCACATATTTATTTTACTTATTAAATTAACTGGTTCTCCTTAAATTGGATTAAAAATATGTGCAATTTCTGTTCTGACCCAAACCCTTTTCCAATAAAACAAACATGAACCAAACGGAACAGAAACCTTTTTAGTGGTTCTTATGAATCTCTGGTTAAAAGGCTGCTGTAAACTAATTAACTTTGATAAGCATGAGCCTTGCCAAAACTGTGTCAGGCTGCTAAGAATAACAGATAAGATTACCTAGAAATATTTTACAATACAAGAGTCTTCAAATACCAACTAAGATACTGCAATGTCCACAAGACTTGAGTTTCAAAATGTCTTTGCTTCCTGCAGAGAACGTCAGATTCATAGCTGGCTTTTATCTTCTTGAAGGAGGGACCATTAACTTGCAGCCTTACTCCTGAGTTGCTCGTGCTGCTGCAGCTGCTCTTTCCTATGAGCAACCCTGTGCACATGCGCACTTGGCACAGGCTCTTTGGGAACCTCCTTATCGCTGCTGCTAGCCCCCACAATCTCTGAGGGCAACAGTTCACTCCCTAATGGTCCTGGCCCCTCATCTGAGTCCTCACTCTCCTCAGTCGTCCGTACCTGCTGCTTGCTAACCACAGCACTTTCCATATTCTGCTTCAGCTAAAAGCACAGAAAACACTTTTAACTGTGAAGCTGCTATTTCCTATTGGTATGTTGTTGTGGGAAGTGGTTTAATCCTAGACCCTTGCATTGTGTGGTGCTTAATGCTTGGGTCTCTCACTGTTCCTCTTTAAGATCTACATGAACCTGCTGGGTGAGGTCATTCAACAGCATGGGATGTAGTATCATCATCATGGTATGATAGTAGTATTCTAGTATTTGAAGGGCTGCCACAAAGAAGAGGGGGTCAAATTATTCTCAAAGCACCAGAGGGCAGGACAAGAAATAATGGTTGGAAACTGATCAGAGAGAGAAGAAACTTGGAATTAAGGAGAAACTTCCTAACAGTGAGAACAATTAACCAATTGAATAGTTTGGCTGCAGAAAGCATGGGCGCTCCATCACTGGAGATTTTTAATAAGAGACTGGACAGTTGCTTGTCTGAGATGCTAAAGATTCTCCTCCTTGAGCAGGGGGCTGGACTAGAAGATCGCCAAGCTCCCTTCCAGCTCTATTCTATTCTAAATTCTAAATCAGTACTCTGGTAATACCCAATTTGACACCTCCAATTCTGTCTGAAGTGATGGTTCTGGTGCTTTCTTAGTGTCTGGAAGCTGTGAAGCTCTTGATAGGGAAGAACTGACCCAGGCTCCACTACAACAAGATAGAGTGCTTTGGGGGTTTTGGTCTGATAATATATTATCTCTATTCCCTGGGCAGAGGTGCTACACAATTTGGGGCTTCTCCTCAATCTGTGGCTTTTGTTCAAGGAGGGGGTAGAAGTCATAGCTGGAGAAATCTTTGCACAGATATATCTTGTGTGCCAACTGAGCCCATAGTGGGCCTTGCTCACTGTTCTGTCCTTTATAAATACTTACTGAATGTATAAAGGCAGACATAACTCTACAAAGGCATCCATACAAAGTTTCTTTATTGGTTCATTAGGTATCCTCATATATAACTCATGGTTACATCGAGATTAATCTCAGTGTCCAAATCTTTTTATAGCTGAATTCATAGTGTAAAAGGACAGTGATCTTTTCATCCTCATAATGAAGGAGCAAGGGGGTGAGGCACTAGCACGCTGCTGGGGTCCAGGCAAGAGTGAAGCAACCTCCCCCAACCCACCAAGGGTTAATTCAGTGATCAATCAGGATTACAGATGTGACCACATGACATGGACTACATTTCCCAGGATGTCTTAACTACATTTACTATGATATATTCCCTTAAGGGAACAACTCTCAGTTCCTAACTAACTATCTCAATTCCCATTACCTATATACTGTCTGGACAGCACACTCACAATCAATCATACCTTGGTCACTTCCCAGTTCGACTATTGCGATGTGTAGTATTCATGGGGCAGCCCTTGAATACTACTCAGAAATTAGAACGGGACCAGAATGCAGTGGTACATGCAGTCTTGGTTGCTTCTTAATTTGCTCATATCACATGGCTATTGTGTGAGTTTGGGTAGCTCACAGTTTCTTTCTGGACACAGTTCAAGAAGCTGATTATTACCTACAAGGCCAAGGGCCAGTTTATTTGTCAGAGTGCCTCTTCCTGGAGACATCTGCTTGCCCTACCAGGTTAAATTGGGGGGCATGTTTCTGTTCCCTCCTCTTAGATGCTGCCATTTAGTTGGACCAGGAAGTGTGTTTTTTCTACAGCAGCCTTTACCCTGTGTAGTACCTTCCCCTTGACACCTGGCAGGAATCCACTCTTTGAGCCTTCCAGAAAGCTGTAAAAGATTGGCTCCCTTCCCCCATCTCCAACATAATAAAGTTGGAGCCCAAGGATTGTATTATTGGATAGAATAGAGAGACTTGTTGCTCCGGATGACTCGGAGCAATAATTATTATTTATTATTGGGAAGCCACCCAGAATTGTGTTTCGTAAGATGGGTGGCTGCAAACATACAATGAATACACAAACAAATAGTGGTTAGCAAGCATATCTGGATGGCTGATAGGTTTTCCAAGTCTGCTAGACAAGTGGGCTGCCTTCATACCCACTTGTGCAAACATCCCCTCAAACATCCCCCATTTGCACTGCTAATTAGTGGCTCCTGTTAAAACAATGTCAGATTTAGCTGTAACATATTTGCATTGGAGATATCTGGGAATTCCCTTTGAGATTCAAGGAAATAGGCAAAGATCAACACTTGGCAAACTCTGTCAGCAGGAAAGCCATTAATGCTACTGCTGTTTACTATATCCTCAAAGATGTGACCATCCAGCTTACACTTCTCTTCATTAATTAGTATTTTCATAATTTTAGTTTTATACAAAGGCATACATTTTTCTAAATACCAATTAGTCTACATAACATAGCCAGAACAGACTTTTCCTATCTCTTTGGTTCTCTCTATCTTAATCTCCTGGATTTGGATTTTCTCTGCCTTTAAACATGTCTTTTCCTTCCTTAGGCAAGAGTTACTTAATCTAAAAAAAGAAAGGAAAAAAAGAAAGAACGAGAAAAAAAGAAAAAGAACTGAGGCACTTGATAATCCTGACTAAATTACTAATTCATCATTTTTAGTCAAATAGAAGCAGCTTTTGATCCTCTTTGAAGGAAGAGACTTTTGAGCTGGAGCCTGCCAGCCTGTGAATTTTCTCACTTGCATTTCACTTAAATTCTAATGTTATTATACAAAGAAGTGAAATAGCTTTGGGCTGGTGGATGAAGGATGTAATTTCTGGGACATGAAGCAGTATTGATAACTCTTTTGCAGTTATTAATGTGTGATGCCTAGGCCTCCATTCTGAGAACAGGAGGAATCGTTAGAAACACATTTTGTTCACAATAGACTTAGCTGAAAGAAGAGGGTCCATTTTAGCTTATCAAAGGAGGAAAATTTTCTACTCAACAGGGCAAACTTATACTTTTGGCCTTCCAGAGCCTCTGGGAGGACCATTTTTCGCCATCCCCAAGCCTCCACACGAGCCCTGCATTTACCTGGGATACAAAATGGGTGTGTAGGATTCATGGGGGGGTGGGGGGGTCGGGGCCAACCAGGGGTGGGATTTGCTGGTTTGCTGAACTGGCCATAAAATTAACTACCAGTTTGCCTGAACCTGGGAGAACCAGTAGCAGCCCACCCCTGCATTTATTCATATTCTGCATTAATGTTTAGAGTTTTATAGAGATTTTTAATTTTTCCTTAAGATCATAGAATGACCTCAGTTCTATATAATTCATTAATGAAACAAAGAATTTTTAATCTTATTAAATGCAAATCCTTTGTTTATGCTGCATCCATCCATTAGGTTTTCTCCATTTCTGTTTTTCCCTTTTGTGCATCTATTTATTCTGTTCTTTAAATATTAACACATAAAATATTAAATTAAGAAAAAAAATAGCAAGTTTCCTTTTCTGATTTGTTTTCATCCAAAAGGAAGTTAAACCAGCTTCCATCCTACTCAAGCCATCACTCAAGGAGAGGTAACCTCCCCCTGCCCTTCTGAATAGCCATTTCTTAACTTTTCTCCATGGAAATTCTACCACTCAGGTATAAAACAGAATAATTTATGTCATGGGAGGAATCTCAACAGGTGTAGAAACTTTGGAGAATATAAACAGGGGAAGGTGGTTTTTTTTTAAAAAAAATGTAATCCAAGGGTTGAGCATACCAAATGGGACCAAATACAAAATTTGGTTGACTGTTGGATTGGAGAAAACAGGGAAATAAAATGTCAGAGTATATTCATGAACTGGAATAGAGCTTGGTAACAAGGTCAGCTGCGGTATTTTCTATCCCGCATTAGATGGGCGTCTCATGATAGGGAGCGAAGGAGAGAGAAACGACAGGAGACGAAGTTCCTCGCGATGAGTGCGCCCTGAATGTCCGGGTACACGCTCTTTTATTATGCTCATTCAAAAGGGGGTGATTGTTTATTCAGAACCTAGGTTAAGCCTAGGTCAGACGGAATATACAGATTTAACAATGGCTCAAACAAAAGCAAGATACCAGGACAGACAGGATGGCAAGATTTATATTTGATCAGGATATTACTTCTTCACAAAGCTGCATGCCAGACAACGTAATCCCAAGTGAATAAACCATTTCTGCAAATGTTTGACTCCTTGTCTCTGTACGTGCCCTGTAAAAGGTCACTGAGAAGACAGAAGCTTAATGATTACACGTGAATGATACAATGTTGCAATGTCTGAATGATACATAGTTGCATTGATACACAGTTGCAAACACATAAATGATACATAGTTACAACAGTCAGCCAACGAATAGGCATAGCAACTAAGTCAGCCAATGAGGACTGTTTTGGAAACTGAAACTAGAAGTAGCCTAGGCTGGAAACTGGAAAAAAAAAGTAGCCTAGGCATGGCTCTATGTTGAGCTCTGCAGCTCTGAAGTTATGTTGAGCTCTGAGTCTATCTATTGAAGATGAAATTAACTTGCTTGCTTGCTGAAGATTGGAGCTCTGCTCTGAACTTGCAACATCTTTCTGTTTGAGTTTGTTCCATGTTGGAGAAACCTACAACTGGTTTGTAAAATGTACTTATGTTTATAAAGATGTTAAATGAAGCATCAGCTATCTGTGTTTATTTTTTGGGTGCTGAATTATCACTGCAAAACTCCCAATATAAAAGACAACAGAAGTTTTGTAAAATGGATAGTACTCAACTTACAACCATTCATTTAGCAACTGTTTGAAGTTACAATCAGCAGTGGGATCTCACCTGTTCCATTAGCGGTTCAGTGATTGTGTGTGCATGCACCTCATGCACACACCCCTAATGTACATGGGCAGCTTTCCCCACACCAGCTGAGGCCTGCAGCACCAATCAGCTGAGAGGATAAAGAAGAGAAAAGCACAGGGTGGCTGGGAGGGCTGATCTTGTACTTTTCTCTTCTTTCTCCTCTCAGCTTATTGTTGAAGGCTTTTTTTTTTTTACTACCGGTTCAGCTGAACCATCCCAACCAGTAGCATACCACATTGGTTACAATGGCACTGAAAAAAAGGGATCTATGACCATTTTTCACATGACCGATGAAACAAAATTAACGTTAAAAAGTTATGATATTTATGTAGTTACATCTCAAGCACATCTAAATTATATAAAAGTAACCAAAATATCTTGCAATCCCCAAGGCATGATGATACCCAACCCTAGACCAAACTGACTCTTTCAGACTGATATTAGTTTATATGAATCTTGCTTTCTTTCAATTTCTTTCTTTCAATCTTACAGTCTTTCAATTCTGCATACAGGGAGTCCACAACTTATAACCATTCATTTAGTGACCATTCAAAGTTAAAACAGCACTGAAAACAGTGACTTACGATTGTTTTTTACACTTACGAAAATTGTAGCTACCCCATGGTCATGTGATGAAAATTCAGACACTTGGCAACTGGTGTGTATATAAGGCTAGGTCCCACTGGCTGACGGGTGCAAAACGTAGGCAAAAAGGACACAGTGGCTGAGCAAAATTTTGGGGGTGGCTCCATCCGTTGTTATCCGCTCCAAAAAGTGCCCCAAATTTGTATAAACAGAATGGAAAAGAACGGAAAGGAACGGACGGGGGTAGTATGTAGCAGGGATGTTAAGCAGATGTTCGTAGGAAGCCTAGCGAATGACAGCAGATGGAAGCGGATGACACACCCACAGGGCTCCCGGGGGAGAATTGTGAAGCAGACGCATAGCGGAAGGAGCGGATGCGTAGCGGATGATGCGGATGCATCACGGACACCTATAGGATGCATAGCGGATGCATAGCGGATGCAAAGCGTTCACTGCGCATGCGGGGAGGATGAATTGCATCAGCTCCGTGGATATAAAAGGATGCAGCTCGCAAGCAGTCAACATTCAGAGGAAAGATGTGCTGCCACAGACATCTTTGAATAACACCATGGTTCATCAGTCAGGGAAGAAGAGAAAGCCTGTGCCTACTCCTGCCAGCCTTGGCAAGAAGGACAGAACCACCATCCCACCCCCTGGCACTGACTCTGAAGCTGCTGGTGCTTCTGCTGCTGCTGCTGCTGCTGCTGGTGCTTCTCCTGCTGGTGCTGCTGGTGATTCTCCTGCTGGTGCTGCTGGTGCTTCTCCTGCTGGTTCTGCTGGTGCTTCTCCTGCTGCTGTGGTGGACCAGCCCCAAGGCCCTCAAAGCCCTGCTGCTCAAGCCCCTGAAGGCCTGCTGCTGAAGCCCCTGCCAGAGGGAGGAAGAGGCAGGGGAAGGAGAAGGGAGAGAGGAAACAGTACACCCTTTCCAAGGACCATGAGGAGGAGGTGCTGAAATGGCTGAGGGAGAACGAGTACCTGTGGAGAAAGGGCCACAGACTCTATCACGACACCAAGAGGAAGCAAGCAGCTTGGGGAGACAAGGCAGAGAGCCTGGGCCACACTTCAGACCTACTCCTGGGATGGAGGAAGCACATGCACACCTGGTATGGCAAGCTACAGCTCAAGAAATCTGGCCAGGCTGCTATCAAACTCACAGACCAGGAGATGTACGTCATGGCCAAGTGCAGCTTCCTGGAGGGTGAGGTACGCCACCGAGGAGCAGCCCCTCTGACAACCCTCTCCCTCAGACAGCCCACAGACAGCCAGTCCTCTTCCAGCCAGGAGACAGCTACCATGACCAGGCAGGTGTCTTTGGAGGGCTCCATGGCAGAGACCCCCCTGACAGCTGCATTCCCCATGCCAGAGGACGTGGAGGATCCCCTGTCACAAATGGAGGAAGAAGCGGCAGCCACCAGAGACCAACCCACCCCCACACCCACCTCCAGCTCCACTGAAAGCAGGCAGAGAGGCAGAGGCAGACTGGAGGGCCAGAGCCACACTGTCCTGTTGGAGATCAGGGACACAATCAAAACCAGCACAGATCTTCTCTCACAACTGGTCCACAGTGACATACCATCCTCGAACCGGAAGCCCTTCATCACACACGTGAGCCAGACCCTCATGGACCTGCACGAGGCCCAGTACCAGGTGATGAAGCAGAAGATCACAGCACTGCTGCACCACCCTCCAGGCCCAGCTGACAGTTATTTTTTTTTTTTTAAAGTTTTTATTAATTTTCTACAGACAAACAAACATACAAAACATTAAAAACATCTACTCTCATATATACTTCCGGTGTATCGGTTGGTTCATCAGTTTTGTGCATTCATTTTATAGTGTCAATTACAATTATATTGCATAACCACTCATATTGTCAATCCATATTCTAATATTACTAAAAAAAAAATAAAAAATAAAAAATCTTTTTCTGACTATACTTTTAATCATTCATGCTTTGCGAGATAACAATACTTCAAACAGTTTATTCTATAATTTGTCGTATAATCATAACAAATCAATCCTAAAAACTCTTCATATATATAATATTAATGCTCTATTATTGTATTTTATCATCTAACCATTGATAAAAAAAACCCCAAATTGCATAAAATTGTTTATCTTCTTGTTCTCTAATTTCAAATGTCAATCTACTCATCTCAGCACATTCCAATATTTTCTTAATAATTTCTTCCTGCAATGGTATTTTCTCATTCTTCCAGTTTTTAGCAAATACAATCCTAGCCGCCGTTAATACATTTACAATCAAATATTTCAAATCTTTATTATATATATCAGGTAAAATTCCCAATAAAAAGATCTCTGGCTTCAAGTCTATGTGTTTCTTTGTCATTTTTTCCAACCACATGTGAATTTTAGTCCAATATTTTCTAGCATTCTCACAAGTCCACCACATATGATAGTATGAGCCAGGTATCTGATGACATTTCCAACATTTTTCAGATTTATTCTTGAACATTCTTGCTATTCTTGTCGGGGGAAGGTGCCACCTGTAAAACATCTTATACAAGTTTTCTTTATATGCTATTGACATTGTCATTTTATAATTTTGAGTCCACAATTTTTGCCATTGTTCTAAATCAATTCCATATCCAAAATTCTTCCCCCATGCAATCATAGTTTCTTTAACTTGTTCTTCCTCTAGCTTAATTCCCAATAAATAATCATATAACTTTTTAATCACTTTCTCATCAGTACCCATCAATATCTTATCTAAATCAGTCTGTTTATCATAGAATCCTTCCGTTTTAAAATCTTCAAGATATCTTGAGTGTATTTGCGCATATGAAAACCAATTCATCCTTATACCTTGTTCCTCTAAATTTTGGATCGTTTTAAGTCCACCCTTTTCATCCAACAGTTCCCCATATCTAACTGTTTGTTCCTTTTTATAGATCATAGGATAGGAAAATGCTTCAATAGTCGATAACCAAATTGGAATTTTCAAATAACATTGTTTTTTTATCTTCTCCCAATTTAACCACAAAGACTCCCGTATATAATGTCTTCTGAAATACCCCTGTGTTTTAGTTCCCTTGTACCATAAAAAAGCATGCCAGCCCAACAGTAAATCATGTCCTTCTAATGTCAACAATCTATGTTTTCTTAATGTTATCCATTCTTTGACCCACATCAAACTTGCAGCTTGATAATACAATTCCCAATTAGGCAGGCCAAAACCTCCTCTATTTCTAGCATCTTGCAAAAGTTTTAACTTTATTCTCGCTTTTTTACCTTGCCATATAAACTTCAACATAGTTTTATTTAAATCTTCAAAATAGTCTTTTCCAAGTCTAATTGGCATTGTTTGAAAGAGAAATAAAATTCTAGGTAAAATATTCATCTTAATTGTTGAAATTCTCCCTATTAATGACAATTGTAAATTTTCCCATTTCTTCAAATCTGTAATTATCTGTTGTTTAAGTTTAATATAGTTATTCTCTTTTAATGTGCTACATCTTGCTGTCAAATATATCCCCAGATACTTAACCTTGTTTGTAATTTGAATTTTCAAAAGATCTGTCAGTTCTTCTCTTTGTCTCAGTAACATATTTTTTGTCAAAATCTTTGTTTTATCTTTATTTATTTTCAAGCCAGCCATCTCACCATATGTCTCTACCTTTTCCAATAACTTTGGAGCGGTTTCTAACGGGTCTTCCAGAATAAAAGCTAAATCGTCAGCAAAAGCTTGTAGTTTAAATTCTTCCTTTTTAATTTTCATTCCTTTTATATTTTTGTCATCTCTAATATTTCTATTCAACACTTCCAAAGTTAATACGAATAACAAAGGAGATAGGGGACATCCTTGTCTTGTACCTCTTCTTATATTAATAAGATCTGTAAATTCTCCCTCCATCATTACCTTTGCTGTCTGTTTATTATATATGGCTTCTATTGCTTGAATAAATTTTCTGGCAAAGCCCATCTGTTCCAATAATAATAACATAAATCTCCAGTTCACGTTGTCAAATGCTTTTTGAGCATCTAGGAATATCAAAGCCATTTGTTTTTCAGGATGAGCCTCATAATATTCCAAGGTATCCAAAATTACTCTCATGTTGTCTCTAATTTGTCTCTTTGGTAGAAATCCATTTTGATCTGGATGGATAAAATTATTTAAATATTTTTTCAGTCTTTCTGCTAAGATTGAAGCAAAGATTTTATAATCTGCATTCAATAAGGAAATAGGTCTATAGTTCTTAATTTGCAACGGGTCAGCCTCTTCCTTTAAAATAAGTGTAATATAAGCCTCTGACCATGTTTTGGGTGTCATCTTTTTTAACATAACTTCATTCATAATTTCTAACAATGGAGTGTTCAATGATTCTTGAAATTTTTTATAGAATTCTGCCGGAAGCCCATCTGGACCTGGTGCTTTCCCATTATTTTGTCTTTTAAATGCTTCATTTAGTTCCATCATTGTTATATTGCTTTCTAACATTTCTTCAGTCTCTTTAGGTATCTTCGGTAAGTTAACATTCTGTAAATACTGTTTAATTTTTTTCTCATCAATATTCTCTTGATTATATAGTTGTCCATAATAATCTCGAATAATTTCCTTTTTCTCCTTGTTACCACAACAAACTTGACCTTGATCATCTATTAATTTCAATATTTTTCTTGATTCCTTCTCCTTTCTCAGTTTATATGCTAGCCATCTACCTGGTTTATTTGCGTCTTCAAAATAATTCTGTTTAGAATTTCTAATTTTTTGTGCCAGTTCTTCTTTCTCTATTAATTCCATTTTATGCTTAATTACATCCAGTTTCAATTTAATATCTTTTTTCTGTGGTATTTTCTGTAATTCTTTTTCAAGTCTTATATATTCATCTTCCAAGGCCTTAGAGGTTTGTCTTTTTCTAATATTCTTTTTTCTTGTATAGTCTATTATCAAACCTCTTACATATGCCTTCATTGTATCCCAAACATTCTGTATTGAGGTATCTTCTTTTTTATTTTCTTTAAAAAAAAAGACCAATTCCTTCTCCATCCATTGTATAAAATCTTTCTCCTTTAAAATGGTATTGTTTAATGTCCATCTCGATCTTTTTCTTTGTCCCTTCCATTTAATTGTCATTGGACTATGATCTGCCCAAGTACTTATTTCAATATTTGTTTCTTGAATAGTAGATATTAGTTCTGTTGAGATCCAAATCATATCTAACCTGGACCATGATAAATGTCTATTAGAATAAAAAGTATATTGTTTAGTTTTAACATTTCTTTCTCTCCAAATATCTTTTAAGGTTAATTCATCTGTCATTTTAAAAAAAGATTTAGGGAGAATCTTTCTATTTTGTTTTGTTGTTGTTGTTATATAGTCCAATTTATTGTCCACAATTCCATTAAAATCTCCCATCATGATTATGTTAACATAGTCCAGTCTAATTATTTCCATATGTAGTTTTTTATAAAACTCTTCTTGTTTATCATTCGGGGCATAAATTGCAATCAAGAGTATTTTTTTATTATTATCCATTATTTCCACCATTAATACTCTTCCATCTTCATCCGTGTAGATCAGTTTTGCTAGAATATCTTCTTTAATGTAGAGAACCACTCCTCTTTTCTTACATTGAATCAAAGAAGTAAATATTTTCCCTAATTTTGGCTGTACTAATAAATGCTCATGTTGCTTTTTAATATGAACTTCTTGTAAGCAAATTATATCAAATTTTAATTTCTCTAATTTGTGAAAAGTTTTCCTTCTTTTAACAGCTGAGTTAAGTCCATTTATATTCATTGTAATCAATTTTTTTTCTTCCATGATTATGCTTTATATTTAGGTCTAACAGCTCTCGTAGCTCTCACTTCACGTTGTTCTTTACTGTCTACCTGTCCACCTGCAACTTCTTTCTCTTTTTCAATCTCCAGTTGTTCCTCCAGAAGCTCAATTAATGAGATCTCTTTCTCTGCCACCTCTTTTTTTCTTCCAAAAAATTCTGTATAAAAAAGTTCTGCTTTTTCAATCGAGTCAATTCTATGTCTCTGCTCTTGCCACGTAAAAATTAGTCCTTCTGGTATCAGCCATCTGAAGTTCACTTCATTTTCCAGTAGCACTTTGGTCAAAAATCGATATTCTCTTCTCATCTCTCTCACTCTTCTAGGTATTTGTTTTAAAACTACAATCTCTTTGTTTTTATATTTCAATGCTTTTTCTCTTGCCACTTGTAATATTTGTGTTCTGATGGATTTTTTAGTAAATCTAATATGTACTTCCTTTGGTAGTTTATTTCTCATCGCATATCTTGTATAAACTCGGTATATCTCATCTACTCCGTCCATCATTTTTTCCTCAGTAATTTCCAGAAGATCTGCCAATATTTCTATCATTATCACAGCCAAATTTTCTCCTTTTTCCTCTTCTATATTTTGAAATCTAAGATAAAATTCTGATCTTTCCATCTCCCACCTCAACATCCCATTTTTTTCTTGTTCTATCACTGTTAATCTAGTGTCAATATTTCCAATCTTCTCCTCTCTTTGTTTTCCTTCTTCCTCAATTTTTTGGAATCTCTCCTCATATTTTCCCATCATTTGTTTAAAATTTTCATCAGATTTCTTTATTTTTTTGTCCATGGTATCTATTTTTATCTTAATATCTTGAATTCCTTGCATAATCATCTGTAAATTTACTTTTTCTTGTTCCTTATCTTGCTTCAACATTGTCTGAATTGAAAGTTGTCCTTCAAGTGGTGGGGAAGCAGAGGTAGAAGCAAAAACGCCGAATGATTTTGGCTTCCTGCTCATTTTAATATTTCCAAGTCTTCAAGCTCTCTTTGACTTTAAATCCAGCTGGTATAGTAACCAAATATAGTCCAAAAAA
>BLBF01000025.1:4143895-4187342 GCA_015471245.1 Laticauda colubrina | reverse complement strand
CAAAAAAAAAAAAAAAAAAAAAAAAGAAAAAGAAAAAGTCCAATAGTAAAAAGCCCAAAGCCAAAAAAGAAAAAAGGAAAAAGAAAGGTCTTCAGGTTCTTCTAGACCCTAATCCAATTAAAATAGATGGAAGAAGCAAAGAAAGAGAAGAAAAAAGAAAAAACTCTGAGGCTTTCCCTTTGAAATAAAAAGCAAAAATGCTAGAGTTAAAATTAACCAAAAAGGCTGGCGAGTAGGAATTTCAAAAGTATATATATATATATATATGCACTGTACACTGCATTTTATTTCTTTATCCAAGGCTCTTATTATGACTGTCTTCTCCAGCAGCTTCAAAGCCAAGCCTCAAATGTTAAAATATTGATAAGAGTCCAAGAGAGCACCTGTAATAATATTTTACTGTATTCTCCCTCTATCTTATCACATTAGAATGTCCTTGAAAAGAAGTGCTTTTCTCCCCAATTCAAATAAAATATTTTCAAGCCTCTAGTTGGCAGTGTTACAGCATCTAAATACTCTTTCCCCCCCCAGCCAAAAGAAAAAATGTTTATAAAGAACTCAAACAAAAGAAAAAGATAGTCAAAGGGAGCCTCTATCCTAAAAAGAAAGTTAAAAAGATAAAAAATAAAAATCAAGTGAAAAATAAAAATATATATAAGAGAAAATTCAATCCGGTTACCTACAAAGTCACCTTAAAGTCCTCAAAGAAAATAAGAAAAAAAAAATCCAAGTCTCAATTTGACATCACTTAAACGCCGCTCAACCCAGGTTCAGTCAAAAGAAAAATAAAGTCACAGATTTCTTCTTTGTTCAGGATGTCCTTTCAAGTCTTAATCAATTTATAATACAAAAGAATTTCTCACCCAACCGATACACGCTCATTTAAATCCCTTTCTTTCCGGAGTTGTCCCGGCTTCAGCAGCTTTAGAGGCTGCCTTTCTGCTTCCAGCAAAAGGGCTTCTCCCGGATCAAACCAGAGATTTTGCGATATCTCTGGGATCCTGGGACTGTGCCCTTCACAATCCCCGTCTCTACGGGACGGTTTAGGTCCGTTAGAACCGACCAGAGGCAAAAATATCAGCTGAGATCTCAGAGCCCCGAGATCGCAGCTGTAACACCGAGACGTAGCTCCCTCCAGCTGACAGTTATTAATAAAGGTTATCTTTGCTTCACACACTTGGTTCATTTTATTTAATGAAATGTTGGTGAAAATTTTGAAAAATGGTTAAGCCTTTGCATGCTTGTGGGATGGGTAAGGACAGTTGTGGGATGGGTAAGGATAGCTGTGGGATAGGTAAGGATAGCTGTGGGATAGGTAAGGATAGTTGTGGGATAGGTAAGGATAGATAGATAGATAAACCTCCAGTGCAAGCATAGTGGGACTGTATGGTCCACCCTCCCAGCTGCCACACATATGGCCCTTTATTATCAATAACAATTTATTAAGTGATCAACACATTTCAAAATAAACAAAGCTCTTTATTAATGCCCTATTCATTGTAGGGCCACTCAACATACATGGCACAATCTCATCAGTGTTATGAGACAGGCTCAAGGAAGCATCCATTAGCCATCTATCATCCTGTCTTGCCACTCCACTGCTCCAGCTGGGGAGTTGCACCAGTGTTTCAGGAGGTTGCGCTGCTTCTTCCCTTCATGTGAAGCTCTGTTGGGGCCTTGTACATCCACAGTGTCTATCAGGTTTCGTCCTTGCCTCCATTCACCAGGCTCCATGTCCCCATTCCCTTGTTGACGGTCCACAAGCCTGTTCTGCAACACTGGGTAGCGGGTGCGCATGGGATTGTGCAGGATGCAGCAAGCTTCCACAATGCTCCTCACAGTCTGTGAGCGATGCTGCATGCTGGTGAGAAGTACATGGAACCTGTTGGCCAGGATGCCAAAGGCGTTCTCCACCACCCATCTTGCCCTGGACAGCCTGTAGTTGAAGATCCTCTCTTCACGGGTGAGGTATCTTGAAGTGTAGGGCTTTATGAGGTAGGTTCTGAGGGAGAAAGCGTCATCATCCACGATTAAGTAGGGCACATCTTGTGTGTCATTGGGTAGGGTGTCTGGATCTGGAAAACCCATGATGAGGTTGCGTTTCAGCCCATCCTTGAGGTCACTGGCGTTGTATACCTGGCTATCTGAAGCTGACCCGTTGCCTGAAGCATCGATGCACATGAACTTGTAGTCAGCATCAACCATGGCAAAGAAGATGATACTGAAGAAGCCCTTGTAGTTGTGATAAGAGGAGCCTGAGTTGGCTGGAGCTTTGCAGGCCACGTGCTTCCCATCTACAGCTCCAATGGTGTGGGGAAAGTTCCACCTCTGCTCCCACTGTTCTGCAACTTTCTTCCAGCTTTCTTCAGTGGTGTGGCACTGGAGGAGCTCCTCCACATATTCTTCTATGATGGCCTGCACCACTTCTCTGACCACTTTGCTGATGCTGTTGTGTGGCACCCTCCAGGCATACTGCACGTTTCTGTATATGGTTCCAGAGGCCAGGTGGTGCAGAGTCAGTGCCACCTTCAGTCCAGGGTCCAGGTTGGGACAGAAGTTGGTGCTCGGCTTGGTCAACCTGGGCCTCAGACGCTCAACAAGTTCGTCAAACATGGCTGGTGGCATCCTCATGAAGTGCTGGAATGCACAAGGGTCTTCATTCCTCAGCTCCACCATCAGCTTGTCATAGAGTCCAAACTCCACTCTTCTCCTGATCCATCGTCGGACCCACACAGCTCTTGGACGTCTCCTTCTTCTCCTTGCATAGAAAAGGTGAAACAGTCTGAACAGGGCTTGGTTCTGGTGTTGAATGATGGCAGCTACCATAAAGAGTGTGTGATGATCCATGGTGGAGATCAATGGATGATGTGGAAGAGCAAGACCAAGGGTTAAGAGGTCTGTACACCACAGCTGCTGGATTGATAGTGAGATCCAGGTGATTTCCTCCCCCTTTTTATTGGAAATGTCGGTTTTCCACTAGGTGTCCTTCCACATACTCTAGGCATACTGCAGACATCCTGAATATCCGAGATACATCCCATATACAAATGTTTTGTCTTTTTTAATGCTTTATATACGAGATGCATCTGCTTACATCCTTTCTATTTCCATGCTACTAACGCTGTGTGGACGTTCTGTGTATGTTTCGCTTCCTCCCTCTTTCCATTTTCAGCTGCAGCGGATGTGAGTTGTGAGGATGTCCAGAGGATGCTGAGAGGATACAGTGGATATTTAACGGATGACAACGGATGTAGAATGTTTCTTGCCCGTATGTGTCGCGGATGTAGATCGGACGCAGCGGAAAGTTCATCCGCTCAAAAAGTTTTGTGCAGCTCAAAACTCCTTGCACAGATGAAATCGCAGTGGATGGATAGAGCGTATGAAACACATACGCAGTGAGTACACAACGGATGCATCGCATTTTCCAACGGATGGCAAGCTTTTTTGTCCGTTTTACATCCTCTTTGCATCCGTTGGTGCAGTGGGCTTTATGATGGATGTAGTGTCCTGTATTCAATCTTCCGATGAGCAAAGTTTAATGGGGAAACCGGATTCCCTTTATAACCGTGTTACTAACTTAACAATCACAATGATTCACTTAACAACTGTGGCAAGAAAGATCATAAAATCAGGCCAAATTCACCTAACAAATGTCTCACTTAGCAACAGAAATGTTGTGGTTGTAAGTCAAGGACTGCCTATATATCTAAGGTGCTGCAAACAACATACACTCAAATATTCACCTCTCACCAGGAATTTTGGATCTGTAATAATGCCTCAAGAAATTAATGCTTGAGGAATAACAGAATGTAAAATGTAATTGATAGAATTGTAGAATTATTCTGAAATTGATAAAAAATCTTAAAACTATATGTTTGTTATCATGCATATGCACACTTATATATCTGTGGTTCTTTATATAGATAAAGAGAGGGGGAGAGACGAAAGGACAGTAATGGAAAACAAAAATGTAAATATCTTGTCAGCTCTGGAAAAGTCTAACCAGGCCTGCAGAAAAAACGAACAGATAATATAACTGTAGGTTGTGCTTGAGGATCTATGTAGAGCAGGAGCATCCAGCCTTGGCAACTCAAAAACTTGTGGCCTTCAACTCCTAGAATTCAATCATGGTGGCTGGAGAATTTTGGGAGTTGAAGTCCACAAATTTTAAAGTGGGCAAGCTTGGGCACTCCCGGATTTAGAGTCTAAATGTTGGAAAACCATATGGGATTCTGGAACCAATCACAGGTCATGTCAATATAAACAATATTCTCAATTTTCAACTATCTAGCTCCCTTATTTAAAGGGCCTAATACTTTTCTACTACAGGTACTCCTCCATTTATGATTGGTTGCTTAGAGACTATTCAAAATTCCAACAGAATTCAAAATAGAGTATTTATGACTTAGATATGTGATTCTGACAACTATCAGAACATTTTGGATACTTGGTAATTGGCTACATTTACATCTATTTGCAGCATCCTATGGTCATGTGACTGTGATTTACAGCAGTAGCACTTAGACTTATATACTGCTTCACGGTGATTTACAGTCTTCTCTAAGTGGTTTACAGAGTCAGCCTATTCCCCCCAACAATTTGGGTCCTCATTTTACCAACCTCAGAAGGATGGAAGGCTGGGTCAACCTTGACCTGCTCAAAATTGAACTCCTAGAGTGAGTAGTGAGTTAGCCTGCAGTCCTGCATTCTAACCACTGCGCCATCACAGCTCTTATTTATTACATTTTTTTTTTTTGCCAGAAAGTGGCATTTACTTTCAGTTTCTGGCAAAAAAAAGCTCATTGATGATGGGTTCACTTAATGACCACCACAAAATTTGTCATAAAATTGGGTTGGTCTTGTTATGATTTCCGTCATGACCAGCATAATTCTGGGCTCAACTAAGGATTAGCTATATATTGAAAAGTCTGTTCCACCAGTCCAGATTGACTGAATTACAGGTTCTTAAGATTTATGTAAATGTCGTCCAACAAATTTGAAGAGGCTGCTTTAGGTTCTCCATTCTGCTTGAAGTTCTCTGTGACAGAAACTCTCAAGCGTTAATTATACATTTCAGCGTTTCTTCCACTTGACACTCCCTAATGCCTGGAAGGCAGATTTAGTAGAACCTGGCAACTGATTTTTGGAGAATGAGAGTCAGCAAGGCTATAATAATCAAGGATTTTAATATGATCGGGTGTCACTGAAAGTCTAGGTTGCAATTAGTAATTATATGGTGCAGAACATGGCCTGTGGTTTTCCAGAGAATGTGCAGAAGCGTTGGGGGATTTCAGTAATAGACACTTGGATATATAGTTCTTACATTAGCATTTGAAGCAGGCTAGCTGGAATATTTATCAAACAGGATAATAAAATACCACGGTATTTGCAGCTTCTAAATATTGAAATGTTGGACCTCAAAGATTTTTCTGCAAGGATGTCAATTGTGGAATTCTCCTCCCTTCCCATTTTCACTTACAGATTGAGGTCCTGCCTGAAATAATAGATGTGGTGGAAGGGAAGACTGAAGTATTTCTAGATGGTGGAATTAGAAAAGGCACAGATGTTCTCAAGGCCCTGGCTCTTGGGGCCAAAGCGGTGTTTGTAGGAAGGCCTGTAATCTGGGGTCTTGCATACCAGGTAATGTAAATCAGGAGTTCTTGTTCTTCCATGTTTGTCTGAAAGACATCTCTTTCCCCATTTTAGCAGTCATTGGAGTGCTTCTGGACAAAAACAACAAAGTAGTAATTATAATGTAAGGAGGACAATCTAAAGGACCTGACTGGTTAAACTGCATAATTGGATCTTGAAGCCACGACAATATAGGTATTAATAACTTGAAGGAAGACATGAAGAAAATAGAAGACAGATATGAAATGCGTGAATGAAGACATGAAGACATAAATTTGAAGACGGCAACATAATATATTGGATTTACGAATGTTCTACATAGCTAAGGATGAACTTAACAGATTTGAGAAATGGGGTAAAAATAATGGCTTTCCAATTTGTATTTCAGATTTTATCTTCCATTATTATTTGTTTAACAATGATTTTCTTTTTTTGAGACACAACCCACTGGCCTCATAAATTCCAAACCAGAACTCTATGGTACACAAACCAAAGTGCCAAAATTCATCTCACGCTAATCCCAAACCAACCAAACCATATTATGGATAACTTTAAGTTAGTCTATATATATAGAGCACCATATATGTTAAGTGATAACTTCAGAAAAATAAGCTCATGAGGTCAATTAAATTACTTTGCTCTGCCATTTCCCCCAATGATTCAAGAGGAAATATTAGAAGGTTTCAGCTTCTTTTTCAAAGCACTAAACGAATGGACCCGAATTTGTCAGTGAGCTAAGCTGGAGTTGTGGAGAGAAAAGAAAGATTAATCTACTGGACAAATATTTGTGTTTGTCAGTTAGGACAAATTTAGGACCACTACATTTATATTCATACAATGTGCTTTAATTTAATTAGGGTGAAGATGGTGTGAAGGAAGTTCTTCAAATACTGAAAGAAGAATTCAAATTAGCAATGGCGCTCTCTGGTAAGATGCAGAGCATATAGGTCGTCCTTAACTTACAACAGTTTGTTTAGTGACCATTTGAAGTTACCAAGGAACTGAAAAAAGTGACTTATGACCAATTCTTATGCTTCCAGTTATTGCAGCATTCCCATAGTCATATTATCAAAATTTGAGTATTTGGCTACCAGCATGTGTATTTATGCTGGTTGTAGCATCCCAGAGTTATGTGACGGCCATTTGCAAACTTCCCAGCAAGCTTCCAAAAGGAATGAGGGAAGCCAGATTCACTTAATGAAGATTGATTCACTTAGCGTTGGTGATTTGCTTAGCAACCATGGCAAAAAAAGGTTGTACAATTGAGTGTGATTCACTTAATGCCTTGCTTAGCAAGATAAATTCTGGTCCCAATTGTGGTTATAAGTCGAGGACTATCTATATTGGGATTATTTTATTTACCCTTTGTATGTTGATTACACTTGATAGGAAAATAGGACTTGTACAATGGAATGCTATATATAGGTTACATAGGCATCTAATGTTTGGTGGCTTGCATATCATAAAACTTTCTCAGAATCTTTTACTTGATTTTTTCAAGTGCACTTATTTGGATTTTTATACATAAATTATGAAAGCTACTACTAAGATGTAGTCTTCCCCTTCCTAAAAAGTTCATAATATAAGCCAACAACTATTTTTAATGAAATTCTGTAGGGCCAAACTGAGCCTGACTATTAATATAGGGTTAAACTTGAAAGATTTCTAGAATTCAAATAGAATTAACTGAGATAATGGTAACAGAGCTTGTAAATACAGGGATAAGAGAAGAGAACCTGCCATACTGTGTTTCCAAAGAAAGTTCTCTTGGCTATAGAATTTTTTTTATGAAAAATCCCATATCATCCCAACATCTTTGAAGTAATGGCACTCAGAAATAAAATTAATCTTATGTGGCATCTAAAAGATAAATATTATGATACCAAGTGGACCTCTTTAAGGAAGAGTATTCCAAAAAGATATTGTAGCATTTGAGCAAAAACATATTAATTATTAGCCACTTATCCTTACAAAATAGAGCAGGAGATCCGATGATTTGTGTAAATATATACAAACAATTTCAAGACCATTATTGGAAATACTTGTTGGAGGCAATTATTTTGAATATAACTATTCATCTTTTTCTTGTCTAGGTTGTCCAAGTATAGAAGCAATAGACAGAACATTGGTCCGGAGAGTTCAGTGGGAAGCTTCCAAGATTTAGCTGCATCTGTTGTTTGAACCCCATCTTGTTGCACATTTCTTGTTACTTATCAAGAATTTGGAATTAAAAATAAATGAAAGCTTCCAGGACAAGTTGTAGCTGAAACTACCAAAGCAGTTTCTTCTGAAAATATATCAAATATATCTTTTTAATGACTGGTGTAGTCTATATTGGTTTGTATCATAATAATGACTTTAGACATTTACAGAATATCCTCTTAAAAATCAGTGCTGAATGGATTTCATTACTTTTGAAGAATGTCGGACAGCCTCCAGTAGTCTTGGATAGAATTTTATAACTTTCATTAAATTAATGATGAAAGTTGTAAATTTTCTGATGGACTGAGAATTACAAAACTGCAGTTATAAATATTGCAACTATTAGCAACGATGCTTTGAGATTGTTTGGCTCCCATGATTAGGAGCAGTTGATCTCTAAATTAACCGTAAGTAGCTGTTTATATGGCGCATAATATTAAAATAATATTTATAGTCTGAAATCCACAGAATGCTTCATAGTGATTCAAATACTGAATCAAACCCAAACTGTAGTTGCTAAACTTAGTGCCCTAACATTATCTTTCCCCTTGTCAACTACAACGCAGGAAAGCAAGGCATTTTTTTTAGCCACAGGACTGCTGAGGTTATGGAGAAAGAGACCCATGCCAAAAGCCTTTTTACATGCGCACACACAGTTGCAAGGGGAAATGTTTAGGGAGACCATTGGAATTATCTTCCACCTCAAATCTCCTCTAGCTTCAATGGTAAACATTAGATTAGTGATTCAGCTTTCCAGATTTTCAAATAACCACCCAAAGTGTTCAGGTAAAAAGACAAACAGATCCAATGTGGCCTCCTTTGCTGACATTTACATGGCAGCCAGAGCCTGTTGGGACCGATGCTGCTTCCCACAGCATCCTTAACTTAGAGCAATCAAACATGCATATACATGGTTACTGAGGCTAGTTTTATTATTTTTCCTTGAATAATATTTACTTTTCTCCAACAAAAAATGTGTTTTTTTCCAAGTAGGTGTGTTGAGTCATCAAACTAGCAAAAGCACACTCAATTTTCTTCTGCTAATTATAATAGTGGTGTGACCTACAAAGCATAACATTAAGTTCAAGTGCAAAATAAGTAAGACGGATCAACCTTCTTTAGTTTGTATGGAAGTGGGAATGAAGCAAGGAAGAATGGGAGAAAAACAGTGCTTGATCAATTTTAGTGCATATGGTTTTAGGAAAGAAAATATTTGGGGAATTAACCACTATGATTTTCTACTATCTTATTCTTGAAGAAGCATTAATGATATACTTATTGTAAACACATCCTGAGTCTGGTTTTCAGAAATGGCATTAATTAAGCTCTCAGAATGTGCCTTATCTAAAGGTTAGATTGGTCCAGAAGTAGGTAGATTGAGAGCAAATTGATTTCCATCAACAGCTGCATGCTTCATGATGATACCCATTAGGAAAGGTGTTGTAGCAAAACTGAAATTCAACTTGATAATAGAGCCTATAGCAAGTAAAGCTTGGAAATAATTCTAGAGGTCATCTAGTCAAAATCCCCAGGGGGATTCTGGGAGTTGAATTCCACACATCTCACAGTGGCCAAGTTTTAAAAAAAACACTGATCTTTTCCAACCCAGTGCACAGAGTGTAGGAACTCTGTGCCAGTTTTTGTTGGTCCATCCAGCCTATCTCACAGGATGTTGGGTGGAGATGAAAATGAGGGGAAAAACACCTGTGCATCATATTCATCTCTCCCAAAAGAATTATATAAATGTAATGTTGAGAAGTCTGATTTGGTTGCAAAGAAAGGCAAAGAGAAGCTATCGCATGAATAATTAATACTTAATTCAGGACAAGACAGGGGTGAGCTTTAATTTTTTTAGCAAGGGGCTCTCTGCCCTTATGACTGGCTGGGTGGCTGTTGGTGGGCAGCCATGTGATTGGGTGGGTGTGGCTAGGTAGTCATGTGATCAGATGGGCATGACTAAATGATCATGTGACTGGGTGGGTGTGCCAACTCAATGTTGCTTCTTTGTCCTAATTACCTAAAAAAGACACATACCAAAAAGTTGTTTATTATTTCATGCATTTAATACTTCAATAAAATACTGGGTGAAACCAGGCTTAATAGCAGTGACTGTGAGAGGGATCTTGGAGTCTTAGAAGAGGTTCTGATGAGTTACGTGATTCTTATTATTTGGGAATTAATCCCCTCAGAGGCTAGTGGCTATATTATATTATATTTTTCTCAATGGCTCTCCCCCACAAGCCCTGAATGGGTTGTTTATCTAGCTTGCAACACTTTTATGAGGTGTGAAATGCTCTTGGCTGAATGCCCAGAACTTCAATTAAGCCTATTAAGAGCTTTCCCTTGCTGCTTATGTTTCTGAGGTTATTGGGGGCTCTTTGAGCCCCACACAGTCTTAGCTAGAGGCTCTCCAGAGTCACTGTGAGCCCCCAGCAGCCCACCCCTGGGGCAAGAACATCACATAACACAACCTAAAAGAGCAGAAAATTTCAAGTGATTTCTAAATAACCTTGCTAAGATGCATTAAAATTCCTGAAGCCATTTCAATAGGTCCAAACTGAGAGCATCAATCACAACTCTTAAGCAACATGAACATAAATAAGTAGCCAGATCCCTAATGACCCGCTCCTGTAAAATTGGGTCTATTATAGCCAAATCGGGTGTATTATAGCCATTTTAGGTGAGGCAATTAATTATACAAAGCTGACTCAGATGGAAAACTAGTTAAAGGGCCTGTCACATAGGCCGACAGATGCAAAATGTATGTAAAAAGGACACAGTGGATGAGAAAATGTTCCATCTGTTGCTATCCACTCTCAAAAGTGCCCCAAATTTGCATAAGCAGAGAGGACAACAACGGAAAGGAACGGACGGGGGGAGGACATAGCCAGGATGGAAAGTGGATGCTCCATGGAAGCCTAGTGGATGGAAGCAGATGGAAGCAGATGGCACATCAGCAGGGCTTCTGGAGGAGCACAGCGAAGCGGACGCGCAACGGAAGGAACAGATGCAGAGCAGAAGTCTAGCGGATGCCTAGCAGATGCCTAGCGGATGCAAAGCATTCACTGCGCATGTGGGGAGGATGCATTGCGTCAGCCCTGCGGATATAAAGGGATGCAGCTCGCAAACAGGTCACCATTCATAGGAAAGACCTGTTGCCAGACACAGCTCCAGCCAGCCAGCCAGCCAGCCAGCCAACAACCATGGGGAAGAAGAGAAAGCCTCTGCCATCTGCTGCCAGCCCTGGCAAGAAGGACAGGGCCACCATCCCACCCCGGCCCTAACTCTGCTGCTCGGGCTGACTCTTCTGGTGCTGGAGCTTCTGCTGGCGCTGCTCCTGGTGCTGGGGCTTCTGCTGGTGCTTACTCTGCTGGTGCTGCTCCTGGTGCTGGGGCTTCTGCTGATGCTTACTCTGCTGGTGCTGCTCCTGGTGCTGGGGCTTCTGCTGATGCTTACTCTGCTGGCGCTGCTCCTGGTGCTGGTGCTTCTGCTGGTGCTTACGCTGCTGGCGCTGCTCCTGGTGCTGGTGCTTCTGCTGGTGCTTACTCTGCTGGCGCTGCTCCTGGTCCTGCTGGTGCTGCTGGTGCTGCTGGTGCTCCTGGTCCTGCTGGTGCTGCTGGTGCTTACTCTGCTGCTGCTGATCCTGGTCCTGCTGGTGCAGCTGGTGCTGCTGGTCCTGCTGGTCCTGCTTTTCTTGCTACTGTTGTTGTTGCTGCTGCTGCTGCTGGTGTGGTGAAGCAGGCCCTACAAACTCGAAGCCCCTCTGATGAGGGCCCAGATGGCCCTGCCAGAGGAAGGAAGAGGCATGCGCGAGAACGAGAACAGGAGAGGAGGCAATACTCCATCGAAGAGGAACATGAGGATGAGGTGCTGGAATGGCTGAGGGAGAACGAGTATCTATGGCGGAAGGGACACAGGCTCTATCGAGACACCAAAAGGAAGCAGGCTGCTTGGAGAGAGAAGGCGGAGAGCCTGGGCTACACTTTGGAGGTGCTCCTCGGCTGGTGGAAGCACATGCACACCTGGTACGGGAAGCTGCACCTCAAGAAATCTGGCCAGGCCATGGTCAAGCTGACGGACCGAGAGACCTACGTGATGGCCAAGTGAGGCTTCTTGGAGGGTGAGATCCGCCACCGAGGAGCAGCCCCTCTAACAACCCTCTCTCTCAGGTAGCCCGCAGAGAGCCAGTCCTCTTCTGGCCAAGAGTCAGCTCCTATGTCCAGGCAGGTATCTGTGGAGCGTGCCACGATGGAGACCCCCCCCCCCCCGACAGCTGCACTCCCCGTGACAGAGCACGTGGAGGACCCCCTGACACAGTGGGAGCAAGGAGAGGGCACTTCCACCAGAGACCAACCCACATCCACCCCCAACTCCACCTCCACAGAAAGCAGGCAGAGAGCCAGACCGGAGGGGCAGAGCCACACTGTCCTGCTGGAGATCAGGGACACCATCAGAAGCAGCATAGATCTCCTCTCTCAGCTGGTACACACCGACATACCATCCTCAAACCGCAAGCCCTTCCTCACCTACGTCAACCAGACCCTCATGGACATGTCCGAATCACAGTACCAGGTGATAAAGGACAGGATCACCGGTCTTCTTCACAATCCTCCAGACCCAGCTGAACCTGTTCCCACCTAGTCCAGGTCTGCTCCTCCACCCCAGGTGATGTCACTGCCCTTCCAAGGCTTTCCACAGGCCCTCACCAACCAAGGCTACGGCTACCAGGAGCTCCAACAGCACAGGCAGCCCTTCCCAGTCCAGGCACAGGTACATCGTACGCCACCGGCGCCACTGACGCCACCGACGCCACAGATGCCACCCACACCACAGATGCCACCCATGCCTCACCTTGCTCACCTGCAGACCAGATATCCCCACTACACTCCTCCTTCCTCGACCCCACAGCCAAGCCCGGCCTCAGAACATCTGTCATTGGTCTTGGGACTGACAACCCATGTCCCTGAGGAAGGGGCTCTCAACATCACAGGACCGAGCCAGCTCTCTGAGAGCTTCCTCCACACACCATCCCCTGTTGTCCTCTCAGGGCCAGGCACCACAATGGCGCCTCAGACCAGCACTCCAGCAGCAGCCACATCTACAGCACCTGGACCCTTCACCCCTGAGCCTATGGACATGCCTCAGAGTGACTGAGAAGAGTGCCAGAGACTGGGTTGCTACCTCTTGACTTTATCTTTGCTTGGGACACTTTACTTGGGTCATTTTGCTTTTACAGTTTGTTATTAATAAAGTTTATCTTTGTTTCACACACTTGGTTCAGTTCTTTTAGTAAATAAAGTCTTGGTGGAAACTTTTAGAAATGGTTTAAGCCTTTGCATGCTTGTGGGATGGGTAAGGATAGCTGTGGGATGGGCAGGGATACCTTTGGGATGGGTAATAGCTGTGGGATGCGCAGGGATACTGTTGGGATGGGTAATAGCTGTGGGATGGGTTAGGATACCTGTTGGAGGGGTAATAGCTGTGGGATGGGCAGGGAGACCTTTGGGATGGGTAATAGCTGTAGGATGGGCAGGGATACCTTTGGGATGAGTAATAGCTGTGGGATGTGTTAGGATACCTGTTGGATGGGTAATAGCTGTGGGATGGGTTAGGATACCTGTTGGATGGGTAATAGCTGTGGGATGGGTAAGGATACCTGTGGGATGGGTAATAGCTGTGGGATAGATAAACCTCCATTGCAAGCATAGTGGGACTGTATGGTCCACCCTCCCAGGTGCCACACCTATGGTCCTTTATTATCAGTACTAATGTAATCATTGATCCACACATGTCAACATAAACACAACTCTTTATTAATGCCCTGTTCATTGTAGGCCCACCCAACATACATGGCCCAATCTCATCAGTGTGATGAGACAGGCTGAAGGAAGCATCCATTAAGCATCTATCATCCTGTCTTGCCACTCCACTGCTCCAGCTGGGGAGTTGCACCAGTGTCTCAGGAGGTTGCGCTGCTTCTTCCCTTCATGTGAAGCTCTGTTGGGGCCTTGCACATCCACAGTATCTATCAGGTTTCGCCCTTGCCTCCATTCCCCAGGCTCCATGTCCCCATTGCCTTGTTGGAGGTCCACGAGCCTGTTCTGCAACACTGGGTAGCGGGTCTGCATGAGAATGTGCAGGATGCAGCAAGCTTCCATGATCCTCCTCACGGTCTCTGGGCGATGCTGCATGGTGGTGAGAAGTACCTGGAACCTGTTGGCCAGGATGCCAAAGGTGTTCTCCACCACCCACCTTGCCCTGGACAGCCTGTAGTTGAAGATCCTCTCTTCACGGGTGAGGCATCTGGAAGTGTAGGGCTTCATGAGATAGGTTCTGAGGGAGAAGGCGTCATCCCCCACGATGAAGTAGGGCACATCTTGTGTGTCGTTGGGCAGGGGGTCAGGATCTGGGAAGCCCATGATGAGGTTGCGTTCCAGCCCATTCTTGAGATGACTGGCGTTGTATACCTGGGCATCTGAAGATGAGCCATTGCCTGAAGCATCGATGTACATGAACTTGTTGTCAGCATTGACCATGGCGAAGAGGATGGTGCTGAAGAAGCCCTTGTAGTTGAAATAAGTGGACCCTGAGTTGGCTGGAACTTTTCAGGCCACGTGCTTCCCATCTATGGCTCCAACGGTGTGGGGGAAGTTCCACTTCTGATACCACTGCTCTGCAACTTTCTTCCAGCCTTCTTCAGTGGTGGGGCACTGGAGGAGCTCCTCCAGGTATTCTTTGATGATGGCCTGCACCACTTCTCTGACCAAAATGCTGATGGTGTTGTGTGGCACCCTCTAGCCGTACTGCATGCTCCTGTAGGTGATCCCTGAGGCCAGGTGGCGTAGAGTCAGTGCCACCTTGAGCCCAGGGTCCAGGCTGGGCTGGACGTTGGTGCTCTGCTTGGTCAACCTGGGTGTCAGCCATTCCACCACTTCGTCAAACATGGCTGGAGGTATCCTCATGAAGTTCTGGAATGCACGAGGGTCTTCGTTCCTCAGCTCCACCATCAGCTTGTTATACAGTCCGTACTCTGCTCTTCTCGCAATCCATCTTTGGACCCAGACACTTCTTGGCCGCCTCCTTTTCTTCACGTAGAACAGGTAGATGGCTTCGCACTGTTGTAGAACGATGGTGGCTACCAAAAGGAGTGTGTGACGATCCATGATGGAGATGATTGGATGCTGTGGAAGAGCAAGAGCCAGATGAAGGCTGAAGAGCTCTGCACAGCAGGGCTGCTGGACTGAAAGTGAGATCCAGGTGAGTTCCTCCCCCTTTTTATCAGAAATATAGGTTTTCTGCTCGGTGTCCTTTTGCATCCTCTAGGCATCCTGCAGACATCCTAAATATCCAAGATACGTCCCCTCTGTGAATGTTTTTTTCATTTTAATGCTTTGTATGCGAGCTGCATCCACTTTCATCCTTTCTCCGTCCGTGCTACTAACACTGCATGTCCATTCTGCATCCGTTTCGCTTCCTCCCTGTGTCCGTTTTCTGCTGGAGCAGATGCGAGTTGCGCGGATGCACAGCGGATGCCTAGCGGATATAGCGGATGCATAACGGATGACAATGGATGTACAACGGATGTTCCCTGTATGCGTAGCGGATGCAGAACAGACGCGTTGGATACATTTTCTGCTCAAAAAGTTTTGTGCAGCTCAAAACTTTTTGAGCGGATGAAATCACAGTAGATGGATGCTGGATGGATAGAGAGTATGGAAAACGGATGCAGTGAATACAGAACTGATGCATCGCATTAACCAACGGATGGCAAGTGTTTCTCTCCATTTTACATACTCTTTCCATCCGTTGGTGCTGTGTGACATGGGCTTAAAACATTACTCATCTTAAAGGATTTGTGGCAAATGTATGCCTCTGGAATTCTATCAAGTTATATAACTAGTAGTATGCTTTCTTATAATTTCAGTTTGGCTAACACAAGATAATCAGCAGTTGTCATGCAGGGGGAATCAAAATACTCTTCTCCTTGCAACACTGTGAATTGAACTCGAATTCTCCCCCTTCCCAACTTGAATTTCAGTGTCAGGGTATCGTAAACAAGAGCTAAGATTCTTATCTAGTAGGAGAAGGCAGAGGTGGTATTCAGTACGTTCTGACCAGTTCTGAAGAACCGGTAGCAGAAATTTTGAGGAATTTGGAGAACTGGCAAATCCCACCTCTGACTGGCCCTGCCCCATTTATTCTCTGCCTCCCAATTTCCAGCTGATTGGCTGGGCCTTCTTTTGTTGCCCTGCACAGGAGAAAGGACCTGCAAAGCAGGTGGGATTAGTGGGATTTTGCAATAATCTTACCCCCAGGAATGAGGAGGGAACGGGGATTTTGTAGTAACCTTCCCCTGCCATGCCCACCAAGCCATGCCCACCAAGTCACGCCATGCCCACAAGCCATATCCATAGAACTGGTAGTAATTTTTTTTGAATCCCACCACTGCGAGAAGGGCTAACAAGCACTGAACTGTAAATTTTATAAATATGTAAGATTTAATAATGAAAAATAGGAAGCTGGCATAAAGGACTTCCGGTTTCATCATTTCCAATAATATTCATTCTGGGAGAAGTTGGAGGATGTTAATAAATGAAATGTGTGCTTTAAGCACTATTTTAGCACCCAGAAGTGCTAAAGAGTAATACTACATTTACCCAGAAGGATGAAAGCTCATGATTTCTCTGTCACAAAGCCATCTTCTTGCACTGTCTAAACTCCTGGGCTTAGCAACTCTTCTTTATCAAGAATATCAACCTAATCATTGATCAAGAATATTATCTCAACATATAAATCCAACATGATGATCCTAGGTTTTACTTCTGAATATGTGAACAGGAAAGTCCTGAAGGAAAGGTCTCTTTGCCCTTTCTTTGATTAAATACAGGAAAAGGAGGTGATCAAAATCTGAAGAAAGAAATGAACAATATTTTATTATATTCTGGTGTCAAAAATCATTTCCCCATGCAAGCACAGATTGCAGACGAAAACATCTGGGAGAATGTGTTGTCTGTGTTTAGGGCTTATTATTTTCTACGGTATTCCAAAGATGGTCCCCTTCCCTACCATCAGAATTGCCATGTTCCATGTCAACATGATGTGCACACTGGCTTAAGGACCTATCTCTGGCCTAAGTACCCTTTAGAGGAAGTAGGAAAGGAGATGGATGCAGCTAGTGGCAGAGAAAAGACTTGGGCAAAGTGAGAGAAATGGTAAGAAGCTAAAAAGAAGATGAAGCAAAGATGAATGTTGGGTATTAGCCCTTCAAATAAAAGCATGAAAAGGGTATTCTTATTCCATCATTCATTTTTAATTAGGCAGCAAAGGAAATGAGACTGATTTTACTTTCAAGAATATTGTGTATACTGAGGAATAAGCCAAGAATTATAGGTTCCAAAATATACTTTCTAGTGTAACTCAGGACCTGAATTCAGATTTTTAAAAACGTTTGCCAGGGCCTTACAACTGCAGATTTTTATAAATGAATGCAACACTTTGTAGTTTTGCAACTGTCAGGAGGGTTAAAAATTTGAAGGTCAGCTAACCATAAAGGCCCCGTCCTACTGCACTTACAGATTGAAAGAGGATGTAAAACGTTAAAAAAAGCTTGCCATCCATTGGGAAATGCTATGCATCCATTGTGTACTCATTGCATATGTGTTTCATATGCTCTATCTGTCGAGCATCCATCCACTGCGATTTCATCTGCACAAGAAGTTTTGAGCTGCACAAAACTTTGTGAACGGATGAAATTTCCGCCGTGTACGATGTAAATCTGCAACATATGAGCAACAAATGTTCTATGTCTGTTTATCATCCGTTAAACGTCCGCTATATCCTCTCTGCATCCTCTGGGCATCCTCGCAACTCACATCCGCTGCAGCTGAAAACGGAAAGAGGGAGGAAAGAAAGGGTACATGGAACGTCTATAGATCGTTAGTAGCACGGAAATAGAAAGAATGCGTTTGCATCCAATATACATCCGCGCGGCATCCCCTTTCTTTCCTTTAGGTGTACGTGATGCATCCGCTTCATCCACTATGCGTCTGCTTCGCAATTCTCCCCCGGAACCCCTTCGGAGGTGTCATCCACTTCCATCCGCTTTCATCCGCGAGGCTTCTTATGAACATCCGTTTAACATCCCCGCTACATACTACTCACGTCTGTTCTTTTCCGTTCTTTTCCATTCTGTTTATGCAAATTTTCACCACTTTTTGGAGTGGATGGCAACGGATGGAGCCACCACCGAAATTTTACTCGTCCGCTGTGTCCTTTATGCATACGTTTTGCGTCCATCGGCCAGTGGGACCTAGCCTTAAGGGATGCATTTTTCATGGTATTTGGGTTGAAGTGTTGAAGGTTGGCTTATCCATGGATGGGCTTATCTACCATTATCTGTAGTACTTTCCAGCCACTTGCCATTAATTTAACATGCAAACCATGAAGGAGATGAGAAAGAGTTGTGGTGGCTGGCCTCTGTTTTTGTCTCCCAGGATTGTCCCAGGATTATCACTATGTTTGGGAGAATAATAAGTGCTCTGACATAGGGCTATTTTTTTGTTGTTGTTTGGAGGTGGGGAGAGGTGCAGAGACATGTTTAAGATGTTGGAGAAGAGTTGGAAGTCCCAGGTTCATGATTATGCTCACGCATGTTAAGTCAAGGTAACTTTCTCTCTGTCATGTTTTCTTGTAATATTGGGATGAGTGGGTGGGTGAGAGATCAGAAATAAAGTCAGAAAAACCAATACAAAGGTGTATAGAAATTCCCAGAGATAATAGTGAGAGATTAAACCATCAATGCTAACATATCTTTTGTCAGCTTTGGAATGGAGAAAGGGGACAATCGTAACCGCAGCATTGGGTCCATATGGTTGAAGCCTGATATAGCTTTATAAAATGGAACTGGAGGAATACTTTTCAAAACAATGCATTTTTTTCCTACCACATGTTGCTGTGGAATTTGCCTGCATAGCTTAGGTGGCTTTAAAACATGATTCATCTAATTGACAGGAAAGTAAACTTTATCAAATGAGTGGTTAGTAAAATGAAACTTCTCTATTCAGTGGCACAGCACTTGAGGGCCAGCCACATAAGGGGTATACTGGCTGCAATTGTACTTCCCTTCATGTTTTGGCTGTGTGGTTGTGTTTGTTTTTTTTTTTTGGCAGACATCAGAATTTTATTTGGGATCCCCCTTCTTAGTGTAAAACTGGTATTTGAATGGCAGAAAGGTAAACAGGAAAGCAGTTAGGGATTATGTTTTCAGAATGCTCTGCCAGTTACCAAGACAGGGGTTGAAGGAATGGATTCCTGCTTTGGGGGGTAGGGGAGCTTGCAGGTGGAGCTAATCTGATTGTTGGAACATTTAAGCTGTGTCTTTACTTTGCTCATCATGTACATTGTAAAAAAAAATGCAAATATTGCCTTGGGCATCATTCTCCTAAAGAAAATAAAATCTAGTTGATAAATAATGTATCCCTGAGTTTCTTGTTGCTCAGGAGGAGCAGAGCTGAAATTGGAATATGTGAATAAGTCAAAATGATTTCCAAAAGAGTAACCAAGATCCCCTGTTGCAGCTGAAGCCTAGTCATATGACTCCTTAAAGCAGGGGTGTGAAACTCAATTTCATTGAGGGCCACATCAGGGTTGTGATTGACCTTGAGGGGGCCAGGAGGGAGTGGCCAGCTCTGTGTCATTCATGTCAGGGGTGCCTGAGATGGCCTGAATGCTCTGCCAGCAAAAATGGGCTTCAGAGCTCCATTTCTGGTTGCGATGGCCTCCTACAACCCTCTGCCAGCAAAAATGGAGCATGGGTGGGCCACTCTCCTGAGCTCCATTTTCACTGGCAGAGACACTGTGGGATTTCTCTGTTTCCATGGTGGTGCCATGGGCCAGATCTAAGCACCCCGTGGGCTTTGAGTTTGACACCCCTGCCTTAAAGGCTGAATATATTTACTATGACATAGACATTTGAAAGGTATAGTTTTCCTCATCAGATCTACTTGCATTGTATTGTATAAAAGTTTATATCTTATTGTACCAAAGTCTTTAGTGTTATAGCCTTAAGAACACATATTGCTCCTAATAGAACTCCCTTTACTCATTGGTATAATGTATATGTGTTGAGCCTATTCAGCTTAATCCTTACATTTTAGAATATTTCTCAGAGTGAAAAATCTCACCTTTCTTTCCTATGGAACACCATGGTCATAGGAAGATTCCTAAGTTAAAGGACGCAAAAAATATGCATAAAGGACACAGCGGACGAGCAAAATTTTTGGGGTGGCAACATCCATTGTCATCCACTCCAAAAAGTGGTGAAAAATTGCATAAACAGAATGGAAAATAACGGAAAATAACAGATGTGAGTAATATGTAGCGGGGATGTTAAACGGATGTTCATAAGAAGCCTCGCGGATGAAAGCGGATGGAAGTGGATGACACCTCCGAAGGGGTTCCAGGGGAGAATTGCGAAGCGGACACATAGTGGATGAAGCGGATGCATCACGTACGCCTAAAGGAAAGAAAGGGGATGCCGCGCGGATGTATATCGGATGCAAAACAATATAAATAATTTGCATTTTTTTTTACAATGTACATGATGAGCAAAGTAAAGACACAGCTTAAATGTTCCAACAATCAGATTAGCTCCACCTGCAAGCTCCCCTACCCCCCAAAGCAGGAATCCATTCCTTCAACCCCTGTCTTGGTAACTGGCAGAGCATTCTGAAAACATAATCCCTAACTGCTTTCCTGTTTACCTTTCTGCCATTCAAATACCAGTTTTACACTAAGAAGGGGGATCCCAAATAAAATTCTGATGTCTGCCAAAAAAAAAAAACAAACACAACCACACAGCCAAAACATGAAGGGAAGTACAATTGCAGCCAGTATACCCCTTATGTGGCTGGCCCTCAAGTGCTGTGCCACTGAATAGAGAAGTTTCATTTTACTAACCACTCATTTGATAAAGTTTACTTTCCTGTCAATTAGATGAATCATGTTTTAAAGCCACCTAAGCTATGCAGGCAAATTCCACAGCAACATGTGGTAGGAAAAAAATGCATTGTTTTGAAAAGTATTCCTCCAGTTCCATTTTATAAAGCTATATCAGGCTTCAACCATATGGACCCAATGCTGCGGTTACGATTGTCCCCTTTCTCCATTCCAAAGCTGACAAAAGATATGTTAGCATTGATGGTTTAATCTCTCACTATTATCTCTGGGAATTTCTATACACCTTTGTATTGGTTTTTCTGACTTTATTTCTGATCTCTCACCCACCCACTCATCCCAATATTACAAGAAAACATGACAGAGAGAAAGTTACCTTGACTTAACATGCGTGAGCATAATCATGAACCTGGGACTTCCAACTCTTCTCCAACATCTTAAACATGTCTCTGCACCTCTCCCCACCTCCAAACAACAACAAAAAAATAGCCCTATGTCAGAGCACTTATTATTCTCCCAAACATAGTGATAATCCTGGGACAATCCTGGGAGACAAAAACAGAGGCCAGCCACCACAACTCTTTCTCATCTCCTTCATGGTTTGCATGTTAAATTAATGGCAAGTGGCTGGAAAGTACTACAGATAATGGTAGATAAGCCCATCCATGGATAAGCCAACCTTCAACACTTCAACCCAAATACCATGAAAAATGCATCCCTTAAGGCTAGGTCCCACTGGCCAATGGACGCAAAACGTATGCATAAAGGACACAGCGGACGAGTAAAATTTCGGTGGTGGCTCCATCCGTTGCCATCCACTCCAAAAAGTGGTGAAAATTTGCATAAACAGAATGGAAAAGAACGGAAAAGAACAGACGTGAGTAGTATGTAGCGGGGATGTTAAACGGATGTTCATAAGAAGCCTCGCGGATGAAAGCGGATGGAAGTGGATGACACCTCCGAAGGGGTTCCGGGGGAGAATTGCGAAGCAGACGCATAGTGGATGAAGCGGATGCATCACGTACACCTAAAGGAAAGAAAGGGGATGCCGCGCGGATGTATATCGGATGCAAATGCATTCTTTCTATTTCCGTGCTACTAACGATGTATAGATGTTCCATGTACCCTTTCTTTCCTCCCTCTTTCCGTTTTCAGCTGCAGCGGATGTGAGTTGCGAGGATGCAGAGAGGATACAGTGGACATTTAATGGATGATAAACGGACATAGAACATTTGTTGCTCGTATGTCACGGATTTACATCGTACATGGTGGAAAGTTCATCCATTCACAAAGTTTTGTGCAGCTCAAAACTTCTTGTGAAAATGAAATCGCAGTGGATGGATGCTCAATGGATAGAGCGTATGAAACACGTATGCAACGAGTACAAAATGGATGCATACCGTTTTCCAAGAGATGGCAAGCTTTTTTTAATGTTTTACATCCTCTTTGCATCCGAAAGTGCAGTGGGACAGGGCCTTTAGAGTTATTTTGATTACTATTCCTTCTTGAAAACAATATAAATAATTTTCAAGGATGTATTGAAAAAGTTTTAGAATCATGTGGTGGCACTAACTAGTTATGGGGTATCAGAAGCAACACTTTAGAATGCTTCAGAAAGCACATGAGGAATGGTATTAATAACTATCTCATCTCCTTGGACATTTAGTTCTCATTTTGTAAATATCCTTTTCAGAAGAATTCATGAGTTGAATATTTTCCCACTTAGGGCTTTCAGAATAACGAAATATCTTTTGATCACAATTTTGAAATCCCGTCAATGCTAAGTGATGTAATACAAAATGAAGTTGGATCTAGGTTGTAATCTGAAGATGGACAATTTTTTTTGGTGCTAGTTTTCAAAATTCTACCCTTTATTTACTGTGATTTGCAATGTTCAGAGCAACCAATCAGTGTATATGAAGGTTAAGCAAATGTTTCTTGGTGTGTAATGAAGTGTAATTTCTGTTGTTTACCAAGCTTATCATATTGGTTGCAATGTGGGTTTCATTGCATGTCAGTTACAGAAAACATCAGACAGTGTTTATTTTAGATAATATAAATTTAGAGATTGGGTAGCTGTGTCATTTGTTTATATACTTAGGATCTTTTTCCAAGATTTAATCATGAAGAAATTTAGAAGTTAGCCAAATCCAGCTTCAGAAAGGTTTCCTATGAGCAATAATGGAGTGTCCAATTAGTGCTTAATTAAACATTTGAGAGCAGGGACATTTGTTTAAGGCCACATCTGATGTCTTTCTACTAAGATGTTGAATCTCTCTACAGAAAGAATGACTTCTGTGATTGATATTAAGACAAAGGTCAGTGAAGATGAAACATGTTTACTTATTTCAGTCCATTAAAGACTCTAGGATTTAAATAGAAAATTACAGCATTTTGAAACAACTTAGAGGTTATCTTTATGGGCAGGAATATCCCAGAGATACTCTGGAACAATATCCCTCTGACTTTTACCCTGATGGACTGGCAGACTAATTTGGAGAGAAAAGGCTCTGGGGATTCTTATACTTTTGCCCTAAGAAACTGAATTTGGGAACAGAATTTCTTCAAAGAGGAATTATGAGTACTGAAGGGCTGCCATTTTTATGTCTTTTTCCAGCAAAAACCCACTCAGTATTTATGTTAAAACATACAACAGATAATGGCATATGCTATAAACCAAACAAGATAAATTTTCCAGGAGGAAATAGGAAAATGCAGTAAAGAGCAAGGAAGTTTAATTACAGGCATGTCGACTTAAATCAATATCCTGAAATCCTTATATAAAAAGAGGAGGATGACAATGGTCTTCAGAGCAAAACTGCATTAGCAACTGTTTTGAAAGGCCACATTGGTGTTTTTCTAGTCTGATGAAGCTAATAAACCAACACCCATTCCTAGAAATGAATTCTCAATTCCAACAGAGATGGGTTAGATAGCAGAAGCACAAGAATTTAGTAGAGGTCAGTAAAATATCTGAACTGCTTGTGTTAGAAATCTTGTAAACTGTAAGGGGAGCTTTCTACTCTCATTTATACTGAGTGATGTCTGAATGCTTTGAAATGCTTCTTACCAAATTCATTGCCACCTGAGATAAGTTGAGTCTTCTAAGATAAGGTCTCCAACTGGAGCTGGGGACTGGACTAGATGACCTCCAAGGTCCTGTCCAACCCCATGAGTCTAAGATTCTATGAGCTGTTAGAAATGTGCTTTCTATCTTTTTTTTTTTTTTGAAGAAAATTTTATTGATTTTTAGAAACAAACATAAACAAACACAACAAAGAACATGAAAACATAAAACCTCTTTTCTGAAAGCAGCCTGATTCTGGGTTACATCTCTTTGTACAGACACCAATTCAAATTCATGCTTATTTTTATATACCATTCCATATCTTATTGCCATTCGACATTTTCTATATGGCTTCTCCCCTCTTTTAACTTTCTTAATTTTATTTTTATTTGTTTTATCTCAAATCAGATCATTGTATTTATATTCTTTAGTCTGTCCTATTTCAACTATTATCTTTTCTCATTAAACAAAATTTCTCCTATGGTCCCCTGATTGGAGTATGATGCCTTTATATCTTTCCCCTAAAATTATAACACTTAATATAGAACATAACTTCCATTCAGATTCTGCGGAGTACATTAAAGCTACACGTTACATTTTGAAAAGAAAAAAAAAGAAAAATATAAATATATAATATAATTAAAACAACAATCTATACCAATTCAATACTATCATTAATGTTAATATTCATTTAAATTTTAAACATTTAACACATTACTTTTCAAGTAGGTATCATGCTTCTATGGGAACGCTTATAAACTTTCCATAATTACTTCCCCCCCCACTTCACTTGCATTTTAAAACATTATGTCATTAAAATGTTCCCATTCCTTTCTAAATTAATTCTCTCATTTAATTCATTCCATTTATTTTATTCAGAAATGTTTCACTAAATCATACGTTGTTTACAATTTTCTAACATTATTTCTAAATACAAATAAAACAATACAATCATATGTACCTTTGCAGAATCACTTTTTCAATTAAATTTTTACCCATTATCTCTTAATAAATCCTGTTTCTTTACATCTTGTTTCACACCCTTGTAGCTTCTCTTCCCTTCCCTCCTCCTTTGCTTCTTCTCTCTGCCCTTTTCACCCCCTTGTCTCTCCACCTCGATTTCCCTTTTCTGTATTCCCTTTTTCTGTTGCTTTCTCACATTATATCCACTTTTCACCTTAGTTTTCCCTTTTTTGGTTGTCTTTTTAGGTCTCAAATTCTCTTTCCCTTTTCTTCCCCAAGTAGAGTTTAAAATAGCTTCTTCTTTGTCCCAATCTTCTTGTTGCATAGTCTTTTTTGTAATTTCTCATAGGTAGAGATCGCCATTTCTAAGAATTGAAAAACGGAACCAAGAGAGCCCTTCCCTTCTTATTCCTCTTCTTTAAGTTTTTTAAATTCTACTTTCAGTTCATCCACAACTGATGCCATTGTAGAGTTTTTTTTCTTTTAAAACAACCACCCAAGTGTTTTTAATCCTTCAAATATAGTTCCAAAAGTCCTAAAGTCAGCAAGCAATCCAAATACACACAAGCTGTTTCTTTTGACACCTTCTTCTTTTTTTCACTATCTCTTCCTGGGATTAGTATTTAGTTACAAAGTTCCAGTTAAAATGTAAGTTTTAGAAGTCCTGTTAAAATTTAACTTTAGATTCTTTAGATTCCAGGCTATCTCCTCCTTCCAAATCCTGTTCTTATTCTCTTCCTCTCTCTTCCCACTTACAGCAAAAAAAAAAAAAAAAAAAAAAAATCTTCTTTTTTTTTTCCTTTTTATTTTCAGAAATCTTTATTATCCCCTTGGCATTAAGTTTTCCAGCTTAAATACCTGTTGATGCCAAAGCAGATTTTTCCGATTTCTCATTCAACTCTGTTCGCTGTCAGTGTAAGGAAGGAGAGTGAATTTTTTTTTCCCTTTTCACTTTCATTCGCTGCTTCTGAATCTTCTTTGGGAGTGATGTATCCTTTTTTAAAATTTGAGTTCCAGGATGCCTTAATTGTTGTTTCTTACCCCGGTCAGCCAAAACTTTCACTTCAGCACTTTCTTCCTCCTGCACATTCTTTTCCGAATGAGGGCTTCTTTGAGGCGGCCATTTCTGACCGCCGCTCTACCGCCTTTGGGAAAGGGAGTTTAGCCAGCTGGGGAGGAAAGATGTGGCTTTCCTCGACCCTACTGGAATCTCTTCACCGACCTCTACGGGGTGGCTTAGCCCTGAAGCCAGCTGGCTCGGGGCTCTCCGGTGGCGCGCCCAGGCAGAAACTGCGCACAATCGTGGATTCCTGTCTGCCGCTGAAACTCTGCAAACCGGAAGTCCAGAAATGTGCTTTCTATATTTTGATAGCTTACTCTCCATTACCTTTTGAGCTTTGCAAAATCTGTGACATAAATTAAGACAATTGTCTAATTCTCTCACACAGGGAAACTACTGTTATGTTTGACTCCTCTTTTCATTCAGTCATAGCAACATTTCTTCTTTCCTCATATTGATAAGAAAAAGTCTGTATTTTCTTAGTCCCATCAGTTTTAGACCTTGCGGCACTGAACATCTAATCTTTTTTGCATCCCTATAGTTCTCTTGATAATGGTACAATTGAAATTTCTCATTATTTCTGGACTGATTTTCTCAATTTCCCAGTCTAACCTAAGAGTTCTGGATATTTTGATATTAAAGAAAAACTTAACCTGACTAACTTTTCAAATAGATAAGAAGCTGTCAACTGGGCTTGCCACATTGAATACTGAATGCTAGATTTAGTGTTTCTCAACTTTAATATGTGTGGATTTTAACTCCCATACTCAGCCTAAAGTTTTCTATCTTTCATCGTTCTTTTGTGGTGGCGAGACTAATAATCCTTTGAATTTCATTTAAATATATATATATATATTTATTGAGAAACACCGCTCTAGATCATGGGGCTAGATAATTTGCAACTGCATTTGCAGGAGCACCATATCACAAATATGTGATTGAATTAATACAAGGAAGCAAAGTTAAGGCCCATGACTGACCACATTTAAGCTGAGGCAGAAAAGGAAATCCAAAGAGTTGCCACCCCAAAAGAACTCTGAAAGACTGAGAACTTTTATCAATTTGTTAAATTAATTCACCACAGATATTTCACACTATCTGTAACAGCCTCCAAAGCCACAACAAATTCATTGAATTGGCATTAGCCTTGCAAGGTAGTCCAGACATGGTAGTCCACATGCCCAGTGGGTACCAGCTCTATCTTTATTGTACGGTTACATTAACATAATCTTGCAAATCTGAAAGTATGTCTTCCCCCACCACCCTTACCATCTAAAGAGAGTCTCTTCTGAGAGGTTTGCCATTCCCCCATTCTTTCTGCAGATTCATCTGCTTCTTATCTGATTGCTGCCTAATCTGTGGTTCTTTCACCTGTCTCCCAAGATCACTTCCACATTCCGTTATCTTCGTTATTCAATTAATCTTCCGTTATTCAAGCCCCTGATTCAGAATGAGTTCCTACTTGGATTTGTAAATCTGATTGCTAAGAGTAGCATCCTGGAAGCGTTGTGAACTGAACTACCCTTTTGATGCCTTCTTTGGTCCTGTTAAACAAAAGAGTGATACCCATAAGGAGACATTTCTGTTCTGAATTGCCTTTCCTATTGTTCTATATTTGAAAGTGCAAAGATATATACTATGGTAGATTCAATCTTGCTCCTCACTCTAGCACTTGTGTACCCCAAGGAATATACAGTGGAATCTCAGGTCACGACCATAATCCATTCCAGGACTTCGGTCACAACCCAATTTGATCTCAAACAGAAGTGAGACTGACTGTGCATGCGCCCACAATTCCACACATGTGCGGAAGGGGAAATCACTGCAGCTGTATTTCATTGGCACCCGAGGATCTGTTCAGGACCAGAAGCAACTATTTCCCCAAATTTTAGGTCATCACCTGATTGGGTCGCAAATAGATTGGGTCGCAAATTTTCTCTTTTCTATTGAGTGTAGACCACCCTCCCCAAACCTGACATCCTTCATTTGTGTTGAATGATAATTTACAACTGAGTCTTTGGCCGTGGGATGTTTTTTGGAAGATGCCGACTTCAGGAAAGTTAGGCTAAAAGTCCTTTACATTACTAGTGCTAAATGGAAATGGTAGAACTCCTAGACGAAGGCTAGGTCCTGTTCTTTTAATCCAAAGGACAATTTAGTGTGAATATCTTCAGTCTTGGGCTTACATGCCAATGTTTGTGTAAGAGACAAGAGCACCCTACATTAGAAGACCTGAGTTGAAAAGTGTTCCTTCTTCAATACGATGAACACACAATTCATCAGTTTTGTGCTGACCTTCATATTACCCCTTGGCGGTGAACACTTTTTTGGGGGGGTCTACTCAAGCCAATCTAAATATAAGCGCTGTTGCAAAGTATTGCTTAATGTTACCTTTTCCACAATACCAGAAAGGAATAAATAAATAATAATAAATGAAAATGCCACTTATGTGTGCAACTTGTCTGTCGAGTGGAGGACTTCTAAACATTAATAAACTGGGCCTTGAGTCACATACCTTTTGATAAATGAAACAGTGTGGTTTTTCTGAGTCCGGCTGGAGATGCAAGAGACTCCATGAAACAAACCTGGGGAAGTCAGCAGGAATGGCTCTGCTTGTTTTGGCTCCCTCAAATAGCTTTCAGCCTCAAATCAAATACAGGGAGCATGAGAAATGCTGGCCTGTGAAGTCATGATTGTACTCTGAGCCTCATGTTAAGGCTCCCCTCTGCTTAATAAAGCTTCTTTTCATGTGAAAACCTGCTTTCTGGCAACATGGAAGTCCATTTGTCAGCTTTCTCTTTATGATATTGCATCTAGAAGCTGCCTTCCGAAAGCTCTTGGAACAGTCGGAGGGAACTTCCTCTGCCTATGCAGCTCATTTACAACTCTGGGAAGGCTTTTTGTCAGCTGAGAAGGTCTCATGCAGAGCTGTCCAGCTTCTCTTTCTAGATTGACTTTCTGTTGCTTCAAAGAGACGAATCCTTTCCACCCGTTCATAACTTCAAATCCTTCGACTGCCACTACAGGCAGTCCTCGACTTACAGACTACAATGCAGCCCAACCTTTCTGCTGTTAAATGAAACATTGGTTAAGTGAATCTTACCCCACTTTAGGACTTTTCTTGCCACAGTTGTTAAGCAAATCAGTGAAATTGTTCAGTTCGTAACAGTGTTTAAGCGAATCTGGCTTTCCTGTTAAGTTTGCTTGTCAGAAGGTCACAGAAGGTGATCCCATGACCCCAGGACACTGCAACTGTCATAAATATGAACCAGTTGTCATCCAAATTCTATTCTATTCTGTTCTGTTCTGTTCTATTCTATTCTATTCTATTCTATTCTATTCTATTCTATTTACAGTATATACTTGATCACATGACCACTGGGAAGTTGCAATGGTCAAAAGTGTAAAAAAGATCATAAATCTCTTTTTTCAGTCCCTTTGTAACTTTGAAGAGTCACTAAATGAACTGTTGTAAGTTGAGGACCACCTCTATACTACTGTATTGGTAGTTGCAATGGTTATTTCCCTCCTGTTTATATCATCTGAGGGTGAATCAAACAACTAAGGACCAATTTTTAATTTTTTGACAATATACATACGTACTTTAGAATAGAATTGATGAATGTATTTTTTATTTTATGTACACTGAAAGCATTTGCACCAAGACAAATTCCTTGTGTGCCCAATCACACTTGGACAATAAGGAATTCTGTTCTATTCTGTTCTATTCTGTTCTATTCTGTTCTATTCTGTTCTATTCTGTTCTATTCTATTCTATTCTATTCTATTCTATTCTATTCTATGCTATTCTATTCTATTCTATTCTATATATAGTATATATTTTGTATGATATTCAGCTTTGTTCAGGTATTTTCCTACGCTGTTATAGTTGTGCTTTTAAAGCTGTAGCAATGTTTCGGCACAATCTCATCTGCCATCATCAGGCTTCATCATCATCATACAGAAGCCTGATGATGGCAGATGAGATTCTGCTGAAACGTTGCTACAACTTTAAAAGCACAACTATAATGACGTGGGAAAATACCCAAACAAAGCTGAATACCATACATACATACATACATACATACATACATACATACATACATACATACATCAGAAACATATACTTTCAGTCCTGCTCATGTGTGTTTTTCTAACTAATTGGATCTTCCTCTTAAGAGTAGCTCTTTAGCAACATCAATATATTTGGTTAAAAACATTACAAAAAATACTGAAAAGCCCCCACTTTAGTTCTCAATACAACCTTCCTTCCCCTCCTTGCTACAAACAAGTTTTCAAAAAGGGAACATTGACATGACCAAATGTAATTGATCAAAATTATATCTGAAACTTGTGTATTGCTTTGTCATCTCTCCTCTCTCCCCCTCTCCCATTTCCTGGCAAACAAAGAATTCTTTTGCCCTGATAATCCTTTTTTTTTTTTTTTTTTTGCCAGAGGCAAGTTGCAGATGTTTGCTTTCTTTCCAGCATGTAATTTATTTAAGATGCAGGACTGCAGTCATGTTCATTCAGTCATTAGTCCACAGTGGCAGGTGGTTAATAAATAAACTTCCTATCCAATGAACTGAAAATGAGATTTTTGACATCCAATTAATTTTTTTCAGATTATCGGTGTGATGTAAGACAGGGCTTCACAACAGAGGAGCCAAAATGAAAAGTGAAGTAAAGCAGACTCTTCTAAATATCTATTAAGTTTGTTCATCATGCTCAGTCTGATTTGTACATGAAAGTTGCATTACAGACTAGACTAGAATAGAATAGAATAGACTAGAATAGAATAGAATAGGAGCTGGAAGGGACCTTGGAGGTCTTCTAGTCCAGCTCCTGCTCAAACATATACGAACCCCTGCTCAAGCATATACATATACCATCTCAGACAAATGACTATCCAGTCTCTTCTTGAAAACTTCCAGTGATGGAGCGCCCACAATTTCTGAAGGCAAGCTGTTCCACTGGTTAATTGTCCTCACTGTTAAGAAGTTTCTCCTTAATTCCTGGTTAGCACTTGTGCATGATGAGCAGTGGACATGTATTATTATTATTGCCTGTTTTTTGCTCCATCCCCCAAAATGCCTCTCCTTGTGGAGTTTTTGGACAGCCCCGAGACCACTTTTCTTTCAATGACTGTATTCTTATTTTATTTATGAAAATGGAGCAAAGCTGGATCTTATTTTTTTTCCAAGGCTGGGGCTTCTGAATTATGTTTTGTTTTTAATTGGCTGAGTCTTGTGCTTAGGCACAAACAAAACAAGGCTGAGCATCCCTGAATCCATGCTATGGAAGCAAGATTGGCCATCTTATTTAGTGACCTTCATTGTAATTCTTCTCATCAGTGGTGCAATCTACGTTCAAAGAAGCAAGTTGCCCACTTGATTTTTCTCTACTTAGGTAAGCAACTCTTACAGTAGCTTTGAACCAGACTTTAATATTTCTAATTGTTTGCAGGATCTTTGTTGAAGAAAAATAATTGCTCCCTCTGCTTTATTTTACATTGAAGTCACTGAATTCTTGCTTCACCTTGCCTTCCAGCCTCTTGGATCCCTTAATGTTTCTCCCACTCAGATGCCCATGAAAGCAAGTTGAAAACCTAAATTAGCATCAAAATTAGATTTACCGGTATTATAAAAATAACTACAGAAAGTATTGCCCAGCTTCTTTCTAATATCACAGCTAATTGAGGTTTTGTAACAGAAATAATGGATGGTGTCTTAGCCGGTCACTATTTAATATTTATTTAATTTTTCTCATTATGAATCAACCCTCTCCCTTAGAAAGAGAGTTATTCTGTTACAGAACTGAAATTATTAGTTGACAGCAGTGAATATAAGGGGAGGACATCAAGAACCAATATAGCAGTAGCAGCATCATAATTGAAATTTTACCCGCAATGGCAAGGGGTAGATAAAAGCAACAGCATTTAGACCAAAATGCTGCGACCACCATCCTGGATGTTTTTAATCTTTCTATCTGTTCTTGGTATTTCCTCCACATTATTAGTGTTCAAGGTCAGCAGATGTGAAGGCAATTAAAGATCAATTACAGATTGCACTGTAAGGAATACAGAATGTATATATTCTATATACAGAATATAGAAATGAAGTAAAAGTACTGCAAGTGCTGAAGGATTCCAAAATGTTGGGTGAAAGAGTCACTGTTATTTCTTCCAGAACAGGCTAAAACAATTTTCATGATGGGATTCTTACAACTAATATATCCAACCTACGAAATTGACTAGCAAATGAACAGAGTTTGACATTCTAGCACAAACTACAGATAATCCTTGAGTTACAACAGTTCATTTTGTGACTTTTTGAAGTTATCACGACACAGAAAGAAGTGATGTATGACTGTTTTCCATCCTGACAAGTCTGTGATGGCAAACCTATGGCATGCATGCCGGAAGTGGCATGCAAAACCATTACTGATGGCATGTGAGTCTTCAGCCAGAGCAGGGCTACTACACATGCGCGCCCGCTGCCCACTGAACAGCTGATTGTTGGATATCTAATGCGTGGGGGGTGGGGGTTGCCCTGCATGCACAGAGATGCATGCACAGAGATGCATGGGGCAGGGGTGGGTGGGTCACGCACACATGCACAGAGATGCCTGGCACGCAGAGAGGGGGTTGTGCGCACATGTGCAGGGGGCAAGAAGGGGGGGATCCACATGTATTGCTTTCTGGGTGCTGGCATGCAAGTGTGTGCACGCAAGCATGCACATAATTATTGGCACAGGAGCCCAAAAAGGTTAGCCATCACTGTTATATACCAAGGGTCTTGAAACTTGGCAAGTTTAAGACTTGTGGACTTCAACTCCCAGAATTCCTGAGTTAACATGACTGGAGGAGGAATTCTGGGGATTGAAGTCCACAAGTCTTAAGCTTGCCAAGTTTGAAGACCCTTGTTATATGCCATTAGAGCATCCCCATGGTCATGTGATCAAAATTCAGGTGCTTAGCAACTGACTCCTATTTTTAACGGTTGCAATGTCCCAGGGTTACACAGTCTCCTTTTGTGACCTTCTGGCAAGCAAAGTCAATGGGGAAGCCAGATTCACGTAACAACTGGGTTAAAGCTTAACAACTGCAATGATTCACTTAACAACTCTGACAAAAAGGTCATAGAATGGGGCAAAATTAGCAGCAGTTATATTGGCTCAATTGTGGTTGTAAGTCCAGAGCTACCTGTACACCAGAATTCCACAATTGGGCAGGTTTTTTTTTCTTTTCTGACTTGGATTATAGTCAGAGAGGAAAAAGAGCTCTCACAAATTTCCTCATTTAGCTGCAGTGGTGAGGTTGGAAAAACAGAAGGCACCATGGGGAAGTTGGCACCGCATGCTATGCCATGATATTTGTATAAAAACAGACTCGGTTTTAAAAAAAAAGGATTAGAAATCAATGGTCTTTCTTGTCAATATCAGTGTTTCAACAGAAGCAGCTGTGGCTGCTATTATAGTAGCATGTAAGTAGGGTTCAAACCCCATTTCTAAGACATTTCTCCATTTTGGGAGGATGACATGAAATACAGCTCATTTGTGTTCAGTTCTGAATGCATACCTGTTCTTTCCCCAGTTGTTCATTCATACCAGTGGTGGGATTCATATTTTTTAACTACTGGTTCTGTGGGCATGGCTTGATGGGCGTGGCAGGGGAAGGATATCGTAAAATCTCCAGTCAGAGGTGATATTTGCCAGTTCGCTGAACTACTCAAAATTTCTGCTACCGGTTCTCCAAAGCTGGTCACAACCTGCTGAATACCACCTCTGATTCATACTTAATTAATAATAGGCCCGGTCCCACTGCACTTACGGATGCAAAGACGATGTAAAATGTTAAAAAAAGCTTGCCATCAGTTGGAAAACGCTATGCATCCATTGTGTACTCATTGCATACGTGTTTCATACGCTCTATCTGTCGAGCATCCATCCACTGAGATTTCATCCGCGCAAGAAGTTTTGAGCTGCACAAAACTTTGTGAACGGATGAACTTTCCGCCATGTATGATGTAAATCCGTGACATACGAGCAACAATCGTTCTATGTCTGTGTATCATCCATTAAACGTCTGCTGTATCCTCTCTGCATCCTCTGGGCATCCTCACAACTCACATCCACTGCAGCTGAAAAGGGAAAGAGGGAGGAAACAAAAGGTACACGGAACGTCTACACAGTGTTAGTAGCACGGAAATAGAAAGGATGCGCAGTGAACGGTTTGCATCCGATATACATCCATGCAGCATCCCTTTTCTTTCCTTTAGGAGTACGTGATGCATCCGCTTCATCCACTATGCGTCCGCTTTGCAATTATCCCCTGGAACCCCTTCGGAGGTGTCATCCGTTTCCATCCGCTTTCATCCATTAGGCTTCCTATGAACATCTGTTTAACATCCCCGCTACATACTACCCACATCCGTTCTTTTCCGTTCTGTTCTGTTCTTTTTCATTCTTTTCCATTCTTTTCCGTTCTTTTCCGTTCTGTTTATGAAAATTTTCGCCACTTTTTGGAGTGGATGACAACGGATGGAGCCACCCCCGAAATTTTGCTCGTCCGCTGTGTCCTTTATGCATACATTTTACATCCATCGGCCAGTGGGACCGGGCCTTATTTATATTAAATCCAAGTAAATAAATAAATGCTGCCTAAATAATCCTTTGGCTTATGCAAGAAACAGACATGAAAATGCTGAGTTCCTTTGAAAGAGCAATTGCCAATTTACATGAATAGCAGTGCCAAACATGAGGTCCGCGGGCTGGATTCAGCATGCAAGAAGGGACAGGAAAGGAGAAAGGGAAAGAGGAAAGAAAAGGAAAAAGAAGGAAAGATGCAAAGAGAGCATGGAAGGAAAAATAAGAAAAGAAAGGAAGGAAGAAGAAAGGAGAATGGAAGGAAAAAGGAGGGAGGGAGGGAGGGCAGAATTGAAGGAAGGGGGATTATAATGAGAGGGAGGGTCTGAGGGAAGTCCTGCCTTAGTGCTTGACCACCGCAGGTGCCCCCAACATAAATTGTGCCCCTTGTTCTGACCCAGGCTTCGTCAAACTTAATAAAACACAAATAAAACACAAACTGATTTTAAACATAAAACCTATTTAATGCGACACTGGGAATTACATGCATTCCCAGCCAAAACTAATTATACACAGTTCCTCCAGATAAGAGCACACTTTTCAATGCCAAAAAACGGAAGTCCAATTAAGGATTAACATAAACCAACCCAAAAACCCAGTAAAAACCGACCAAAGTACAGAGCTTCAAGAAGAACTTAGAAATTACTGAACTGCTTTGCTTTCTCCAAACCTTTTGGTCACTGAAGTCTGACTTTTATCTCTTATGGGAGGGGAAATCACCTCCCAGCCTTACTCCTGAGTCACCTCTTCTGCTTCAGCTGCTCTCGCCTTCTAGCAGCTCTGCACATATGCGCACTGGGAACAGGCTCCCCTGGGTCCTCTGCTTTGCTGCTGCCAGACTCCAAAGGCTGCCAAGGCAGCACCCCACTCCCAGATGGTCCTGGTCCCATCCCTGCATTGAATGTAGGACCCTCATCCAAGTCCTCTCCAGACTCTCTGACTGGTTCCCTTTCACCCTCGCTGTTTGATAACTCTGGTGTCAGTTAACATTTGAGCAAAGATTATAGTTGTCGTAGTCCTCGACTTACAATGGTTTGTTTAGTGACCGTTCAAAGTTACAATGGCACGGGAAAACCTACGGATTGTTGTAGCATCCCCATGGTCTAAAATTTAGATGATTAAAATTCAGATGCTTGGCAACTGACTCATATTTATGAAAGTTGCAATGTCCTGGGGTCATGTGATCACCTTTTGTGAACTTCTGACAAGCGAAGTCAATGGGGGAAGCCATGTAACAACTGTGTTACTAACTTAACTGTGACTCACTTAACAACTGTGGCAAGAAAGATCATAAAATGGAGCAAAATTAACTTTAAAATGTCTTTCTTAGCAACATAAATTTCAGGCTCAACTGTAGTTGAAGACTATCTGTACAACTTTATAACTGGATAAAATCATAATTGCTTTGTTTATTTAGTTGCAATCAAGGCTGTTGTTTTGACAGTATACATATTTCAGACGAAAATATGTCCTCCATGAAGTTTTCAGCTTGATTATAAAGACTTCAAGAAATTGCATTTCACGTGTTTTCTCAATACACCACAGCTTCGTCTGATAACGCCAGGTGGTTCAGCTTGAAGAAATACTGTTTCTGCCCTGTGCAACTTTGTTGTGTCTGGATTTTGATTCAGTCAGGGGAAACATTGAAGTTTCCATATCCGCAGAAGGAAAGGAAGATTGTAAATTGCCAACATTTCTTCTTATTACGTCAATGCATCACAGAGTTTAATCTCTATTTCCACCTCCCTCCAATCTTGCTTTAATCCCCAGGTAAATTTTAAGCAGACAGCATCTCTGCTTTGTCCATTAAAAACCTGACTGGATTTGAAAAGCTTTCAAAATGCATGGGAGGGAAGGGGAGAGGGCTTCAAAGTGCTCTTCAACTGTTGAGAACCTACCCATTATTGCCCAGGGGGTATGAGTGAAGTCTGCTTGGCCTCCATTCATTACTAAGCAGCTACTCCAGACATTTCACTGGTGACTATTTTGTTATCTCTGGCCAAGGCCTGGAAAGCAAACAAGGGGAGGAGGAGGGCCGCGTAAATTAGGCACGGAGGTTTGAACTCTGCGGGATTTCCTCTTTACCAAAACTTTGCATGCATGAATGGGAGTTGCTGAATGAAGTCATTGTGCTGAGACCCTGTGTAGGAAGGCAAACTTTCTTTCCTTCCAAAATGCTGATAATTAACACCTAGATCTTCATTTGAACATGCAACTCTTGTAGTACGGAGAAAGGGAAACTCTCTTCTGAATCAGTCAAACTGTACCGGAGGTCACGTTATATTAAAACCATTTACAGGTTCCTTGTTTCCAGAGCAGTAAGGAATTCCAGAGGCAATGAATGGCTCTTGTCTTTTGAAAGGGAACAAATCAGGCCTGATCTTAAAAGATTAAGAAGTCAGACCTGGTTATTTGTTGAATGGGAGACCATCAGGAAACCCCAGGGTTGTAATTCAGACTAGGAAGTCAAAAAAATCATCCTGGAAAAAGGCGAGAGGGAACTTCCATGTGGTTGCCAAGAAATCCATTATGGACCTGTTCATAAAGTCACCACTGGTCAAGCTCAACACAAAGATGACTTGATTAGTTTTGCAGAAGATATTTTGTACTTACTGCCAAATACTGATGTGGCTGCCTCTCTGGAAACTCTGTGTAAGGTATACATTTTTTCTCTTTACTACCAGCATGCTCCTGAACATCAAATTTGACTGAATCTTGAATATATCAAGCCGATTAGGACAGTTGAGCAGGATTCCTGTAACAGACAGAATAGAATGCAGTGTGACAATATAGATATAATGAACATGATGAGATGGAGAAGGAGAGAAGAAGCAGGTGTTTCTGACTGCAGCTTCAGCTTCAAGTCTGTTCACAGTCAATGACTTTCGAAAAAAATTGTCCAATCCTATGGATAATGGATAGTGAATTAACAGATCAGAAGACTATTCTCACATTTAGTGAGGTATTGTGTTCTCTGCATACATCAATCAACCAATCAATTAGAATAGAGCTGGAAGGGACCTTGGAGGTCTTCTAGTCCAGCCCCCTGCTCAAGCAGGAGAACCTATACTATTTCATACAAGTGACTGTCCAGTCTGTTAAAAAGACCTCCAGTGATGAAGCACCCACAATCTCTGAAGGCAAGCTGTTCCACTGGGCCAACTGTTGTAAAACCAGCCTTCCTTTACAGTATTCCAGACTGTCAATTGCATGTTATATTGATTGGAGACATTCAAATCAACATCTTCAAGCAGAATCTTTCTGATTGAGGCATGGACCTAAGAATGTAGAGTAGAATAATAGAATCATATGGATGGAAGGGACCTTGGAGGTTTTCTAGTCCAACCCCCAACATAATTCAACTCGGGGTACAATAGGCTTAAGGCTCCTGATTGAAAGGTAACATACAAGTGAGAATTAGCATTCAAATACCTTACTAATTTTTATCATTGAAGCCCTGCAAAAATTTTTTAGCTAGCTGAATTGACTGTCTGTGGCCAAGTAGAATGTAAAATAAGAAAAATCCCCTAATTAGATAGCTGTACTAATTGTTTTAGAACTATAAACAACACTATTTACAAATCTAAGATCACTAGCCAGGCTGTGTTTCTCTGTAGTTGAGAATAGAGTGCAGTGGCCCTGAATTATGGTTTCTCTTTTAGAATAACATTAACCATGGCTTGATTACATCATGCTGGGGCTTATTCTCTAGTTGGGTCTTATTTTCAGGGAAACAGACACATACACACATGGTTCCCTGAAAATAAGCCCTAGCATGATTTTCAGGATAGAATACAATAGAATAAGCCATACCCCCCAAATAAGCTACAGTTAAAGTCTTCAGCCAGATGGATGCATTTAGTACCATATTTCCCTGAGAATAAGACCTAACCAGAAAATAAACCCTAATGCGTCTTTTGGAGCAAAATTTAACATATGACCTGGCCTTATTTTCAAGGAAACACATGTACATATATATTTGGCTTGTTTAATTCTTTTTAAAATACATCTTATTTGGAGAGGTGAACAAGGACAGAATTTTGAAAGTCCAAAAACAAAGTTATATGTCAATTTGTATTGCAGTTAAGCAAAATACTTATTATAAGTCCATTATAAAAATGGCCATGGGAAGTACTGATAAAAGGAAATAAAAGATATTTTCTGCTCTGAGCATAATTTTATTTTCTTTCCCCTTTAGCTTGGTGTGAGTTCAGGCAATATATCTGTTTTTTTATCTATATTGAAGATGAGAAATTGCAATTGCAACTTTGCTATTGATTCAGATGACTTGAGCAAAAGTTGCTCATTCGAGGTTAATTGAGAGAGGGTAATAAATAGTATAGCATAAATAACAAAGCCAACCCCTGGTTTAATGTAAAGGCCTTGGTTTTGTGTGTGTGTGTTTTGCTGGCTTATGGTGATGATGAAGATGATGATCATGCTGTTATTCATTTACTACCCCTGGGTATATTAGAAATGTAAATTGTGTGTGCAGTGTGATGGCTGTGTCATATTCCTTTCTTAGTTTCTAACTCATTTTTTTAGTTTACTTCAGTCAGTCCCTCTTTCGGGCCCCTCACCTCTCTAGGGCAGAACCACAGAGGGTTGGAACTGTAGTTCTCCCCTTATAGCCCTGGAGGCCATAAATCAGCCACAAAAAGAAACTTTTAGTGAAGCGCATGAATGTGGCTTTAAAAATAGTTCCAGCAAAACGAACCCAGCAAAGTAAAAACTGCGGGGAATGTCAGAAGTAGCTTTTCAAAGTGTGTATATGTGTGCATATAAATATATCCACGGCTTACACACACACACATATACACACTCCTTACGGTATATAGGCATCTATACGATTAATTTCTCAGACTTTTTTTTTTTAAATGTGAATGCAAAAAAAGAACAAAACTCAGCAATGTTATATAATGGTGTCAGAATGTCAAAATGTCTGCAGGCTGTAGTATTATAAGAGCCAAACAGCAAAATACAAGGACACTATTTATCTCACTGCTGTATCCCCCAGTCTATAAAAACCAAGGATGGGTTTATCACTCAGTTCTAAAAGAAAGTGGCTGCCTTAGAAAAAGCTTACCCTTAGAGTTCCTGATAGTAACATTCCTAGAGATTGGGACCTGTAGCAAGTCTTCCCTACTGGGATACATCAGATGGACAGATTCTCCCCGGGGTAAATAGCCTCACAGATAAAATGTTTTGTCTCCAGTAGGACTGGTCTATCAGGGCAACTAGCCTACCCATTTATGGGATGGACCATACTGTTTTTCTGCTTTCACCTTTCAGCCCCAAGCCAGGGGCCTTCGCAGGCAGTTGCTTTCACAACAAACTATTTTTTGTGTTAAATTTAGCTACTTCGCTGTCATCAGCTAGTCCTTCTCTTCTGGGATTTGAGCAGCCCAGGTTTGAATCCCAGAAGGGTATGGCTAGCTGATGACAGCTAAATAGCCTGAAATAGATCTATACTAGTCTCCCTTTATTTCTTTGTCAGTAAAACATGCATTTAATAGCCTCACAAATTCTATTCTATGCAGTTTCAAAGGTAATAAGTATCCCCTTGCATGGCACCTAGAAGCCAATTGGCAGTCAATGTAGCTGTCCAAGTAGAGATGTAGGACGGATGAAACACAATGTGTCTGTTCCTTCTCAAACCTGTGTATTCTGGGTCAGCTCTAGCTTCTGAATGGTCCTGAACAATCGTTCCCTGTAGTAGGGGTTACAGCTCAAACACAATGTGACAGTCACTTAAGTGACTAATCAACGAAGTGGACTTCTGTAAAGGTGCTGCTTATATAAGCTCTCCCTGCTCATCCAGTGGATACTGTGAGTTCAGGAGGATCCCAATTTGCAGACATCTTCTGCACAAGGTAACCTTGGCAAAGGCTAAGTATTCTACTGGAATCCATTGGTTGCTACATTCACAGTCTCTCCAAGTTTGCTGTGATGGTGACTAAGCTCCTTTTTACTTATCTAGACTTCTGCAGTCATCGGGCTCTGAGATAGAATCTTGATACACTTTCAGATATGCTTAAAGTACAAGTGTACAGCTGTATGTCACCACACATCAATAATATTTCATTCTGTACAATAGACACATGTACAGTGTCTATTGTACATGAAGTCTCTTGAAGTCACTGTATGAAGTTTCTCCAAGAGGCTTAATGTACAGTAGACACTAAAAAGGAGGGAGGGGAGGATTGAACACAGCCCCACATCACGTTTATTGCAAAAATCTTAATGGCTGATAATTAGGGCATGAGTGACAGTGAGTAGATCCCTAGGAACTCTAGTGACCTAGGAACAGGGGCAACTGGTACATAACATGAAGCTGTGCAAAGGCTCTCCTAGCTACAACTACATTAAAATTTTAATGGGAAAAATCAATAATGATAAGAACTTGGAAAGTATGTATGACCAAAATAAAAAGCAATTCAAGGACACAACAAAACAAATTGGAGAGATTGCTCAAATAGCTAGCAAGGACATGGCTTAAAAACTGGGAATGATATGTGAATAATGTAAAAAGTTATTATGAACAAGAAATTGAATCTGATATTCTGGATAGAAACAGAAGGAACAATTTAAAGGCCCTGTCACACTGCCCAATGGATGCAAAACGTTTGTAAAAAGGACACAGCGGACGAGAAAAATGTTCCATCTGTTGTTATCCGCTCTCAAAAGGGGCAAAAATTTGCATAAGCAGAGCGGATAACATGGAAAGGAATGGACGGGGGGAGGACGCAGAGCGGATGGAAAGCGGATATGGAACGGAAGCCTAGCGGATGGAAGCGGATGCAGAGCGGATGCAGAGCGGATGCAGAGCGGATGCGTAGCGGATGACACGGATGCGTAGCTGCATCCGCTTTCATCCTTACTCCGTCTGTGCTACTAACGCTGTGCATCTGTTCCGCTTCCTCCCTGCGTCCGTTTACCACTGCAACAGATTTGAGTTGTGCGGATGCACAGCGGATGCCTAGTGGATATAGCAGATGCATAATGGATGCAGAATGGATGTCCCCCATATGCCTAGAGGATGCAGAACGGACGCATTGGATACATTTTCCGCTCAAAAGTTTTGAGCAGCTCAAAACCTTCTGAGCGGATGAAATGTCAATAGACGGATGCTGGACGGATAGAGAGGAAGCAAAACGGAGGCAGTGAGTACAGAACGGAAGCATCGCGTTAACCAACAGATGGCAAGTGTTTTTCTCCGTTTTACATTCTCTTTCCATCCGTTGGTGCAGTGTGACAGGGGCTTAAGGATTAAAGACATTTGGGAAAACTCAGGAGATAATGACTTGCTAGAATTAATGAATTTGTGCTAGAGGTACAATTCATTGAGAAAGATGTAGAGTGTACTCATAGCATATACAATCTTAGCAAAAATCACAATATGTTGTTATTAAGATTTGCTCAAATTATACAGAAAGAATTGATTGACATTAGATAAAATATTATTAGGAACAGATGAAAAAGCAATCAAGATAACCGATAAATACCTATTGGAATATAAAATGGAGGAGGAACAAGTTAAAGAATAATGGTAGTATGGGCCAAAAATTTTGGTTGTAACATTGAAATTGGATAAATGGCAAAAGTTATGGGAAAAAAACCCAGAAAACTAACATTGGCCACTTCATACAAAGAGAACCTATACAAAATGTTTTATAGGTGGCACCTTCCTCTAAAAAGATTGGCAAAAAATGAACAAAAACGTATCACTGCAATGCTGGAAATGTAACACAGTGCTAGGGACATATTATCACATGTGGTGGTCATGCACAAAAGCAAAAGAATATTGGTGACAGAAAAAATATGGCTGGAAGAGGTGCTTGGCGAAAAAACAGAGTTTAGACCAGAAGTGTTCCTATTAGGAGATATAGAAGAAAAATATAGGAAAGGAATGATATATTTAATGTTGCATGTTATAACTACTGCAAGATTGGTTTATGCCCAAAATTGGAAAAATGGGAATATCCCTGCTGAAAATGAAATAATAAAAAAATATTATTCTGTGCAAAGTTGGGCAGGCTAACATTAAAAATTAAAGATAAGGGTGAGACAGAATACTATGAAGTCTGAAATAAAATGTACCAATGGTTGGATTCGAGGAAAAGAAATTGGAACACAATTTTTGACGGTTTATAGGACTGAATGTGAAAGACATTTAGGCTAAAGATAAAAAAATATAGTAGACAAAATGATTATAAAAAGAATGTAAAAGGAAGTTATGTTGTAAATATGAATATAAATGGATATGAATATGTAAATAGCACCAACTTAGTAACGTAAGATAAATAGGGGACTAACTGTGAAATGTGTTTTTATACTGTAGCTTGTATGGTAAAAACAAATACCAGAAAAGTCTCACTGTGTTCATTTTTTAATGTTTATTCAATAAAATTTTATATAAAAAAAATTTGCTCAAAAGAGGGAGATAATTCTGTACAAGGCTTATGAGCTGTAGAAAATAAATCAGGGAAAGATGCAATATATCTTTTCCAGGATAGAAGTCTGACTACTTTACAAAAGGAAAGACTTCAAACCTCTTATGAAGAACTTATAAAACAAGGAATAGGATGAGTGGGGGTTTCCATTTAAATTAATTGCTTTCAAACCTGAAGGAAAGGAGATTATTTCCACTCCCTCTGAAATGAACAGACCTTTGACAGAGTTAAAGGAAAAATCATGAAAAATTGGGCACTTGGAGAACAGCTGACTTATAGGAGAAGATAAATGGTTTTGAAGAAAGCTAAGAATTAGTCTTTATCATTTCCAAAAGAGAAGGAAAAAATGAAATATATATATATATTTCTTACAGCTCCTGGTTTTAAATTTGAGGCTGGTCCATTCTGATTGGCTGGGAGCCTAGACCTGTGTTCATTGGACTTGGAGTTTGATTGATTGGTGTTCCTGGC
>BLBF01000025.1:4105264-4143795 GCA_015471245.1 Laticauda colubrina | reverse complement strand
GACCTGTGTTCATTGGACTTGGAGTTTGATTGATTGGTGTTCCTGGCTTCCTCTGTCTGTTTTGTGGCTTTGATTGGCCAGGAACACCAATCAATCAAACTCCAAGTCCAATGAACACAGGTCTAGGCTCCCAGCCAATCAGAATGGACCAGCCTCAAATTTAAAACTAGGAGCTGTAAGACCCACATCCATACAGAAGCCTGAGGATGGCAGATGAGATTCTGCTGAAACGTTGCTACAACTCTAACAGAACTACAATGACGTGGGATAATACCCGAAGGAAGCTAAACAGCACACATGTAAGTACCCGCGAAAACCTAAGAAAACAAATATATATATATATATATATATATATATATATATATATATATATATATATATAATATTAATATATAAATTATATATATAATTAGAATTATAGATATTACAAGGCATAGTCTTTTAATATATTTTATATTTAAAACAAAACACAAAAGAGCAGTTTCCAGTACATACAAGAAGCTATTAGAGATACAGATAGGCAGGAGATGTGGAATATAAATTTGAGTTAGCAAATGGAAATCTATGGAAATCAGTCTATCAGGCTCTATACAAGACTTGAAGTTCAAAGTAATACATAGATGGCTTTTAAACCCAATACAAAAAAATGTGTCTTCGTTTATGTATGTATTTCTTCTTTACACACGCACACACACATACACACACAAATAAATACATAGATTCAGATAAATATATGCAGAGAGAGAGAGACAGAGTGCATTCATTCAGTCAAATGTTAGAAGCAATCAGTGGTGGGATTCAAAAAATTGTACTACCAGTTTGCCAGTTAGGACAAAGCAAATGAATACTTCTCAGGTACAGCTCTTATTATGGAATTTTCTTCCTAACTTTTGGATATAGTTGAATAGAATAGTGTTCTGTATGTAAAGTGGATGACTCCAAATCTACCATTCTGATTGGCTAAGGAAAAGACAAGTGGATTGGTTCACTAGGAACCAATCCAAAGAGATACCAAAAAGGCGGCAAATCTAAATAGCTGCCATTGGCTGCAAGCAGGCAAGCCAGCCTGTATAAAAGGGCTGGCCCCGGCTTCAGCCGGCGTTCCGTTACTAACTGTTAATAATAAAAGTATTTGTTGTTGGAACCCGGTCTACCTCGTGTGTTTTCCGAACAAAACAAATAGAGCTGGAAGGGACCTTGGAGGGCTTCTAGTCCACCTCCCCTGCTCAAGCAGGAGAACCTATACAATCTCAGACAAGTGACTGTCCAGTCTCTTCTTGAAAACCTCCAATGATGGAACAACCACGACTTCTGGTGGCAAGCTGTTCCACTGGTTAATTGTTCTCATAGTTAGGAAGTTTCTCCTTAATTCTAGATTGCTTCTTTCTTTGATCAGTTTTGAACATTATTTTTTGTCCTGCCCTCCGGTGCTTTGGATAATAGTCTAAAAAGAAGGGACAGGAAGGTATAACTGAAATTGGGAGAAAAATCATGGCTAGAAGAACATTTTTCAGTTTCTGTAGCTACTTTGAAGTGACAGGAGCATGTAGTGGTGACTTACAGAGAATGCCTCTATGGGGCGAGCTTGCCTCATCACAAAATGGCTGCTTTGACGAGTGTGGTACACAACTCCATTTAGCAGAAAGCTAAATCTAAATATAATCTAAAGATTATTTTTGTAAAGATTATATCTAATACAATCTAAAGATTCACCAAAACAAATAGAAGCCCCTCTTCCACTTGTCTAAATCTTCAAATGCAAAATCAAATTTATAGCACACAGGTAACAGGTACAGTTGAATGCCTTACCACACAGAGGAAAAATTTCTTTTTCACAAAAATGGGATTTATTTTTGATTAAACTTGTGTATATTGTTTGAGTTTACGGAGCTGGAGTGGGCGTGGCCTGCATGTGATGTATCCGGCCTGTGGGCTGCCAGCTTGAGATCCCTGGCTTATAACAACAATTGAGCCCAAAATTTCAGTTAACCATTTCAAGTTAAGTTAATTTTACCCCATTTTACATCTTTTCTTGCCACAGTTGTTTAGTTAGTATCTCAGTTCACAACGTAACACAGTTAACAAATAAAAGATAATCGGAGTTGGAAAGGACCCTATAGGTCATCTAGTCCAACCCTCCGCCCAAGCGGGAGACCCTAAACCATTTCTGACAAATGGCATTCCAGTCTCTTCTTCAAAGTCTCAAGTGATGACGCTCCCACAACTTCCGAGGGCAAGCTGTTCCATGGGTTGATTGTTCTCATTATCAGAAAGTTTCTCCTTGTTTCCAGGTTAAATCTCTCCTTGATCACTTTTCATCCATTATTCCTTGTCTGGCATACAGTCACTTTAGAAAATAGCTTGACCCCTTCACAGCAGTTAAGTTAATCACATGGCTGTGAAGTGAATCTGGCTTCCCCACGGACTTTTGCTTATCAGAAGGTTGTGAAGGGTGATCACATGACCCCAGCCATGATAAATATGATCCAGTTGCCAAGTGTCTGAATTTTGATCACATGACCATGGGGATGCTGCAATGGTCATAAGTGTGAAAAATGGTCATGAGTCACTTTTTTCAGTGCCGTTGTACTTTTGAATAGTCACGAAATGGAGTATTGTGGGCCAAGGACTACCTGTACAAATTTGATAAATAAAGGAAACTCAAATAGAAAAATGGGAAGAGTTCTGGGAGTGGCTTAATGTTATATGTAGGGGCCAAAACCTCAGGCTGGCTTTTTCCATAAATAAAAGATATTGACTTGGTACTGTCACTCCAGAGGTGGTATTCAGCAGGTTCTAACCAGTTCTGGAGAACCAGTAGCGGAAATTTTGGGTAGTTTGGAGAACTGGCAAATACCACCTCTGACTGGAGATTTTACAGTATCCTTCCCCTGCCATGCCCAGCAAACCACGTCCACCAAGTCACACCCACAGAACTGGTAGTAAATTTTTTTGAATCCCACCACTGTGTCACTCCCAAGCAAAAACTCATGTGAACTTTACCTTGAAGTGGAGATATTCTACCCCTTTCCTGGGTGGCTGGCTGTTAGCTTAATACTTTGATTATCATTTGAATTCTGATTGTTTTCTGCTTCCCTTCAGAGTTCAAAACATAAGTAACTGGGTTGGTGCTTTTGAGTCATTATTGATTCCTGGCAATGCGTGGACTAATCCCTTCAATTTTCTTGGCAATGTTGTTTTTTTGGAAGTGGTTTGCAATTGTTCCTTCCTAGTGAGGGGAAGTGGCCCAGAGGTTGTATTCAGCAGGTTCTAACCAGTTCTGGAGAACTGGTTGCAAAAAATTTGAGTAGTTCGGAGAACTGGCAAATATCACTTCTCACTGGAGATTTTATTATCCTTCCCCTGCCACACCCACCAAGCCACACCCACAGAACTAGTTGTAAAAAAAAATGAATCCTATCACTGGAGTGGCCCAAGGTCACTTAGCTGGCTTTGTGCCTAAGGTGGACTAGAATTCATGGTTTCCTAGATTTTAGTCTGCCTTAATCACTACTCCAAACTGCCTCTTTAATATTTTTATACTGATAACTGTTGTGTATGGAACTTGGTAGGCTCCAAGTTCCCCATTCTGATTGGCCGAAAAGGCCGTCCTTGGATTGGCCACTAGAAAACAAATCCGATTGACCCGCTTGACAGCGGGAACACTTAAAGTGGTGTCATTGGCCACAAGCCATGGGCAAGCCGCTATAAAAAAGGCTGCCGTGGCTTGGGCTGTTGTTCCGTTACCATTGCTTCACTGTTCTAAATAAAAGAGTTGTTGTTGGAACCTGGTCTTGTGCAACTTATTTTCGGATGGAACACTGGCGACGAAGGTGGGATCGTCGTAGAAGAGCAAAACTGAAGCATGCGGCAATCTGAACCAAGCAAGAGAGATGGCCGGTAACAACATGCCACCCGCACCATTCAATCCTGATGAGGGGGATTGGGAGTCATATATCGATCGCTTTCTTATGTTTTTAGAAAGCAACGAGCTGCAGGATATATCTGACCAAAGGAAGAGGGCTGTGTTCCTTACACACTGAGGTCTGGATGTCTTTAAAATGACGAAGGCACTAGCCAAACTAAGAGACGTCAAACAGATGACTTGGCCCGAGCTGAACAGAATGCTCCAAGCACATTACGCACCTGTGGCCTCCAACTTGATAAAAAGACACGAGTTCTACAAGAGAGACCAAAGAGACGATGAAACCATTGCAGATTTTGTAGCCACCCTGAGACACATCAGAGGAGCCTGCGAGTTCCAGAACATGGATGAGGCCATGAGGGACCGCGTGGTTCTTGGGTTGAAGGATGCTACACTTCAGAGTAAGCTGCTGAATAGACCAAACATAACTGCAGCTGAGGCTATTGCAGAAGCCACCACCGCCGAAGCAGCAAAGAAATCTGCAGCCACCATGTGCCAGATGAATTTGATTCCAGACCCGCCAAACCAAGCCAGAGAGAAGAAGGCAGAGGGAAGAAAGAAACAGCCCACAGTGACCACCCACTACGAAGATCTCGAGTCCCAGAGCGACACTGAGGACAAAAATGAAGATGTCCATAGACTTCAATCAGTTAAGAAATGGCAGGAAAAGAGAAGAAACAGGTGGGAGTTTCAGTGTGCTGGATGCGGAAGCAACCACCCGCGATCTGAATGCAGGTTCTTAGACGCAATCTGTAGGGCTTGTAACAAACGGGGGCACATCGAAAGGGTCTGCCGAAACAAAAAGAGCTATAGTCCTAAAAGATGTGGCAAAATTTCATGCTGAAATTTTGCCTCTGACCATCGTCGACCGTGATCGCCCTAGTCTGCTAGGGATTGAATGGTTCGCGCCCCTGGGAATCGGGATGACCGGGATAAACCGCATTGCTGCAGCAAACTGGGAAGAGAGCCTGTTACAAGAATTCCAAGATGTTTTCAACGGGACCCTAGGCAAGTACAAGGGGACCCCAATTTCATTTAGCCTAGATCCAAAAATAGCCCCCATCCTGTTAAAAGCCAGACGCATCCCTTTTGCCTTAAAACCAAGAATTGACGAACAATTAAACAAATTAATAGCACAAGGGGTGTTAGAGCCAATTGACCATGCCAGGTGGGAAACACCCATCGTGACTCCTGTAAAACCAGATGGGTCAGTGCGCATTTGCGGAGACTATCAGGCTACCCTAAACCATGCGCTCCAACAAAGTGCATACCCAGTACCAGTAGTGCAACACTTATTGCACTCCCTAGGGGGAGGAAAATTTTTTGCGAAGCTTGTCTCGCACAAGTGTACCAACAGCTACCCGTTGACCCCACTACCGCAGAGGCACAGACTATTGTGACACATAGAGGGGCATTCAAGTGTAACCATCTCCAGTTTGGTGTTAGCGTTGCCCCAGGCATGTTCCAAAGCCTTATGGAGTGCCTGTTAAATGGAATCAAGGGAATTGTCCCTTATTTTGATGACGTTCTGGTGTCAGCAAAAAATGCTAACCAACTAGAGAGCAGATTAAGAGAAGTCTTAAGAAGATTTAGAGATGCAGGCCTTAAGGTAAAGTGAGAAAAATATAATTTAGCAACCAACCAAGTTGAGTTTCTGAGTTACCTAATATATGAACAAGGGATACACCCCACCGAAAAAAGATAAAGGCAATCAAAGACGCACCTAGACCTAGGAACAAAACTGACCTTCAAGCATTCCTAGGTCTCATAAATTTTTACAATGTGTTCCTGCCCCATAAGGCAACCATAGCAGAATCTTTACATCGGTTGTTAGACAAAAAATTATCTGGAAATGGGGCCACTGGGAACAAGCAGCATTTCAAGGTATCAAAGACCTATTAACGTCCAACACCGTTTTAATCCAGTATAGCAACACCCTGCCTTTGACAGTTACCTGTGATGCATTGCCTTTTGGAATCGGCGCCATCCTGAGCCACAAGCTACCAGATGGCAGAGAAGCACCGCTTTCTATTTGAAAATGCTTTCCAAATCAGAATGCAATTACAGCCAACTCAACTGAGAAGCCCTCGCAATCATCGCTGGAGTCAAAAGATTCCATGAGTACCTTTACGGCAGAACTTTTTCGATCATCACTGATCACAAACCCCTGTTAGGGATCCTAGCAGGAAACAAGCCAACCCTGAACATTCTATCACCAAGAATGACAAGGTGGTCTGAATTCCTTGTCGCCTACACCTACACGTTGATCCACTACCCTGGAAAGACCACCACCCATGTTGACGCCCTGAGCCTTGCCCCGCTGCCCATCACAGAAGAGGACCCAGCTCCCACCATCTCCACACTCCAACTCAATGCCTGGCCGAACCTACCACTAACTGCAGTGGACGTCGCGAGAGCCATCGCGAAAGACCCTTTGACAGCTCGCATCCTGCATTGGGTAGGTAAGGGCTGGCTGGAAGAGAACAAAACTGAGACTTTTAAATCATTTTGCACCCGACAGACTGAACTGTCAATCGAGAAGGGCTGTATATTGTGGGGTGACAGGGTGGTGATACCACACAGACTCCAGGAGGATGTTTTGTGCATGTTGCACGAGGGGCACCCGGGTATAGTTAAGATGAAAGCCCTGGCCAGAAGTTACGTCTGGTGGCCAGGGCTAGACAAGGACATTGAATGTTGGGTGGCAACATGCCATGACTGTCAAAAATCAAGGGCAAACCCCCCACAAGCACCGGTTAGGGAATGGGAAACTCCCCGGGGCGCATGGTCTAGACTACATATTGACTTTGCTGGGCCAACGAAATAATAAAAAAGGGAGAGACGAACCTCCCATAACAAGGCAACAAATACTACACAAAGACTCTCAAATAAATCAAAAAGAGCACTCACAGTTAGATGAACCCCAAAAGAGAAGTCCGGGAGCAGGAGAACGAATCGAGGCCTTCCTGGAAGGAAACAGCAAGGCCAGTTCGACCAACCCAGACAAACCAGGAGGAAGCAGCGGAGCCATTTCAACTGGCCCGAGAGACTCAGGTGGGAGCGGCAAGGTTGACTCACCCTTCCAGGAGGTTCCATGGAGAAAGCACAGAGAAACAGAGATCCCATCCGAACCTCTTGAAGACCACGTCGAGACTGAGCTGCGCAGGTCAACCAGGACTCAAAAAAGCCCCACCTACCTGTGTGACTATGTGACGCACGTTGGACTGAACCAAAGGGGGAGGGGTGTTGTGTATGGAACTTGGTAGGCCGCTATAAAAAGGACTGCTGCGGCTTGGGTTGTTGTTCCGTTATCATTGCTTCACTGTTCTAAATAAAAGAGTTGTTGGAACCTGGTCTCACGCAACTTATTTCCAGATGGAACATATCTGATATCTACAGGTTCCATTTGTTGCACGTATCTCTTTCTGGGGAGGAGGCTACAAATACTTCAGCTTCAACCTCTAGCAGTTATTCATGATACAGGGAAAGGACAGAAAAAAGAAGATGTCCACTATCTAGATAAGACCAAAGTATCTTGTGCAATATATAATTTGGTTGCTTGACCCTTGTTTACTTGCATTTCCACTTTGTTGAAGCTTCCAAGTATTTGTAAATTATCCAGGATAGCAGAGGAAATTAGGATCATTTGCTTCTCAATCTGACTCAGCTGTAACCTATGTTTGCATAGCACACAAAAAATACAATCCAGCTGAAGCAGCAATTTTCTAAGTTACGTTGCAACTTGTTCTCCTGTTAAAAGTCCACTTTGAACATTGACCACAGGAAATGATTTAAATGAGATATTTAATTATACAATTTTATTGAAATAGGATATGGCTTAAAGAAGTTTAAAGAAAAGAAGGACTAGGGGTGACATGATAGCAGCATTCCAGCATCGGTATTTGAGGGGCTGCCACAAAGAAGAGGGGGGGTCAACTTATTTTTCATAGCATCAAAAGGCAAGACAAGAAACAATGCATGGAAACTAACCAAGGAGAGAAGCAATCTGAAATTAAGGAGAAACTCTTAACAGTGAGAACAATTCACCAGTGAAACAGCTTGCCTTCAGATGTTGTGGTGGCTTCACCACTGGAGGTTTTAAGAAGAGAATGGACAGTCACTTGTCTGAAATGGTATTGGGAAGTGGTGGCTAACCTTTTTGGGCTCCTGTGCCAAAAATTGTGCACACGCTTGTGCATGTATACTCAAGTGCCAACACCCAGAAGGCAATATGCGTGCCCCCTGCGCATGCAACCCCCCATCCCTTTACACTGCGCCTCCCAGCTGATTTTCGGCCTGTTTGAGGTGTTTTTCGGCCTCCCAGGCTTGAGGAAAGCCTCTGCAGCCTGAAAAATAGGCCCCAAATGGAGGAGGCATGCACATGGACAGTGAAGTAAGTTTGCCTGCAGCTCACGTGCCAGCACAAATGGGCCTGTGTGTCACCTGTGGCATGTATGCCATAGGTTCGCCATCACGAGTATAGGGTCTCCTGCTTGAGCAGGGGATTGGACCAAGATCCCTTCCAACTCTAACTAACTAACAAGGTTAGTTTACAATTATGTATGTGTGACACAGTGTTAGTTTGCATTTTTATTTGGAGTGTAGAGTCCAAGCAAGATCCTAAAGCTCAAATTATGGGATTTGTTCCACGAATTAGAGGAATGCCGTGGCATTTGGCGCAGCCATGTGTGGCCAGTCAGGGCTCATCTCTGCAACCGGAGCCCTGAGAAGACACTTGGCTTCAGGCGCTCCCGTCGCTGCCTTCTGAGGGAAGGTATTTGCCCAAGAGGATCTCTCCCGCTCTCTCTCTCTCTCTCTCCCCACAAGGTCAATGTCTGTGCTGCAGCTGAGGAGGAGGAGGCTGCAGCCGGTTCCTTCTGCTTGTTGAGAGGTGAGGAAGCTGTGGCTTTGCAAAGCAAGCGAAGTGCTGCTCGTCCGGGCAAGATTTGGGAACAAGAGGCAGGAGGAGGAATGCACCCACGGCTCGCTTTCCCAGCTCTGCCCAGCCTGCACGGTTCTGGCGCGGACCTGGCGGGATGAGCGGAGGGTCTGGCGGGGAGGCGCTCGCTGCCTTGGTGAGAGCTCTGCCGCCAGGAAGGAGGGCTTAGCCTAGGGCGCCCAATGCAGCTGACAGGGGGCCCCTCCTTCCCAGCGGCAGAGCTCTCACCAAGGCAGCGAGTGTCTCCCTGCCGGACCCTCCCTCATCCTGCCAGGGCCGCGCCAGAGCCGTGTGGGTTGGGCAGAGCCGGGAAAGCAAGCCGCAGGTGTGTGCATGTCTCCTCCTGCCCCTCGTTCCCAAATCTCGCCCGGGCAAGCAGCGCTTAGTTTGCTCTGCAAAGCTACGGCTTTCTCACCTCTCAGCAAGCAGGAGGAACCGGCTGCAGCCTCCTCCTCCTCAGCTGCAGCGCAGATGTTGACTTTGCGGGGAGAGAGAGAGAGAGAGAGCGGGAGAGATCCTCTTGGGCAAGCGCCTTCCTTTGGAAGGTGGCGACGGGAGCACCTGAAGCCAAGTGCTCCTCAGGGCTCCGGTTGCAGGGAGGAGCCCTGACTGGCCGCACGTGGTTGTGCCAAACGCCGCGGCATTCCTCTAACACCGCGGCAGCAAGGGGGAAGGAAAAGCAATGGTGGCGGAAGGTCTCCCGGTATGAAGTGCCCCACCAGTGCAGGCAGCACCATATCTAGGCATGCAAATACTTCCTAAATGCACCCCCCCACACCATTCCTCCCCATTTCGCATGTTTAATATGGGCCTTAATTTGGGGGGAGGTGCTTAATTTGATTTTATAAATTGAATGTCTATAAAACATGGTGGGGCTTCCTATTGGTGGAGGCCGTATTGTTGGAGAAACACAGTATATATTAATGAATTCTGAGTGGTGAGTATATAAATAAAGGATTGTATTGTGACATTTCTATGATGAATGCATGGATGTGAGAATAGATATGAATTCCTTAGTGCTCTCTCAGCTTGGTTATTTGCTTGTAGATATTTCATTATTTGACTATATAAGCCTGAGTATGGGATTTTCTCTTTGTTTATATACAGTAGCTTGATGTACCAGTGTTGATGGGCATGTGGTTTTCTCCTTGGTAGTTCCTTGATTAGAGCATCATTTTCTTGATTGTTTGTGTCATCAGTAGTTCCTTGATTAGGGTATTGTTTTCTGCTTGATTGTTTGTCTGGTATTAATTCCTGCTTATATGGGTGTTGGCTGGAGAGGATCTTTTCTGGTTTTTTTGTTTTCTTAGCTTTTTTATTGTCTCTTTTGAATTCTGTGTAAATATGGTTTATTTCTACGTGTCTATTGATGTCTGATTTGTCAGTGTTGAAGTCCAAATTACGCTTGCCATTTACAAGAGGATTGCATAGAGATGTAGACTTTACATAGATTAGTATAATGAAATATGGGACTCATTTTTCGAGAATACAGCAGGTTAAAATGATAATTGTATAAATGTGTTAGAAATATATGTATACTTGAGTAATATTTGTGCTGGATTATATGTAGAATTATAACGGTATACTGTTCTTATGACATATACTATGCTTTTTTCTTTGTTGTATTTTTTCACTTTTTAAGCCATTTTTATGTTTTTAAAAATCCTCTCTCTGACAATGTATCTATGTATGTAACCCCATCATTATCTTTTGGTTTTCTTCCTTTTGTTTCTCTTTTTTGTTGTTAATTAAAAAGCGAGCAGTAAATAAAAAAAAACACAAGTGAATAGTAATCTAATTCATGCATCAGCCATCTTGGGTCTGGCTTTACATGTACAAGCCAATCTAAAAGCTGACTTATTTAGGCCAAATAGGAATCCATAACTGCCACATGGGTGTAGATCCTTCACAACAAGGAAGAAAGGCCAATGTTGGGAGATCTCTGCATCTGAGAAGTTTCTGTACCTCAGTCCTGTTGCTGGTCTCCAGATGCTCCCAAGGGAGCATGGCTGGTAAAAGCCTTATCAGGTGCACTGCATACTACTATTGCTACCTTCATGGAGACAATATTGTGCCTCCCCTTTGCAATAAGGAGTAGCCTCATACTTGTCCAGGTTTGCTAAGAGGCACTCCTGCTTCTGCCTGCCTTCTCCAAAATAGGTATTTTCTCACAGCCCAGGTAACAGCTGGAGATTGCATAGAGGCTCTGAGTGATTCTGGCTTCACCATGCTCACCTGTTCTCCACATCTTGGCTGGTGCAAGCTGAGAAAGGCCACAGGAGGAAGTATAAAGATGGTGGGATGCAGGGAAAGCAAGAAAGACTGAGTGAGATGATGGGAGTACCAGCAAGTGCAGCTAGTAGGCAGAGAGTAGAGACAAAGGAGCTTCTGGGGCAGAGGGTCCAGGACAGTAAACCTCATAGTTTCCACTGGCAGTCTAAGTTGTGTCTTGGATTGAGGCTTGGGTGTATAAGCCTAGATTTCACATAAATGGTTTGATCTCTGCCAGATTGCTTTCCCTTTCTCCCTGGTCCAGCCAAAGGCTTTGTCCAGGCAGACTGGAAACTGTGCAATCTCCTACAAATTGTTCTTCCAACTGTTGTGCAGGGTTGTGACCCATAGATAGAAAACCACTGAATTATTCCATTAATTGTAGTAATTCCCATATATTGTATGGGCCCCAATGCATTTGTAGATATGTGTAAAACCTGCGCTTTTGCTTGATGTTTGGATTTTTAAATTATCTTGGAATAATTATCCCAAAAATGTATTTATTTCAGACTGTTTATTTCAGATAAATGTTGATATTAAGATGGTTAAAAATCCCTAACAGTTTATGTGGAAAGATAAACACTGTAAAAATGAATGTCACTTCAAGATTATATTCTCATAGGAATTCCCTATCTTAAAGTTAATTCAAATAGATAAGTTATTAAGAAGGTTTATATATGGGAATGACAAACTGCTCGGTTTTTAAAATCTAAACTATGATTACTATATGATTTTACAGGATTTAATTTTCCTGATTTTCAGCTTTGTCACTAGGCTTATATTTGGACTGCATCAATAGCAACCAAGTTAAAAAGACCACCATGAGCACAATTAAGTTGTTATCTGACTCCCACAATATCATGGTGGGAGTTTTGGTCTATGTTAATCACAGTTCTACTGTAATTCTGTTTAAAGGCTGCAAGACATATTTGTTAGAGTTAGACCCTGTACCAGCTATATCATTTTGACTCTTATTCACATAACAAACTGGATATCCCATCTTGAAAATCCCAAATAATAGGGGTTTTTGAAATTTATGGAGAAATAAGGATATTAACATTTTGAACAATTAATTTCCAATCATGGTGTTTTATTCACTAAACTATCTTTTGATTTTGGCACAGACACATTAACAACATTTAAAAATCTTGAATTACTGTTAGTATTGAAACTTATTTTGGATTTTCCAAATCTACTTCAGTGCTTCATAAAAGAATGTTAATTATTGCCATGAATGTTGGATAAAGAATTGGACTATCTCAAATCAACTAACCAATAATGAAGGGTCAATATTAAATATGATTCCTGTCTTAAAATGAGAACAGTTCAACAAAATGTTTGCTCATATTTATTGGACACCACAGAGAATGTTTAGAAAGGATTAGCATTAGGAGGGGACATGTACCTTACCAAGGTGTTCTACTTCTTTTTTCATTTTGGCTTAATGACCATAGATTATCGATATGTGCTTTTTGAATGATATATGCAAAATTTGGAAATCATATGAAGAACAATGGATTGAACAAATGTAAAGCCTCGCCAAGTCATTTTATATAATAGAGGATGTCACCTTATATTTAGTTTCAGAGTGTTAATAGCATGTGTTTGTTTTCTGCTTATGATTAGGCAAGAAAAAAGAGTCAAGATTTAATGCTATGTTAAGTAGCCTGGCTGTTTTCTACCTATATTAGAATATACCAATTAATTAATTAATTAATTAGTTTGTTTGTTCATTTATTTATTCATTTATGAGACTCTGGGCAGCTTATAGTCATAAAATAAAAATATAAAACATTTATAACTTTCTATATTACTCTTGTTCTTCCTTTCCTTTTTGTTTCTTGTTACTTTTTAAAATATTTTCCCTCTATTTCTGCACATATGAAAGGAAATAAATATATGTTTCTGAGTGATGCTGTCCTAAAATCACTCAAGGAATTGGTTATGGATTTGGCCAGGGGTGGGATTCAATTTTTTTAACAACCAGTTCTGTAGGCACGGCTTAGTTGGTGGGCATGGCTTGGTGGTCATGTGACTGGGTGAATGTGGCTTGGTGGCCATGTTATTGGCTGGGCGTGGCCAACTCAATATCACTCACATCGAGGCACGCTTCTTCTCGCCTGGCTTCTCATGACTGTGGGGATGCTGCAGCAGTTGCAAGTGTGAAAAAAGGTCATTAGTCACTTTTTTCAGTGCCATTGTAACTTTGAATGGTAACTCCACACAAGCAAAATACCAACAAAGGAGGGGAAAAAAACTCCAGAGAAGTTCCAGAAACAGGAAGTCTAGTCCTGCCAAGATTGTAATAAGGGTTAACGGAGAGGCAGTTTCTGTAATCAACACCAGAATGTTTCCTTCCTGCCTTCCTTACAGGATTAGGCCAGCAATTTCTTCTAAAGGGCCTGTCACATAGGCCAACAGATGCAAAAAGTATGTAAAAAGAACACAAAGGACGAGAAAATGTTCCATCCGTTGTTATCCGCTCTCAAAAGTGCCCCAAATTTGCATAAACAGAGCGGACAACACTGGAAAGGAATGGACGGGGAGAGGACGTAGCCAGGATGTAAAGAGGATGCTCCACAGAAGACTACCGGATGGAAGCGGATGGCACATCCGCAGGGCTTCCGGGGGAGCACAGCAAAGCAGATGCGCAGTGGAAGGAGTGGATGCAGAGCAGATGCCTAGCGGATGACGCGGATGCAAAGTGGAAGCCTAGCGGATGCCAAGTGAATGCAAAGCATTCACTGTGCATGTGGGGAGGATGCATTGCATCAGCCCTGCAGATATAAAAGGATGCAGCTCACAAGCAGGTCACCATACAGAGGAAAGACAGACACATCTCCAGCCAACATCTGCTGCCAGACACATCTCCAGCCAACAACCATGGGGAAGAAGAGGAAGCCTGTGCCATCTTCTGCCAGCCCTGGCAAGAAGGACAGGGCTACCATCCCACCCCCTGGTTCTGACTCTGCTTCTGCTGGGGCTTCTGCTGCTGGGGCTGACTGCTGGTGCTAGGGCTTCTGCTGGTGCTGCTCCTGGTGCTGGTGCTTCTACTGGTGCTGACTCTGCTGGTGCTGCTCCAGGTCCTGCTGGTGCTGCTGGTGCTGCTGGTACTCCTGGTGCTGCTGGTGCTGCTGGTGCTGCTGGTGCTGCTGGTCCTGCTGGTGCTGCTGGTCCTGCTGGTGCTGCTGGTCCTGCTTTTGCTGCTACTGTTGTTGCTGCTGGTGATGGTGGTGGTGTGGTGGACCAACCCCTAGAACCTCAAAGCCCCTATGATGAGGGCCCAGATGGCCCTGCCAGAGGGAGGAAGAGGCAATCACACGATAGGGAGAGGAGACAGTACTCCATCCAAGAGGAACATGAGGATGAGGTGCTCAAATGGCTGAGGGAGAAGGAGTACCTATGGCAGAAGTGACATAGGCTCTATCAAGACACCAAGTGGAAGCAGGCGGCTTGGAGAGAGAAGGCAGAGAGCCTGGGCTACACTTTGGATGTCCTCCTGGGGTGGTGGAAGCACATGCACACCTGGTATGGGAAACTGCACCTCAAGAAGTCTGGCCAGGCCGCGGTCAAGCTCACCGACTGGGAGACCTATGTGATGGCCAAGTGCAGCTTCTTGGAGGGTGAGGTCCACCACCGAGGAGCAGCCCCTCTGTCTACCCTCTCTCTCAGGCAGCTCACAGAGAGCCAGTCCTCTTCTGGCCAAGAGTCAGCTCCTGTGTCCAGGCAGGTATCCAGCTCCTGTGTCCAGGCAGGAGCGCCCCATGATGGAGACCCCCCCGACAGCTGCACTCCTCATCGCAGCAGGGGAGAGGAGAGGGCACTTCCACCAGAGACCAACCCACATCCACCGCCAGCTCCACCTCCACAGAAAGCAGGCAGAGAGGCAGACTGGAGGGGCAGAGCCACACTGTCCTGCTGGAGATCAGGGACACCATCAAAAGCAGTATAGATCTCCTCTCTCAGTTGGTACACACCGACATACCATCCTCAAACAGCAAGCCCTTCCTCACCTACGTCAACCAGACCCTCATGGACATGTCTGAATCACAGTACCAGGTGATAAAGGAGAGGATCACAGGTCTTCTGCACAACCCTCCAGGCCCAGCTGAACCTGCTCCCACCCAGTCCAGGTCTGCTCCTCTACCCCAGGTGATGTCACAGCCCTTCCAAGGGTTTCCACAGGCCCTCACCTACCAAGGCTACGGCTACCAGGAGTTCCAGCAGCACAGGCAGTCCTTCCCAGTCCAGGCACAGGTTCATCGCATACCACAGGTGCCACTGATGCCACCGATGCTACCGATGCCACCGACGCCACAGATGCTGCCGATGCCACAGATGCCACCGACGCCTCACCTCGCTCACCTGCAGACCAGACATCCCCACTACACTCCTCCTTCCTCGACCCCACAGCCAAGCCCGGCCTCAGAACATCTGTCATCGGTCTTGGGACTGACACCCCATGTCCCTGAGGAAGGGGCTCTCAACATCACAGGACTGAGCCAGCTCTCTGAGAGCTTCCTCCACATACCATCCCCTGTTGTCCTCTCAGGGCCAGGCACCCCAATGGCGCCTCAGACCAGCACTCCAGTAGCAACCACCTCTACAGCACCTGGACCCTTCACCCCTGAGCCTATGGACATGCCTCAGAGTGACTGAGAAGAGTGCCAGAGACTGGGTTGCTACCTCTTGACTTTATCTTTGCTTGGGACACTTTACTTGGGTCATTTTGCTTTTACAGTTTGTTATTAATAAAGTTTATCTTTGTTTCACACACTTGGTTCAGTTCTTTTAGTAAATAAAGTCTTGGTGGAAACTTTTAGAAATGGTTTAAGCCTTTCCATGCTTGTGGGATGGGTAAGGATAGCAGTGGCATGGGCAGGGATACCTGTGGGATGGGTAATAGCTGTGGGATGCGCAGGGATACCTGTGGGATGCGCAGGGATACCTGTGGGATGGGTAATAGCTGTGGGATGGGTAAGGATAGCAGTGGCATGGGCAGGGATACCTTTGGGATGGGTAATAGCTGTGGGATGGGTAATAGCTGTGGGATGGGTTAGGATACCTGTGGGATGGGTAATAGCTGTGGGATAGATAAACCTCCAGTGCAAGCATAGTGGGACTGTATGGTCCACCCCCCCAGGTGCCACACCTATGGCCCTTTATTATCAATAACAATTGCATCATTGATCAACACATTTCAACATAAACACAACTTTTTATTAAATGCCCTGTTCATTGTAGGATCACTCAACATACATGGCCCAATCTCATCCGTGTGATGAGACAGGATGAAGGAAGCATCCATTAAGCATCTATCATCCTGTCTTGCCACTCCACTGCTCCAGCTGGGGAGTTGCACCAGTGTTTCAGGAGGTTGCGCTGCTTCTTCCCTTTACGTGAAGCTCTGTTGGGGCCTTGCATATCCACAGTGTCTATCAGGTTTTGCCCTTGCCTCCATTCCCCAGGCTCCATGTCCCCATTGCCTTGTTGGAGGTCCATGAGCCTGTTCTGCACCACTGGGTAGTGGGTCCGCATGAGATTGTGCAGGACGTAGCAAGCTTCCATGATCCTCCTCACGGTCTCTGGGCGATGCTGCATGGCGATGAGAAGTACCTGGAACCTGTTGGCCAGGATGCCAAAGGTGTTCTCCACCACCCGCCTTGCCCTGGACAGCCTGTAGTTGAAGATCCTCTCTTCATGGGTGAGGCATCTGGAAGTGTAGGGCTTCACGAGGTAGGTTCTGAGGGAGAAGGCATCATCCCCCATGATGAAATAGGGCACATCTTGTGTGTCGTTGGGCAGGAGGTCTGGATCTGGGAAGCCCATGATGAGGTTGCATTCCAGCCCATCCTTGAGATGACTGGTGTTGTATACCTGGGCATCTGAAGATGACCCATTGCCTGAAGCATCGATGTACATGAACTTGTAGTCAGCATCGACCATGGCGAAGAGGATGATGCTGAAGAAGCCCTTGTAGTTGAAATAAGTGGACCCTGACTTCGCTGGCGCTTTGCAGGCCACGTGCTTCCCATCTATGGCTCCAACAGTTTGGGGGAAGTTCCACTTCTAATACCACTGCTCTGCAACTTTCTTCCAGGCTTCTTCAGTGGAGGGACACTGGAGGAGCTCCTCCAGGTATTCTTCGATGATGGCCTGCACCACTTCTCTGACCACAGTGCTGATGGTGTTGTGTGGCACCATCCAGCCATACTGCATGCTCCTCTACATGGTTCCAGAGGCCAGGTGGCGTAGAGTCAGTGCCCTCTTGAGTTCAGGGGCCAGGCTGGGCCGGAAGTTGGTGTTCTGCTTGGTCAACCTGGGTCTCAGCCGCTCCACAACTTCGTCAAACTTGGTTGGCGGCATCCTTATGAAGTTCTGGAATGCACGAGGGTCTTCGTTCCTCAGCTCCACCATCAGCTTGTTATACAGTCCATACTCTGCTCTTCTCGTGATTCCTCTTTGGACCCAGACACTTCTTGGCCACCTCCTTTTCTTCACGTAGAACAGGTGAAAGAGCCTGTAGATGGCTTCACACTGTTGTAGAACGATGGTGGCTACCAAAAGAAGTGTGTGACGATCCATGATGGAGATAATTGGATGCTGTGGAAGAGCAAGAGCCAGATGAAGGCTGAAGAGCTCTGCACAGCAGGGCTGCTGGACTGAAAGTGAGATCCAGGTGAGTTCCTCCCCCTTTTTATAAGAAATATAGGTTTTCCGCTCGGTGTCCTTTTGCATCCTCTAGGCATCCTGCAGACATCTGAAATATCTGAGATACGTCCCCTCTGTGAATGTTTTTTCCGTTTTAATGCTTTGTATGCGAGCTGCATCCGCTTTCATCCTTTCTCCGTCCGTGCTACTAACGCTGCATGTCCATTCCATGTCTGTTTCATTTCCTCCCTGTGTCCGTTTTCCGCTGGAGTGGATGCGAGTTGCGTGGATGCACAGCGGATGCCTAGCGGATATAGCGGATGCATAATGGATGACAATGGATGTAGAACGGATGTTCCCTGTATGTGTAGCGGATGCAGAACGGACGCGTTGGATACATTTTCTGCTCAAAAAGTTTTGTGCAGCTCAAAACTTTTTGAGCGGATTAAATGTCAGTAGACAGATGCTGGATGGATAGAGAGTATGAAAAACGGACGTAGTGAGTACAGAACGGATGCATCGCATTAACCAATGGATGGCAAGTGTTTCTCTCCGTTTTACATCCTCTTTCCATCCATTGGTGCTGTGTGACATGGGCTTAACAACCAGTTCTCCTAACTGCTTAGATGTTAACAACTGATTGTAGCAAATTGGTGAGAACTGGTAGAATCCCACCCCTGGATACAACAGGGTTAACTACCGGTTTGGGATTTACAAGCTTCCCTGCAGGCTGCGAGCCGCATGCCTGTAAATCGTCATCAGCAACTGACTTCAGAGAAGCAGCCTTTGAAACAGCCCTCTTTTTCTGCTTTTTTAACTGCAGCTGTGCCTCATTCGGCAGCTGAAGTTGAAAAATCAGGAAATAAAGATCAGGTAAGAACCCAGATGGGTGGGTTGGAAAAAACATCAGCAGACATAGAACCGGTGCTATGTCTGCTGCTCTTCAGAGCTACCGGTTCTACAGAGGTGGACAGAGCTGGTAGAAATCCACCCCTGGATTTGGCCTGCTTGATCTAGATACAGCACTTGATCCAGATTGCTGCACACTTTGAACTGTGGAAGGGATTTAGTAAGACTGCTTATGGGAGGGCTGGGGTCTTCCTCTTGAAAGAAAACACATATTGTGGGACTAATTTTCTGAGCATACTGAAAATAGCTTTTGAGGATTCAGAGTCTGTTTGGAATGTTATCTTCTTACTGTGGTTCAAATTATGCTGTTCTTTCTTTAGCAGAAGATCTAAACATTCCAAATATAGCAGGAAAAATACAAGTCCTCAAATGCGAGCAACTTAAGTACACATACATTTTTTTCTGGCTGAAATTTGTTTTTCTCTTGTCTTATGTGATCCTTTAATTCTTTGAAAGCATGTTTTCAGTTTTCCCCCCAGATTGATCCAAAGTTCTAAAATTGAGATGTTGATGAATAATAGAGCTTTACTCAGTTTATCTTTTACAGTATTTCTCCCTATAAAACCAAAATACAATTATGTATTTGTGTCATACTATATGATGTGCATCTGTTACCTAATAGTTATGTGTTAAATTAAGTGGTCTGGGTAAGCTAATTATTTTCATATGCACATGTCTCGATTTACTATATTAGATTTCTGCTGAGTGACTGGCCAGACTGGGTTGCTCATTGAGGAAACGGGTATCCCATTTAAATCTTTTAAAATTATTATGAAAAGAATGTCAGAGTCATTATTCAAAGATAAAAGAAAAACAGAACTGAACAAAAAGGAAGGATGAAAAAACAAATAAAACCCTGAGAATATTAGCCCAACTGAGAAATAATCTTCCCAAACTTTCTTCGTTCATGGTGCCCTTAGTATCTCAGTTATCTTAGTGCTAATGTTTTTCATAGTACACCTGTGCATAGTTATATCCAAATTAAAAATATCTGCAGTGTCCCTGTAAGCTCACTGCAGTATCTCAGGACACAATTTGGGAACTGTGGGTCTACTAATTGGAGGCAGGTGAAGACATGCAAATCTTTTAGAATGTAAGAAGAAGAGATAAAAGAATTGCTCCTTTGCTAACTATTTCTATCTCTACTGCTTCTGGTAATAAAGCTAGTACATACAAAATTGATTTCCATCAGTTACATTAAAACAGCAATAATGTGAAGATATTATACTGACTTCCGTTAAAACAATAAAAACACTACCAGACCACTTAGTGCTTCCGACCACCTCTCCAAATGTCTTTAAGAAGGTAAATTATAATGTTCTATAAGATTATCTGAGGTAGGCAAGTCTTTAATCCAAGCAATGGCAGGAATTGTAGCTCCGCTGATTTGTAAATCCTGGCAACCTCAGCTGGTTTATCAAAGTTTTATTGCACATAATTAACAACAACAAAATACAAATTCATACAACAGCATTACAAACAAAAGTTATTGTGATCAAAATCGCTACTGATATCTGCCTAGAATACAGGCAACCCCAAAAAATGCTCATGTTTTCTGGATGTCTTGGAGAATGTTCAATAAAAATTAAGTATCATCATCCTAGTTTGGGGATATGAGTTGAATGTTGAAACTTTAAGTAAGACAATTTGGATTAATGTTTCAACATCCAAGTTACATCCCCTTTATACCCAACCCTTAATGAACATTCTCTGAGGCATCCAGTACACATGAGCACTTTTAAAAAAATGCTTCAATTTAAGATCATGAGCTTTTCATTTTACATTGTTCCATGCAATCCTCCACCAGACTTGCTGGAGGTAATGTCTTCTCTGTTGTGATACCTGCTTTATGGAACATCATCTCCCCCCAAGTGTCAGATGACCATAAATCTATAAATTCCATCCCTTTCCTTCAACTTCTTAAAAAGAAAAGCATAGTATTAGAAGACATAGATACTTCCTTCAAAACCCCTAATCACTGTGGAATTTCTAAAGCAGCAATGACATTTGGTCTAAATAAACTGCTTTAGGCCCGGTCCCACAGCACTTACGGATGCAAAGAGGATGTAAAACATTAAAAAAAGCTTGCCATCCATTGGAAAACGCTATCTATCTGTTGTGAACTCATTGCATACGTGTTCATATGCTCTATCCCTCGAGCATCCGTCCACTGAGATTTCATCTGTGCAAGAAGTTTTGAGCTGCACAAAACTTTGTGAACGGATGAACTTTCCGCTGCGTACGATGTGCATCCGCAACATATACGGGCATCAAATGTTCTATGTCTGTTATCATCCATTAAACGTCCGCTATATCCTCTCTGCATCCTCTGGCCATCCCCTCAACTCACATCCGCTGAAGCTGAAAATGGAAAGAGGGAGGAAACAAAAGGTACATGGAACGTCTACACAGCATTAGTAGCACGGAAATAGAAAGGATGTAAGCATATGTATCTTGTATATAAAGGATTAAAAACGGGCAAAATGTTTGTATCTGGGATGTATCTCGGATATTTAGGATGTCTAGAGTATGTCTAGAGTATGTAGAAGGACACCTAGTGGACAACCGATATTTCCTATAAAAAGGGGGAGAAAATCATCTGGATCTCAGTATGAGTCCAGCAGCTGTGGTGTACAGACCTCTTCATCCTTGGTCTTGGTCTTCCACATCATCAATTGTTCTCCACCATGGATGATGACACAGTCCGTATGATAACTGCGCTCATTCATCACCAGAACCAAAACCTGTCCAGACTGTTTCAAATTTTATACAGAAGGAGAGGAAGGAGACGTCCAAGAGCTGTGTGGGTCCAAGGTTGGATCATGAGAAGAATGGAGTTTGGACTGTATGACCAGTTGATGATGGAGCTGAGGAATGAAGACCCTCGTGCATTCCAGAACTTCATGAGGATGCCACCAGCCATGTTTGCCAAACTTGTAGAGTGTCTGAGACCCAAGTTGACCAAGCGGAGCACCAACTTCCATCCAACCTGGACCCTGGACTGAAGATGGCACTGAGTCTGCGGCACCTGGCCTCTTGAACCACATACAGAAACATACAGTATGCGTCGAGGGTGCCACACAACAGCATCAGCAAAGTGGTCAGAGAAGTGGTGCAGGACATCATCAAAGAATACATGGAGGAGCTCCTCCAGTGTCCCACCACTGAAGAAGGCTGGAGGAAAGTTGCAGAGCAGTGGTATCAGAGGTGGAACTTTCCCCCTGGATCTGGGGGTGGGGGTGGGGGTGGCCTCTGGTGGCTGCTGCTTCTTCCTCCATTTGTAACAGCAGGGCATCATCCTCCATGGGCTCCTCCAAGTCTGCCAGCATGAGAAGTGCAGCTGTCAGGGGGGGGTTTCTGCCGGGGGGGCCCTCTGAAGACACCTGCCTGGACAGGGTAGCTGACTCCTGGCTGGAAGAGGACTGGCTGTCTGTGGGATGTCTGAGGGAGAGGGGTCTCAGAGGGGCTGCTCCTCGGTGGCAGATCTCACCCTCCAGGAAACTGCACTTGGCCATGACGTACATCTCCCGGTCAGTGAGCCTGACAGCGGCCTGCCCGGATTTCTTCAGGTGTAGCTTGCCATACCAGGTGTGCATGTGCTTCCACCATCCAAGGAGTGCTTCTGCAGTGTACCCCAGGCTCTCTGCCTTGTCTCTCCAAGCTGCCTGCTTCTTCTTGGTGTCCCTATACAATGTGTGGCCCTTTCTCCAGAGGTACTCTGGAGCCATTCCAGCACCTCATCCTCATGCTCCTCGGAAACGGTGTACTGTTTCCTCTCTCCCTTCTGCTTCCCTTGCCTCTTCTTCCCTCTGGCAGGGGATTCAGCAGGACCTTCAGGGGCTTGAGCAGCAGGGCCTTCAGGAGCTTGAGCAGCAGGGCCTTCAGGGGCTTGAGCAGCAGGGCCTTCAGCAGCAGGGCTTTGAGGACCTTGGGGCTGGTCCACCACAGCAGGAGCAGCAGCTTTAGAGTCAGTGCCAGGGGGTGGGATGCTGGTTCTGGCCTTCTTGCCAGGGCTGGAACGAGTAGGCATGGGCTTCCTCTTCTTGCCTGACTGATGAACCATGGTGTTCCTGCTAGATGTATGTGGCAGCACATCTTTCCCCTGTATGCTGACTGCATGCGTGCTGCATCCTTTTATATCCGAGGAGCTGATGCAATTCATACTCCCCACATGCGCAGTGAATGCTTTGTATCTGATATACATCCACGTGGCATCCCCTTTGTTTCCTATAGGCGTCCGTGATGCTTCCACTTCATCCGCTATGCATCCGCCCCTTCCGCTATGCGTCTGCTTCGAAATTCTCCCCCGGAACCCCTTCGGATGTGTCATTTGCTTCCATTCGCTGTCATCCGGTAGGCTTCCTATGAACATCCATTTAACATCCCCGCTACATACTACCCACGTCCGTTCTTTTCCGTTCTTTTCCGTTCTGTTTATGCAAATTTTCGCCACTTTTTAGAGTGGATGAGAACAGATGGAGCCACCCCTGAAATTTTGCTTGTCCACTTTGTCCTTTATGCATACGTTTTGCATCCGTCGGCCAGTGGGACTGGGCCTTTAGTAAATGCTTAAATTGAAGAAATTGTCAAGAAGCATTTCTGAGTTAAATCAATCTTGTTTTGTTAATTGTGCAAAAGTTCAACTTGCCTCTGGTGAGGAATTTGGGAATTGTAATTCTGCAAATCTCCCACTCTTGTTTTAATTTCTGAAACCAATATTTCTATATAGAGATATTGAAGCCTACTTATGCTTGTACCTGAATCCTAGCCCTAACAATATTTTTAAGAAACCAGTGCATATATTGAACAAATTATTATTTATAAGGCACCAATTTTTCAATTAGTCTATGTTAATATAATAAATTGCAGTTTCTTTTTTAAATGTATTATTTATAAGGATGGATTTAGACTAGAAACAATTGTTCCTTGAGTTCTTCCCTGATCAGATTTTAGGACAATTCTTTTATTTTACTTACAGGAATGAGGATATCCAAGGATATCTACTATGTTCTTCCTCATTGAGAGGAAGATATGTGCTAATATATTGTTGGTCTTTAAGGCCCTGTCACACTGGCCGACGGATGCAAAACGTTTGTAAAAAGGACACAGCGGACGAGAAAAATGTTCCATACATTGTTATCCACTCTCAAAAGGGGCAAAAATTTGCATAAACAGAGTGGATAACATGGAAAGGAACAGATGGGGGGAGGACGCAGGGCGAATGGAAAGTGGATGCTCCACGGAAGCCTAGCGGATGGAAGCAGATGGGAGCGGATGGCACATCCGCCAGGCTTCCAGGGGACCTCAGCAAAGTGGACGCGGAATGGATACAGTGGATGCAGAACAGATGCCGAGCGGATGAAGTGGATGCAGAGCGGAAGCCTGGCGGAAGCCTAGCGGATGCCTAGCATTCACTGCGCATGCAGGGAGGATGCATTGCGTCAGCCCCGCGGATATAAAGGGAGGCAGCTCCCAAGCAGGTCACCATTCAGAAGAAAGACCTGCTTCCAGACACATCAACTGCCTTGCCAGCCTGCCCTGCCTGCATGCCTGCCTGCCAGCCTTGCTGCCTGCCTTCCTGCCAGCCTGCCTGCCAGCCTGCCTGCCAGCCTTGCTGTCTGCCTGCCTGCCAGCCTGCCTTCCAGCCTCCCTGCCAGCCTTGCTGTCTGCCTTCCTGCCTGCCAGCCTGCCTGCCTGCCAGCCTTGGTGCCTGCCTGCCAGCCTTCCTGCCAGCCTTCCTGCCAGCCTTCCTGCCAGCCTGCCTGCCAGCCTTGCTGCCTGCCTTCCTGCCAGCCTCCCTGCCAGCCTCCCTGCCAGCCTTGCTGTCTGCCTTCCTGCCTGCCAGCCTGCCTGCCAGCTCATGTCCTGGAGGAAGGAGCTCTCAACATTATGGGGCTGAGCCTGCTGTCTGAGAGCTTCCTCAACACACCGACACCTGTTGTCCTCTTGGGGCCAGGCACCCCAGTGGCGCTTCAGACCAGCACTCCAGCAGCAGCCACCTCCACAGCACCTGGACCCTTCACCCCTGAGACCGGGCACACCTCTGAGTGACAAAGAAGAGTGCCAGAGACTGGGTGGCTACCTGTAGACTTTATTTGGACATTTGACTTGGGTCATTTTTCTTTTACAGCTTCTTATTAATAAATATTATCTTTGCTTCACACACTTGCTTCATTTATTTATATAAATAAAGTCTTGGTTGAAACTTTTAGAAATGGTTTAAGCCTTTGCATGCTTGTAGGATGGGTAAGGATAGCAGTGGGATGGACAGGGATACCTTTGGGATGGGTTAAGATAGCTGTGGGATGGGCAGGGATACCTTTGGGATAGGTTAAGATAGCTGTGGGATGGGTTGAGATAGCTGTGGGGATAGATAAACCTCCAGTGCAAGCATAGTGGGACTGTATGGTCCACCCTCCCAGGTGCCACACCTATGGCCCTTCATTATCAATACTAATGTAATCATTGATCCACACATGTCAACATAAACACGACTCTTTATTAAATGCCCTGTTCATTGTAGGGCCACTCAACATACAATGCCCAATCTCATCAGTGTGATGAGACAGCCTGAAGGAAGCATCCATTAAGCACCTACCATCCTGTCTTGCCACTCCACTGCTCCAGCTGGGGAGTTGCACCAGTGTTTCAGGAGGTTGCACTGCTTCTTCCCTTCATGTGAAGCTCTGTTGGGGTCTTGCATATCCACAGTGTCTATCAGGTTTCGCCCTAACCTCCATTCCCCAGGCTCCATGTCCCCATTGCCTTGTTGGCGGTCCACGAGCCTGTTCTGCAACACTGGGTAGCGGGTGCGCATGAGATTGTGCAGGATGCAGCAAGCTTCCACAATGTTCCTCACGGTCTGTGGGCAATGCTGCATGGTGGTGAGAAGTACCTGGAATCTGTTAGCCAGGATGCCAAAGGCGTTGTTCCACCACCCGCCTTGCCCTGGACAGTCTGTAGTTGAAGATCCTCTCTTCACGGGTGAGGCATCTGGAAGTGTAGGGCTTCATGAGGTAGGTTCTGAGGGAGAAGGCGTCATCCCCCACGATGAAGTAGGCCACATCTTGCCTGTCGTTGGGCAGGGGGTATGGATCTGGGAAGGCCATGATGAGGTTGCGTTCCAGCCCATCCTTGAGATGACTGGTGTTGTATACCTGGGCATCTGAAGATGATCCTTTGCCTGAAGCATCGATATACATGAACTTGTAGTCAGCATCGACCATGGCGAAGAGGACGATGCTGAAAAAGCACTTGTAGTTGAAATAAGTGGACCCCGACTTGGCTGGCGCTTTGCAGGCCACGTGCTTCCCATCTATGGCTCCAGCGGTGTTTGGGAAGTTCCACCTCTGATACCACTGCTCTGCAACTTTCTTCCATCCTTCTTCAGTGGAGGGGCACTGGAGGAGCTCCTCCAGGTATTCTTCGATGATGGCCTGCACCACTTTTCTGACCACAATGCTGATGGTGTTGTGTGGCACCCTCCAGCCGTACTGCATGCTTCTGTAGGTGGTCCCTGAGGCCAGGTGGTGCAGAGTCAGTGCCACCTTGAGCCCAGGGTCCAGGCTAGGCCGGAAGTTGGTGCTCTGCTTGGTCAACCTGGGTGTCAGCCGCTGCACAACTTCGTCAAACATGGCTGGAGGCATCCTCATGAAGTTCTGGAATGCACGAGGGTCTTCGTTCCTGAGCTCCACCATCAGATTGTTGTACAGTCCGTACTCTGCTCTTCTCCCGATCCATCTTCGGACCCAGACACTTCTTCGCCGCCTCCTTTTCTTCCCGTAGAACAGTTGAAAGAGCCTGTAGATGGCTTTGCACTGTTGCAGAACAATGGTGGCTACCAAAAAGACTGTGTTACGATCAGTGGTGGACATGACTGGATGTTGTGGAAGAGCAAGAGGCAGATGAAGGCTGCAGAGGTCTGCACAGCTGGGCTGCTGGTCTGAAAGGGAGATCCAGGTGAGTTGCTCCCCCTTTTTATAGGCAATATAGGTTTTCCACTATGTGTCCTTTTGCATGCTCTAGGCATCCTCTAGACATCCTTAATATCCAAGATAGGTCCTCTCTGCGAATATTTTTTCTGTTTTAAATGCTTTCTTTGCGAGCTGCATCCGCTTTCATCCTTTCTCCGTCCGTGCTACTTACGCTGCGTGTCCGTTCCGCTTCCTCCTTGTGTCCGTTTACCGCTGGAGTGGATGCGAGTTGCGCGGATGCGTAGCGGATGCCTCGCGGATATAGCAGACACGTAACGGATGATGACGGATGCGGAACGGATGTTCCCCGTATGCCTAGCGGATGCAGAACGGATGTGTTGGATACATTTTCCGCTCAGAAAGTTTTGAGCAGCTCAAAACATTTTGAGCAGATGAAATGTCAGTCGACAGATGCTGGACGGATAGAGAGGAAGAAAAACGGATGCAGTGAGTACAAAACGGAAGCATCGCATTAACCAACGGATGGCAAGTGTTTTTCTCCGTTTTACATCCTCTTTCCATCCGTTGGTGCAGTGTGACATGGGCTTTCCTTCATTGAGCATTGTGACCTCATGCTGAAGCTATCCAACTGAAGAGGTAAAAAAATGGCTATTGTGACAGCATAAACTGATATTACAGTTGAGTGGACACACCTTAGGGCTTTCAGAGACCACAGATAATAAGCATCTCTTGTAACTTGTTTATTTATTTTAAGAACAAAATTTTATACCTATCAGTCATAGAAATGCTGGGCAGTTTACCAAATCTAAACTTCAATACAAAATCAAAGCATTCCTTGTGTCAGGGGTCTTTAAACTTAGCAAGTTTAAGACTTGTGGACTTCAACTCCCAGAATTTCTCAATTACATGATTGGCGGAGGATTTCTGGGAGTTGAAGTCCACAAGACTTAAAGCTGTCAAGTTTGAAGACCCCTGTGATAGCATTTTGTTTTCTTGCTTCTGACTCTTCAGGACCTCATTGACATCATTTTGCCATGTCTGTATCTTGTTAATGTTTATTTGAACATTGATAAACTTCTGTCATAAGTGATATATGCTTGTTTATTTCATCTTCTGTCAATCTGACTTGGATCCCCTTTGATTTTTCTAAGCATCAGGCTTTTCCAAGCACCTCTTTTCAAGGGATATTACATGATGTGATCAATACCAGTGTTTTGAGTGAATAGGTTGCTTTTATACCATTTGCCTATCTTAAAGAAACAGTGGACTGGTGTAGGAGAACTACACATACACAGATATGTAGAAAATCCCAAAGTCTTGGAATTTGCTTTCTACCTTCATGTGTAATTGTGGGGAGCTTCTGAAAAAGTGATAATAATTGTTGGCTATATATAAGAAACAGAAAAAAATCTGTTTCTACAAAGTATAAAGAGACTTAGAGGCGGAATATCTTCAGTGGCTAACCATAGGATAAAGAAATATTGCTACATATAATCTTCCTTGTAAAATCAAAGAAACTTTTTTACTTATTTGGAAGAAGATAATGCTTGCAATCTACCTTGCATTCCCCCTCCCCTCATTTCTCCATCTACTCTGGCCTCAGAAGTTAAGTATAGTTAGAATGAGTTAATACTTGGATAAGAAATGATGATAAGGGCTATATGCTAGACCTGGGCATTGGAAAAATCATTGTAAAATAAATCAGTAATAAAATATTTCTGTATTGCTTCCACAAAAAATTACATGGATGTGTTCATGAGTATGCCAGGAGTAATTTTAAGGGAATTTTATCTTAAAAGTTATCTAAGAGAATTTTCTTTCCATATGTATAATTTATTTGAATTGCATTGAGTGATATGTAGGAGGATTTTTTTAGTTTTCCCTTATACAAATCTGCTATTCTAATAATTGGATCTAGAGTTCAGATCTGTTCTTAGATATACCATGTGCTTGCTTATTTGTCTTAAAAAAATAAACTTGAACAACACAAATACTGTCCTCCTATTCATACTGGGACTACGAGAGATTTCATATCTCCTGCTTACCTTAACTTTCCAGGCTTTAGTAAGAAAAAATGGAACATTCTTCTTCAGAATGAATGGAACCAACAGCAATTCTTTAAAATGATGGATGAAGTAACCCCCCCCCCCCAGGCAGCAGTTATATTTCTCAGTGTCACAGGAGGAAGAAGAAAACATTTAGGAGGAATGACCGTCTTCCACTTCTTTAAAAAAGTAGACAGATACGTCCAGACCTCAGGTAATTTTTCTGCCAGAAAAATGTGACTTACCTAAAGATTTGGTCTTTGTACAGAATCCCCTTTGTTCAAAGCGTGGCTCTTAAGTACAGTAGCAAAGATGGGGATGGATAGATCATCAACAAGCAGGTCAAAGTTTGCCTGAGTTGAAACAACTGTTTGGCCAGACAATCTGGAATCCTGTTTGTCTCTAGAGCCAGGTAGCTAGTTGCATATGTCTGAACAGAATATTTTACTTCTCCCTTTCATCCGATTTGCTTTTTTGGCTAGTTAGTTGCTTCAGTTTGCCTGTAGAAATTGTACTGGTAGCATATATAATTCACATCAAAGTAAGGCTGGGGAACCCATAATCCTCCAGACTTTGCCAAGCACAATTCCTGAATGTCCCAGTCAATAATAGGGAGGTGTGATTCAGTAACAGCGAGTGGGTTTTAGGTTTATACCGTATTTCTCACAAAATAAGGTCGGGCCTTATTCTTTTTTGATCCCCGAAAAAATGGCTAGGACATCTTTTCGGGGGTGAATTAATTTCTCCCCCTCCCGTGCACCAGCTCCGTCTCCAACAACAGCGTCTGAGTCGCTCCCACTTTTCCCCCATCCCTGTAACAACAGGAAGAAATTTTTGGGAGGTACCTGGGAGTGCCGTGCGCTGCGTTTTGGTTTAATCCCGAGTGGCTGGGTGGAAGAGCCGAGCGAGTGTCTCTGCTGCTGCTACCCTTGGTGATCCAGCCTCGGGCTCGGCAAGTTTGCAAAAGTCCTGTTGCGCAGCCCGTTCCTGCATTCCAAGCGCCCAGGCCAAGCTGCAGCTGTCCCTCTCTCGCCAGCACCATCTCCAATAACAGCTGCAGCAGCAGTGAGAACCATGGAAGTTACGGAGGTGGCTCCCCCACCCGAGAAGTGGCCAAAACGCTTCCATGGTTCCCACCACTGCTGCTGCTGTTATTGGAAATGGCGCTGGCGAGTGAGGAACAGCTGCAGCTTGGCCTGAGCACTTGGAATGCAGGAACAGGCTGTGAATCAGGACTTTTGCAAACTTGCCGAGCCCGAGGCTGGAACACCAAGGGTAGCAGCAGCAGAGACGCTCGCTCGGCTCTTCTCATGCCCACCCAGCTGCTCAGGATAAAACCAAAACACAGCGCGTGGCACTCCCAGGTACCTCAAAATCTTTTTCTTCCTGTTGTTACGGGGATGGGGGAAAAGCGGGAGTGACTCAGACGCTGTTGTTGGAGATGGTGCTGGCGAAAGAGGCACCAGCACTGGTGGGAACCATGGAAGCTACAGAGGCCTGAGAAGCAGCTGAAATGCTGCCGGACATCCATGCCGATGCCACCCACCTGCTGACCCAGGTAAGGGAGGGGTAAGGGAGCCCTCCATGCTCCACCATAGTGTTAGGAGCGGCTGATGGTGAGGCGTAGCTGCCCCCGGGACACTCCTAATGACAAGTTCCCCGTGCCTTCCCCCCACTAATTTCACATGTTTTAAACTAGGCCTAAATTTGGGGGGAGGGGCTTAATTTCATTTTATGCCTAGAAAACATGCTGGGTCTTCCTATTGGGAGGGGCGTATTGTTGGAGAAAGACGGTAATCCCTTCTTCTAATCATAATTATTACTCTATAACAGATCACTGATCTAAAAATGAATTTTCACAAGGTGTTTTTTTTTACTTAAGCATACATGGTTATATCAGCTGTAAAATATAGTTTGACAAATCTCAGAGCTGGTCTTTCAAAATATTTGTAGCTGGGGTCCTGATACTCGCTTAGTGTTTTGAAAAACCAAGAATCTGCTTTCTTAGAATCTTAGACAGTGAACAAAGCAAAGGATCAGAAACCTTCCAGATATTGCTGAACTCTGATTTATATTGTGCCCTGTCATAAACTCCAAATGGTTACCTAGGTTGAATTCTTCACATCTAAAGTAATGGATCATTATCTAGATATAGATATAGAAGCAAGATCATTTGGGCTGTAACTACTTGTAATATTGAGTGCTTTTAAAACTGCTTTTTGAGTTGTCTTAGAAAATAACAACATAATAGTTCCAAATTATTCCCATCCTCATGAAAATGCTTCACCATTGGAAGGATGTCACTGAGGAAAATAAATATTGTCTGTTCTGAAATCTGCACTCCTCTATTTCAGCAGTTCCAGAGGACTATTGAAAGCTTTTCTTTTGGAATGAAATAACTGAAAACCTAATCCATTCTACTTCTCCCTTGACAGACACCAAATACTTAATTCCCTTTGAAAATTAAAGGATAGGTTTGTGTCTTCCTCTTATAGGAATGTTATTTTACTCTTATATAAGGAACTACTGGCATTATTACCAACATTCCAGTAGTTCTTGGGCAGAGTAGCATAAAATCAGTAGATTAGCATAAAATCAGTAATTTGTACCCTGAAGAAAAGTTCAATAATGAACATTAATGAAGGGAGGAGAGGAGAGCCATGTTTTATACATTTCATACAAAATGTATTGCACTAATGCCTCCAGTGCAATTTTTGGCATCTCTAAGCAATGATAGTTCTTTGTAGGCATTTACTTGCTTTAACAAATGGCTCATATATTGAAGGAAATCTGGGACTGCAAGCAAACCCTGTTCACATAGGTCATTTTACATTTAGAAAAGAAGCAGATTTATAAGAGAATTATAGAAAAAATTCACAAATTCCTGATGCCAGATTCAGTCTTTTAATAAATAAGGCAATTCACACTCTATTTTCAAACACAGAACTGTTTTTCAAATGCTTAGTGCTCCACATCTTGTCTTGTTTGATTATTTTGGTGGTTTTGATGCTTAGATCATAGTATTGGAATTGCAGTCTGGAGCAGCTGCCTTGAATCTCCAGGCCATAGAGCAGCACATTGTTCTATGTATCCCGTCTACTCACAACCTGGTTTCTCTTGTGTTAATATGTTTAACTATTCTGTAAACCTCTGCATATTTTTTTCCAGGGCAAAGTTCATCAATGAATTTATTTCCAGAGTAGTGTGCATAGAATAAGATGAGTTAATGATCCAATATTAAAAGATTGAAGTGTTGCACTCGTTAAAAGCAATATACTGTACATATCTGAGCATAAGACATTCCAAGATGAACCAGTTTGCAAATTGGTCTCATTCCAAAACATTTCTTGTAATCCATGAAATTATAATATGGGCATAGCTACAGGTCAGTGATATCTGCAAAGCTGGAAGACCTCTGCATATTAATAGAAAATAATAAATTACCACCAATGCTACAACATGAGGGTGATTCAACATTAATTATAAAAAGACAATTGCGAATGGAAGACTGAAGTCTTGTCTCACTGAAGTTCAGTTCAGAAACCTCACTTAAACTTCCCCTTTTGTCATTTTTGGCATCTACAGTTTATGTGTGTGTGAAAGCATATGAGATGCTATGTTGCTTTAAAAATGTTTTTAATTTACCAATAAACTGTTGGTGTTAATGGGGATATTAACTGACTTTGATCTAATACTGCATTAAAAGATTTCTAAAACTAGATCAACCCTATTTAATAAAAACTCTTAACTGAACTGTTTAACACCTTTATTCCTTAAGAAAAATGATCCACATTGATGCAGTTCATGATCTTGTTTGCTACATTGGACTGGGATTCTTGGATAGATGGCATTTTTGATGGATTGGATCTGTAGAATTTCACTGGATAAATAGTCAATTTAATTGGTCAGGGTTAAGTGGTAGACAGATGTTAGATAAGCTAAAAAAGACTCCCTTTAGATTTTGCTTTTTTCAAGTCTTTCAGATATACTGAATGCCCCACCCCCTGTTGGACTCAGAATGGAAGTTGCTAGTTGAAAGACAGCTCTCAGTGTGTCTCATATGTAGATAAAATGAAATTGTTCCTTCTCTTATCCTCTTTCTATTTGGAAGAGATGGTGGATGAAAATTAAACATTGATCTCAACAGTCTACAACTGTGGAAGGATTTACTTAACCCCAGGATATTATACAATGCAATTCCTTTCTCACCTTTATGGGTTGTCTTGTCATCTTCAATATTGGGTCCTCTGCCAGAAGCCTGGAAGTTGGAGTATCTGGAAGTTGGAGTATCTTAACTGTTGCTTCTTGTGCATTCTTCTGGACAGAGAGCTCTAATATTGTTCTTGGGATCTGTTAGAGCCACTCTCCCAGCTTAGGAGTTTCTGTCCTCAGTGCTCCTACCACTATTGGGGCCACTTTGGCCTTTACTTTTACATACATACATACATACATACATACATACATACATACATACATACATACATGTTTATATATATGCTTTTGATTAAAAGACACAGCTTTTCCCAATCAAGTATTCTGGAATTTTTTATCCATGGAGATATTTCAGAAGGTATATTTGCTTTGGGTTTTTTGTACGTTCTTTGGCTTGGATAGGAGTGAAGTCTTGCAAAGTTGGATTTTTATAGAACATTGGGAAATGATATACTGGACAAAACCTTGTGTGTAATTTGGATCTTCAAATAAAGAAAGTTGGTATACATTGAAGATAACTGGACTGTGGGTAGGAAGTAAAAGCAAAGGAGATGAACCATGTAATTAGTTAATTTTGTTGCTTTATGACCAACATAACACGGCTTCAATGCTTTAAAAAGCTTGATTTATAGCCACATCCTGTGAAAGTCAGACTGTGCTTCTGATTGAAAAACATTAGCTTTGATTCCCTTAATGGGGATCTAATTATTTTAGTTATTCTAAAGATATACAACTTTTCAATTGGGAAAAATGACTCATAAGGTGGAAAAAAAACACCAGACTGGACCGGTTTTTTTTTAAAATTGCTTTTATTATTATTTTTTAAAAGACAATTCTAATTGTCTTTTTAGAATTGTCTTTTAAAAATAATAATAAAACAATTAAACAGAAAAAAAAGGTCTAGCCTGTTTTTTCCCCCTTAAGCATAAAATTCACAACCATGCCCGACTAGACTGATCATTGCTGGAATCTTTAAAAAGGAACTATAAGAAGGAATATGAATTCATCTCTTATCAATTCAGCATAAAACTGAAACAGCCAAATATTCCACATTTCAATTAAACATACGGAAAAAAAAGTTTTCATTGGGATTTGTTCATACTGCTTGTAAAGGAAGGTTTATATAATAGATATGATGCTGGATTGCTAAATTTCATAATCTAATGTATTAAAACATCCCAGAGATGGCATCTTGTGGAGAGACATAACACTTTTCAATTATGAAAGCACTGTTTTACCAGCCCCCATTTATCAAGGTGTGAGACCTCTGTAATAGATTGAGCATAAGGTGTTTTTTTTGGGGGGGGGGGCAAGTTAGAATATTTTTGTTCATATATAAAGCTGTTCACTGTATAAATTCTGAACACAGCACAGAGGGAACATAGTACATATTTATTTTAATTGTCAGATTATCCCGTATTGTCGGGATTAGTTAGAAAATTACTTATTCTTCCAATCTGTATTGCAACAGCATTTTTATAGCTCTTTGAAGATGAAATCCAAGGGAGGCATTTTGTATCTCATAAGACATTCATGATTTTTTAACTCAAATAAAAAAAAAAATCAAGGATTTTTTTTCAAGTATCCAACAAGTGCTGACCACAGCGGGATAACAAACACAAGATGACGGTCACGGGAGTGCAGCCCAAGTCCCAATCTTTGCTCATGCGTTCAATTTATGTGCAAAAGGGGGGTTTGGACTGCACTGCCATGACTGCCAACTTAATTTTTTTGTTACTGTCTCCCAGTAGATGTCATTGCATCTGATGCTTAATGATTGCTGTGCTTTCATCAGTTATATTATTCGGCTTACAGTTGTATGTTATATTATTATTCTATTTAGAATCACAATGTATTAAATTCCATCTATACATGTAGTTCTTTATTAGGAACCAAAGGGTAGGTCTAACAATTTAAAACGTGACTGACACAGAGAAATAGAAAAAAATATTAAAAAAACCCACAGATAAATAGACATAATGTTATTATTTTGGCTTGAAGTCTGCTGGCTTAGTTAATGAAAAGATGTACTAGAGGAAGAAGCTAAAGCTGTTTTCCCCAAACCTCTGCTCTCCCAGTGGGCTTAAATTCTCTCTAACTCTTCTAGAGTGACAGGTTATGTTTAAGAAAAGTTAAGTTATGGGGGAAACATTAAAAAAAGTGAAATGGAACAGTAAGGGAAAATAGGCAGAGAGTTAGGGTTCAGAGCAGCACGGGAATTCTTTAGATGGTAAAGTGTAGTCTATCCAAGTGAACAAAAGTTATGGAGAAGTGCATTGGTATAAAAATAATGAGGGAAATGAAGTTAACAGTTCTGAGTTTGTGCAGGAGTACAAGTGGAGGGAAATAAGAATACACACCAGAGTGATTGACAACTGAAAAATCTCCTTGAATGAGAGGCAAAATATTTTCAAAGAAAAAAAATCAAGAAAATCCAGCTGCCTTTTGGACCAAGCACTTTTGGGACAATAACCATGACCTGGATGATTAAGAATCTCTATCAGTGGAGCAAAGCAATGGTGGAATTCAAAAAATTTTTTCCTACCAGTTCTGTGGGCATGGTTTGGTGGGCATGACATTGCTTGGTGGGTGTGGCAAGAAAAGGATACTGTAAAATCTCTATTCCCTCCCCACCCCAGGGGGAAGGTTACTGCAAAATCCCATTCCCTCCCCTACCCCACTAACCTACTTTCCAGCTCCGTTCTCCTGTTCAGGGCAACAAAAGAAGACCCAGCCTATCAGCTGGGACTCGGGAGGCAGAGAATAGATGAGGAAGGAGCCAGTCAGAGGTGGTATTTGCTGGTTCTCCAAACTATTCAAAAGTTCCGCTACTGGTTCTCCAGAACTGGTCAGAACCCCTGGAGCAAAGGGTGTTTTTTTTTTTTTAAAGAATATAGTTTTTGTAAAATCATAAAGGGAAGCATGAATGTAGGGAGACAAAGAAAAAAGACTTGACTGGGATTGGTTTCACACATTGTGCTAAACTATATTTTATCTTAATCATGCTTTGTTGAATGACCCCCAATTTCACATAACTTATTAAACCATATGCCTACAAACCGAGTCTGTAACTAGGTTCACCCGATCTGTTAAGCCCAAACTTAACCTAATATTTCTATACTGAGGGATCAAAACATAATGATATAGCAGAGAGGAGAATGAAAGCTTGTGTGAAAATATGTGAAATGTTGCATTGGACATATTTGGCTGGAGACAATGATGCATTCATTATTCAAGGAGAGCAGCAAATGGAGATATGGCACTAAGATGGGTGATGAAAAGTTTTGGCCAGTTAGAATATTGGGTTAGATGATCTGGTCTTGTAGACTGTAATCTGAACAGAAGACAATGTCCTGGGTTCTTAAGAATTCAAGTTTTCCAGTTTTAAAGTGTTGGTAGGGAATATAAGCCCTATTGAAGCAACAGTTTCATTTCACTTAAAACATATACAAACCCATGACAGGCAATACAGATTGGTCAGATGCATATGAGGTATGCAGTGTATCAGCAGACTAAAAAGATTCATTTAAGAGTGGGGTTAATATTCATAGTTCAATTTAAAGCACCCCATAATAGTTAAAGCCTACTGTGAAATCCACATCCCACTCAGAAAGTTCTCTTTGTCAAGCCAACTGTGATTTTTGGCTGAGGAAAGGGAGTGGGTACGTAAAACAAAGCTCTTTTTACTAGTCAAATGTTTACAGTGCAACCAAATTCAACTATGCATTACTTCAAATTGAAAATGAACTGACCAAAATTCCATTCTAGTGTCCTTATTGTTTGCTTTCTTGTTTCCAGAGGACCTTGTAATTTTGCTAGGAAACACTATAGGAAGAAAGGTGATCAGTACAGGAAGGTAGCAAAATTGGCAGAATTAGATGCTTATTTGCTTAATTTCATTTCCAGTACTAGAGATTTGTTTAAATGGAAGCTGTAATGCAGGTTTATTTTATGTCTCCAGGATTACAGTGTGGCATGTGCTATGAAATATAGGATTCAGAATGAAATACTGAAGGAGCATGTTCTGATAAGTTTATTTTATTCTTGTAGAATAAAATAACAATTCTTTAGATTCTTTAGATTTAGGAATCTAAAGAATTGTTATTTTATTCTACAAGAGAAGGAATTTGGTGATCATACAGGATTTCTACAGTGTTTGGCAATAGGCAGTATCCAGCGGTGGGATTCCAAATTGCATGCAACCTGTTCTGCATGCTTCACACTCAAAGATCACTTCATGCACTTGCGCATAACTCAAAGATCACCCTTGGTGAGGTGAGCTGTTTTTTTAGCTCAGCTGAGGCGCAGCAATCCACTCTGCCGTGTGAATCAGCTGAGCTAAAAATCAATGGAACATAGGACAGGAAAGGATGGGGGAGGGTGGGTGGGACCAGTCAGAGGTGGAATTTGCCGGTTCTCCAAACTGGTCAAAATTTCCACTGCCAGTCCATCAGAACTGGTCCAAACTGGCTGAATACCATCTCTGGCAGTATCACAGATATTATCTTAATTGGCTTTATCCTTTACTGTGATATGGCATTGATAGAATTCCTTTTTAGCCATTTAAGGTAGCCTAGAGAAGAAATGCATCCAAGCTCTGTCTTTATTGTAAACTTACATTAACAGAATCTTACAAGACTGAAAATGTTTCTCCCCTTCTTTACTCTCTGGAAAACTAGGGAGGGTTCCTTCTCAGAGGTGTTCCTTCCCACACCTTCCTCTTCTTCTATGGACTGAGTCTGTTGCTCTCCCTCTTGTTTCCCCAGGTCATTCCCACAGACAGTTATACTGAATATTCACTTATATTGAAAATAGGTTGCTAAATGGGCTGTTTCAACAGGAAACCCTATATTGATAAGCGAAATTATTTAGCCCATGAATGTCTAATTTTTGTGCCCTCATATGACCTGTCTTGGCCTTTGGATGGCATTGCCCTCCAAAAAGTGAATGAATCCAGGAGGGAAACTAAACTGGATTTAAATCACATTAAATGTAGAGATATATTATGACCGCATTCTATACATATAATACTTTTTGAGATGATTCACATTAAAAATGAGGATTTTGCTGCAACTTTTGGAGGGTGTACACATTCAAAAATGTAAAACTTCATGGAAGTGGGGAATGTGAATCTCTGAAGTGTTAGGCTACCTCTGGAGTTTAGTCTGCAGGTTCAGAAAAAATCATTTTAATTTTTTTTGCTACAAGCAACATAATTGGTTCAGGTTGTTAGGGATAACATTGTTTACCCTAACTGGTTTAGGTAAAATAATAACTATGAATCATAGTTTTGTATGTTAAAGTGTCTGCAACTTTAACTGTGGGATAGTAATTAAGGGAGTAGTTGTGAAAGCACTTTAAAAGAAGCAAGACTACAGCTTGCTCTCTCTCTGGCTTTGATGATCCCTGATTACTGCTTGGAATCAAGACTGCATTGCTCGAACGGGAGAGAGAACAAAGGACTAATTTGTAAGTGAACTGACATAGGATATTCTACATGGACTTTGCTAACTGAATATCCCTGAATGGACTGACTAAATGATACATGACTATTGGACTGTTATTTTGACTATGCTATGAACTTATAATGGAATAAACTATATTCTTGATAGCACAAGCGTATCTGTTATTTTTACTGTATGTTA